>CM030373.1:17092831-17488389 GCA_003604175.2 Clonorchis sinensis | reverse complement strand
GCTTGTTCGCTGAGCTGGGAAATTTGATTTCAAACCACCAACCCATCGCCACGCATCACCACGCTCCCCAATAATGCACTGATGACGTAACCTCGACTGGTGATGAAACGTTTGCAATCAAATTGCCCAGCTCAGTGAACAAGCCAAAGACCATCTACGCTACCTGAGCTACCAACATTTTCCTCTATAGAAAATCTATCTATCATCCTTGGCTCATTCAGTGACACCATCCTCGGGAACATGTGGAAAAAAACAATTTCCCAAATTGGATGCAGATGCGGTTTGGGCGGTTA
Source organism: Clonorchis sinensis (assembly GCA_003604175.2). NCBI lineage: Eukaryota > Metazoa > Platyhelminthes > Trematoda > Opisthorchiida > Opisthorchiidae > Clonorchis > Clonorchis sinensis. The sequence continues at coordinate 17,488,096 of CM030373.1, read as the reverse complement.
CTTCTCGTTCTTCGTAACTATCCTAGCTGGACTGGAAAATGGGAAGTTTTATTCGTAGCACTGGTCTCAGAGGTGACCATCATACTCCTTGAACAATTCGTCACATGCTTACCACATCGTTGTGAGGTGGTGCTCAACAACCGTGGTCATGAGAGCACGAGCAACTTTTCTCCAATTTGCCAGATGTAATAATCTCCCGTCACACACAACGATGATGCTTAATGCTGCGTAAATTTTGTCATGGGCAGATCACACACTTGATCACATCCATTCCATTGGACCGATCTTTTTCAACCCTCCCCCCACCTCAGTGGTCGCTATGCGGTTATTTCGACATGTACTGTCAGTAAATGCTCAGTAAAATGTGCCTGATCCGGACGGAAATGTAGAGGAAGAAATAAGATGACTACAAAGTAGTTTTTCAGAAGAGTGGGCTATTCGGGAAAGTTTTTATATACTCATGGGATCATATTAGATGTACTCATAGGCCGTATGCTCTCATACAGGCATTCAGTCGTACACAGAATGGGTCAGCAATCGTTGACTTTCCCCTATTGACGGGTCATTACGCAAAGCAGACGCGTTATATGATTGTGGGATACAAGTTTGTGCTTTCAAGGGGAATGAAACTGCCCACCTCAGCGAATACGGTATTTAATATATGACCTTCACCGCCCGCCAAAAATCGTTGAGTACATTGGTCAGTTTGAAGCATCATCACTAAAACTCATGGGTTGTCCCAAAAGGTAATGTCATAAGCTTTTGACAGAGATTCTACAGAATGTTGACAATGGTCGACAACAATTATCTCACATCTCGAATGCAGAACACTGCTCAGATTAGACACGACATAGACCAGCAGCATTTGCAAAACAAGGTCAGCCAGCTTGATTTCACTTGTTTGAGAGGAGCCTTCTTAGTAAACAGTGGAGTTCATTCCATTTTCTCCATCTTGGAAAGTTCTCTAGCTTCCATCTTAACGTCTGCGGTGATGGAGTTATCTCAGGTGTTCGAAGGTATTATGGGACGAAACGCCCGATCCATGTCGCAGTGCACTCAGCTTTTCCTGAAGGGCACCACAGTGGATGCCGGAAATGCATTAAATGTCGTATTCATGCTTTCAGAGCTAGGTGCATCACCTTAAACACGAGGGGTCATCTTTGACCCCCTACTGTCATGTAAATTCCAAGGAAAACGCCAACAAATAAGCGACAGTCGTCAGGTTTCACCTGTTGACTGACCGTTTACTGTGATAGATCCAAGCATATACCATAGCCCGGCCCGATTTCCCCCTGAGTACAATCAATTCTGAACGAACCGATTCATCCCAATTCCACGAACATTACCACTGGATTCAAAGAAAACTACCAACACTCAAAGAGACAGAAAAATTTCGGCCCCTTATACCCCCATCTAGGATAAACTTTTATCCGGAAGTCGGGTGGGCAAACAGAATTCGCCATGGAAATTGTCTTCCGTTCGGCTATGATGAGAAAGGATGCAAAAAGGCCAAATGGGTTACCTCATTGTTGCATAACCATCACCCAGATGATGACCAACGCATATACAGTCTACTTAAGATCGACATTCAGGAACAATGTCCAAGATTTCGACTGCTTGAGTGAGTTTCTTCGGGTAACAAATGTAACTCATGTCCGCCCTAACAGAAACGTAAAGCAATATGTCGTGATATGCCACGGATGTATCAGTACGTGATGTGTCACTGTATCATTGTTTTGAGCGTGTGCCAAGCTGCTCAATATAATAAAAAATATGTGTGTTATGTCAACTAAATTCGCTGGAAATAACGCGGAAAGGCGTTTGTAAGCAAACGCACATCACTCGTGGGACAAGGAGTTACCTGTTTCTTTAAGTGACTAGCCGGCTGTGTTGGAAGTGGTAAACTAGGTATTTTGAAGGGGAAATTCGTTTGAAATCTGTCGGACGGTTGAGGCTGTTTGAAACGGTCTCTACAACTTACCGAGAAGTCTACCATTACTCGGTTCTTCTGTGTTGTCTCTCCTTATTCAGATTTAAAAGTTTGAGCAACGAAACAAGGATATTATTTTGCTAGCTATTTTTCGACAGTAAAGCCGTGATTTGGAAAACCGAAAAATGACCACTTAGTCGTCCAGAAGGGCTGGCTTCTTCGAAAGGGAGCGCACTGAGATGGGCAAAGTTGTCTACCCCCAGGGGAAAACTACTTTGCTCATGAAGGTCCCTCGTTGCAAGGTCTCTCCCGAATTTTTTGCTCCATCAAACATACGTGAGGCTCATAAGTTACAGAATCACGCTGTTTCTGTATAGTTTCATGCGACTGAGAAGGGAAAGAAAATACACCATTTTTTCGCAACTGTGACTAGTCCGATTCGTCTGCCGTTCTGTACTAATCAGTTTCAATTGCAGTTTTTTGGGATTTCAGACTGACTGATGTATCTGAACAATGAACAGAAAATGTCACTTGAACAAGGTTGCAGCCGACACGACATCACCGTGGTAATGAGATATGACTATGCATTAGAAAAACTTGTTGCTCTGATTTAACGATCAGAGCAAAAGCGATTTGATTCGGTTGGCTTTTTTTAACACGTTAAAAAGTGTGAAATCTGTGGAATCTGTACTCGGTAAATATTCTCCAAAGGAACTTTTGTTTCCTGGCACAACATCCACTTGGAAGCAAATGGCTGGTAGCTTCATTTGTTACCTATTAGCCGTTAGCAGTCAGTCGACGTAGCATGTGAAAAAAACAACATGAAATCCTCTTATATGCACTCGTAATGCACTACTCATAAGGTTGCTTAAAATTACTCGTAACAACTGGAACATGAGGCGGCCTGGTGCAGCACATTCAGTTGCCTGGAAACACCACAAACGAGAGATTCAGCTGGGTTCCAGGTAAGTCTCTCGCAAAACCAAATTGATTTGCAAACGAGTGTATTTATGAAATCATCTTCATTGAGTTCAAATAGCCCAAACTCTTTCGTTAACAATTTTCCTCGGTTCGCCCTTGCCATTGTCAAATGTATGATGTCCCGTCTCAGAATATTTTGGAAGGGGATGCCGAAAATGCACAGAAAATGGGAGAAGAGGCACGTCTGGAGAAGGATTCGGACCACTGTCCCCCCACCTACTGGACGAGTACTCTACCGATTGAGCCATCGACAATACGTTGTAATTTATACGTAATTGTTGGTCTCGAAATCCAGATAATCATTTGACGATCAGAAAAATTCATGGATTTAACTACAGGTCTTTGGGGAGGACCTAATGAGTGCCAAAATGTGGGATCAGAATTTTAACGATCTCTTAAAGTGACTGTGAAACTCAAGGTCAAACACAAAAGGTTGAAATCCGTTCCATCTAAGCCCACCAGACAAAGCCCATTTAAGACGAGAGAAGTCGTGTGGTTGAGCTTCTCGGAATCGAGCCACACATTGGCCGTATGGTACGTTTCCTGTTGGAGGAGAGATCCAAAGACTATGAGCTGTAGAGCTCCCCAAAGTTGACGATTTCAGGTCCCAAAGTGGAAAGGTACAGGAAGGTAAGCGAAAACCTAAGGCCCTCAGCGTTTCGTTCGTCAGCTACCGACTGAGAGCCAGCCAACTGAGGACTAAACCCTCATTCACTCAATAACACACCGAATGAACATCGAATAAACAATCATTTTTTATCGCTGAATTTTAACGTAAATGTACTAATGCAAACGAAAAGTTGGAAAGCGAGACCATGCGTCAATCCTCCCCTCTCTCGGACGAATATTCCTCCAGCTCAACTACTGGAGACCTTGACACTTTTCGCACATACCCAATGGGTTTCACACTCAGTTCCCTTCCAAAGAGCAACGGACGATTATTGCTTTTGCATTGTTGAGCCCTTTGTTTGATTTTCACAATTAAATATATCATCCATATAAAGAAACGTGCCAGCACATATCAAATGGTGATCCGCCCGGTTGCCTAACCAGTTTATTTGCCTTTCAATTGCACCCAATGAATGCCGAACAAATTCCGAATAAAACTGACCTAATAGAGCACGGGTCAGGCAAAGCGTGAATTCACGGGTTCTAGTCACTCACCTGCATTCTACTCTATATTTTTCCTAAAACCACAACTAAAACGGACCAACACTTTCTATATCAACCTTTAGTCAGATGCAGAGACCACGCTTTAAAGCATTTGACCCGATACTATTTGCATTTTCCATCAGTACTATACACCGGTACACTCGTAGAGGTTCAGTTTCGATCCTAACTGAGAAACAAATTGGGAGCACTAACAATAAACCTTAAAAGACTAAAGTACCTAGTACTGATACGGCGGCATAAATGCTTACATTTTCCCAAATTACGATAAAAATAATCGGTTTTATATTTTGGTTTTTCTAGTCCAACAATTATTCCCCCTGTGTGTCATTTTATAAGCCGCGTGTAATTGTAACAGCCCTAGGATGCCGTGAGGGTGCTGTATGAACGATCTACTAGCTAATTCTTATAAAACAGAGACACAGATAATCTAATTTCTCAAAGAATATTATGAAAAACAAAAAAAAACAGTCCTTCTGAACAAACACGAACAGCTCCAATTTGTCTATAACTGTCAAAACGGGCTGCAGTGACAGGCATACAAAGAAATGAGACAGTTTGTCTAAAGAATGCAACATTAGTCTCAGTGGTAGATTCGCGACTAAATTTGTATCGAATTAAGATAACACTGTATTCTTAATGTCCAACCAAGAAAGATTTAGGACAGCGCAACCCACAGCCGATGGCCATCAACTCTTGTGGTGCCTGGTAGGGGCCCATCAGATAAGAATAGATTTCTTATGAAAGGTGACATTTTCGGGTCGTGGATCAATGCTTTGGAATGTTTCTTTTTGTTTTGGGACTGAAGTTTTGTCACCAAGGCACGAAGTAAAAATTCTGCACTTCACAATCGTGGTTCGGTTAGCAATGTTACTAAATGAAATGGTGTATTCACCTTAGGTAAATGACACCTTGCCTAGTCTTTTCTCCGAAGACTGTATTTGAACTGTCTCGCGAAATTCCGTCTCCACAGGAGTACTCCTTTTAGACAGGATTCCCGAAATTTTGAAGAAAGTGGCATGGGACGATTATTCAAAATCCGCAGAGGGCTCACGATCGGTTTCACCCTGTTTCAGGTCTAGCAGGTAGACGTGACCACCTTGGGCTTAGACAATAGTTCACTAACCTGCTATAACTGAAGGCTTGATGGAGTACCTTATCCTAGTCGACAGCACATTGCTGTTCTTCCGAGTGTTGAGCAAGACACAAGCCGCCTACCTGATAAGCTTTCAATGGGACAAAACCGGAAATGTGCCGTATGCGGATATTGCGCAATTCTTCCATATAGCAAGAAAAGATAGACTTCACAAAACATCTTCCTAAGGGATTCTCGAAGTGTCTGTGTGATCTGCATTGTACAGGAAAATATCTTTAAGATTTTGGACACGATGGACTTCCTTAAGTCTTCACTGCCACAAATTTCGCTAATAAGTCGAGTCTAAAAAGGGGTCTTACGCTTTCACAAGAGTTTACTCGGGGAGTCAGGAACATCCTTCTAAATTGAGCTGCTTCAGTTGTTGGACATTTTTAGATCTGCTCAGACACAATTTATCTTTGAGGTGGACCGAAGAAATAACCCATGGAAGATTTTGTGAGTGAGGACGTTAACTACTGCGCAGGTCAACAAAAGACCCGAGGACAGTATGGAATATTATCGAATGACGTTGTGTCATACGAGAATCGCTCATCAGGTGTTACTCCATCTAACTTGGAAACGAGGTAATGTTGTAATAAACAAGGGTATGAGCTCTACTCACGCGTCTTATGAACTGAGTCCTTATAACTGACCTTCTTTAGTCTAATTTCGGAACATCCGGTCCAAACACCTGATCTCGCCTCATAAACGGGTGACGGGGACCGCAGCTGCCGGTCTTTGGGTGTGAATAGAGGACATACATGCGATTCCTCAGACGTCCATGTAGCCTAAAAATCAATAAGGAGACTCTTCCAGGTATTCTGTCACGTAGTTCAAGTGAGCCACTGCCAACCGGAGATGGACACACCAGGAAACTGACAAATAGCAGCTTGGAAATGAAACTCCCGTTTACGGCCAGGTGCAGTTTAAGGATTTGAACTAGGCATCACTCTGGACTAAGGGACTGCAGACCATTTGGCAGCTGGTGAATATTCACTTCGATCGGGATAGTCCAGCCTTACTACTCTAATAGTGATCAAAACACTGGTTTGGATTGTCACTGAAGGTTTTCTTGTAAATACATGATCGGACTCGGCAAAGCTCGGTCACAGCAGACCTTTCATTCTTGCTTGGATTCATTGTATGGTTACGGAAGAATCGGAAAAAACGGCAGCCTCAGAATAGCAATAGACAAGTCATCCATCTTGAAATGCCCTGTGTAGCCGAGCTTTTCAAGGTTGGACTATGCGGTTACTATAAACGTCCGGCAAAGTTCCAAACTAATGACTTACTCACCCACAGAATACCCCTAACAGGTCGGCCAGTAAGCAGAAGTCTGACAAGTATAGTCGCTTAACAGTCCGGGATTTTAAAATGGAACAGGGATGGAAATAATTCTGTGAAGATAACAATAAAAATACTCCGCCTCTGACCGGCTTTTTTGTGCCACTGATGCTGTGATCACTATAAGAATGATGTTTTTACGCCTGCAACTTTTTGAGGACAAACGAGCTACATAATTCCGAAAGTGTTGGAGGATGTGGAGGACTCTTTTGAGGCGCGATCTGCCCGATCTCCTCAATGGCCAGGAGGAAACGGCTGTGGAAGTGGCCAGAAGAGGGGCATAGCAAAAAACTTCCGGCTATAAAGTCCGGCTAACCGATCAGAGATCAAAAGCCTGTTCAAGACGGCCAGGGTAAGAGCACACGATGATCCGATGGCTTATTGGTGAGCAAGCCGGATTAGATCAACCACGCTCTACTGAACAGCCGCCGGCAGCAAGAATTGCTTTCGGAAGTGATGCGCCTTTGAAGTATCTGCACATAACAGGAGCCAGGAGCCCACTGGCATTTGAGAATTTCGGTGGTATTTTGTTGAAGATTTCTGGTAATCCGGTTCCCGAATATGATGAACGAATTGTCCAGCAAACCTATTACAGGGGAAGAGAGTCGGGCAAGTAGAAAACTGCAGGACATGAGTATGTTCAGACAGGTAGATTCCCGGTAGGAACCACTTGATGGATGAATGCCAATAAGACCAACAAACTGTCAGTAGGAGGTTTATTCCATTCTATTCCACGGCTAATTGCGTTAACCCTGATGGCAATGAAAGCGGCGAAAAATAGCTAATCGCGTTTACTGACACGGCAATGAGGCTGGTGGCAAGAATTGCCTTCGGAAGTGGTGCGCCTTTGAAGTATCTGCACGTAACAGGAACTAGGAGCCCACTGGTATTTGAGGATTTCGCTGGTATTCTGTTGAAGACTTCTGGTAATCTGGTTTCCGAATATGATGAACGAATTGTCACCAGCTAACTTATTGCAGGGGAAGAGAGTCGGGCAAGTAGAAAACTGACAGGACGTGAGCATTCTCACAAAGATGGATTCCCGGTGAAAGGGAGAAGTCCTTCGCTGCGGAGTTGTCTATTTGAGAACACCAACTTAACAGTTACAGACTACTGAACAGGGGAGCAAACTCCCATATGCATCTCGTTTACAAAACTGAATATCCATCTTCTCCTTGAACGCGTCTTCCTGAACTTTTCTGGATATTCATTGACTGTTACTCAAATGCAGGCAAATGCTACAAAGAGGCTCCACCAATTCCGTAACAGATCTCACTTTTCAAGAGACGCAAAGCGGATTTACGAGAAGACGTACATGCCTCATCAGTAGTATTCACCGTTACGCCGGTAGGAACCACTTGAAGGATGAATACCAATAAAACCAACAAACTGTCAGTAGGAAGTTTATTCCATTCTATTTCACGGCTAATTACGTTAACCCGGATGGCAATGAAAGCGGCGAAAAATAGCTAATCGTGTTTACTGACACAGGCACTGATGAGTCTTTGAGGAGGAGGAATAGGGACGCTGTAAACAAACTGTAGGCACCAGTGTCATTGAGGCAGTCGGACAATCCTCAGAAACTCTTGGCGTATCACTACATACGGTGCGGATAACGAAAATGTTGGTGCAAAGTGAACTGATTATCAGTCCATTGGTGAAACGATTTGGGAGCAATTTTGTCCAAGATACGAAGGCCAAAGTTAATCTGAAGCGAGGCAAACTACTGGCAAATTTAACTGGAACAGTTAATCTCCAAAGGTACCCAAACATTTGGTTTCACAGCACTCTGTTAGTACATAATATGGTCGAGCGTGACACAACATTGTCCACAGACAAAAATCACTCGACTTGATTTTGCCCAGGCACCGATGAGGTATTTTGAAATTATCATTCCCGTCAGGTCTGAGTTCATCCGGTTCCCAAATGACTATTTTGTTGTTTTGTTGAGCTTTTGTGACTGGTTTAATGGAGGTCGACAATGAATGGGTCAGAGTTCGATCAGCGCCTCGCATTGAAACCACATCTGATGGTATCGGCAACTTACTTGGGTCGTAGTTCAGCCAGATACCTGTTATACTCACGCCGCAGTTTCAGGTTGGGTGAGACTCTTGGGAAGAAACCACAGGTTCACTCGCTACCGTGTTGGAGTATCAGCGGTTGTTGTCATCCGGTCAGGTTTGAATGGAAACCTTCGTGAAACTTTTAAAAAGTCGTCTAACCCATCCGGAAACGGTAGAACAGAAGAAGAAAGCGTAAACCGTTGTTGCAGATCTCATGTGTAGGATGCGGTTATGTAATACACTTACTAACGCGTTCATTTTATAAGCGAACAAATTAGACGGCACCCAACACGCTGAAGGGTCGCTTTCAAAGGGTTTCGGCAAGGCGAGCTGCACACAGGCCTACGAGGAGTCAAATTTAGTGTCCATAATGAACAATGGTTGTTCTACTGATCGTAAAGGTACTTTTGCGACGAGAAGCAATTAAAACGGAAGATGTCATTAAAAACGGTGCAAGCGGCGGGGACCGAAACATTTTGTTAATTAAGGATTGCGGGTGGAAAAAATCATTTCCGTGTCTATTCAAGTTATCGGACCGACAAAGTCGGACAAGAGGGACAATTAATTTAATTACGGAGGATCACACTACCTGAGGCGTTTGAAGTCCTAGAACGGGTATTCCGGAACCTCAATTTTTGCAAACAGGAGCGGAAGACGTTCAACTAAGATAAGTTTTTATCCTAGACGTGCTGACAAAATAAACATTGACAATGTGTCTGCTTATGTATAAATAATGAAACAGTTAAGTGGATAATTTTAGCGTGTAAACTCGTTTTCTAGTGAGTCACCAGTCAATCGGATGTCAAAGGGCCTTTCCACATGTTTAAGCAAACCGCCTTGTAATTACAACGACGTCTAAGAATGCACTCTCGAACTGCAACTCATTTGAAGAAACTAGTGGGCCACAGTTACTCCATTTGGCTTTGCCGAGTAGACTCCTAGTTTTTGGATAAGACGAATGCTCGCACCTGGGTCGGATAGGGTTATTGAGAGGTGCAACGGGACTTTGATTAGAGTTTCATATTACCGCCAAACAGTGAGTGGGGGTGTACAGTTGGGCCACCTGATTACCATCCAGCTCGTCCCGATATTACACTTCTGAACAAAAGCTACCGAACAACCCACAGAGGACCAGCCTTCCGATCGCCATTATTGTCGTTGTCTGAGTTGAATGAGAACTAAACAACAGATAATGTTGGATTACCCACTGACAAAGAGCGCTCATAAAAAAGGAACGACAATTGAGGTTTTTTAAAGCTTTAGGTGGTTAAAAAGGAAGTCAAGTGGCAAGCCCGTTTTACTAATTCGAGCAGCTTGAGAGTCTGTCTAAGTAAGGCAAATTTTATGTTAATATAAGCAAGACTTGCGTACAAACCCAGTGTATTTTCGTACAATACCGGTTGGACAGTGACCACAAATAGTCAGCCGTCAGGCGAACCAAGAACGATGCCAAGTAGAAAATATTAGATGTCGACTTGGCGTGTCAAACTGCTGGCTGACATCAAGCCGACAAGTCCTTGCATATATTCTCATGTTGTTCTGTACAACTGTGGCTACAAGCAAGATGAGAGTCAGGTTCGCCGTTTTGTGGTTCTTCGAGAATTTTGGCCACGTTACTCGGCCTATCAACCCCTAGACCAGTATGTCAATCGCGATTTGCGACTATACAGTGCTCAACGAAGGGAGGATTATTTACTAACACGTACCCAAACAAATTAGTCCGGTACGGGAGTACTCATCTAGTGTCAGCACTAACATGGACGTACAACGGCACGGAGATCCGTATCCTGTCTGGATTATATATTATGATTACCTTTCATTAATGAGGAGAAGCATATCGGAGCCAAACCCACTTTGCAACTACTTTGCAACTAACTGCCGAGAAAGCCATATACAGGCGGAACCGACAAGTTTATCAGCGCTAAAAAGAAGTGTCACGTCTCCCTATGGGTCCAGAAGCTGGTGACAGACCAAGGCTCGACGTACTTCTCTAGTCGTAAGCTACAACCATCAGCAATATGCACACATATTTCGGCCGTATATCCGCCGGTTGATTTGACCTCAACGCCCACCAGTCCATTCGACCGTCGGAGCTCGCAGGTGCCCAGCTATGATGAGGCAATAGCAATCACTCGATTCGAAGCTTCATTTTGTCCGCATCAAACTCGATGTAACATTTATGCCACTTTTATCTATTGACCAATCCGGCAGTAGCCACATGACTAACCCGCATCCAGAAGTAACTTCCTTCTCATCACTGGTGAAATAGTTTTACCATTAATCGAAAATTTGATTGATTCCGCTCATTCTGTCGGGATGTTTGATGACTAAGCTCACCTACGGCCCAAGTCGATATGATCACCCTGAATAGACTGTCAGATACGACTTTACTAAAAAACCAGTACCACTGGGAGTACTCGTCGACTGAATGATGCACGTTTACGATTTTGGGTTGACTAAGCTGGAAGGAGGTCTTCTTCTGGCAAACAGTGATCGAATGAAAATCTCCCCAACACCGTCATTGTTCCCACTGATTACGCTTTCTTTCAACTCGCTATAAAGAATGACCAATATCTCTGCGGATAAAGTTGGTCAAGCACAGTATGAAATGCTGTTCCATCAGTGTTTGTTTCAACAGTCTACCAGTGAAAGGAAGAAGGTCTTCGCTGCGGAGTTACTTATTTGAAAACACCAACTGAACAGTTACAGACTATTGGACAGGAAAGCACGACATCTTGTTTATAAAAACTGAATATCCGTCTTCTTCTTGAACGCGTTTTCCTTAACTTTCCTGGATACTCAATGACTATCACTCAAATGTAAACGAATGCTACAAAGCAATTCCACAGATTCCATAATAAATTCCACTTTCCAATAGACGCAAAGCGAAATTAGGAGAAAACATATTGCTCGCATGCCTCATCAGTAGTATCCGCCGTTACACCAGCTTCAAACACCTAGGTAATGTCACCCCCAATTCGCGCACAACAGGTATTGGATTTCCTCGGCAGGCTGAATCCCGACTTGGTGAGAATCTTGCTGGATTTAATTCAGATCAGTTTGTGACCAACGGCAGTGGGTGGCAAAAACAAACCGACTCGTTGTTAATTATTTTCTGTCTACTCCTCGATGTTTTCATAGCAAGTAGACGAATAATATGGTTCCAAACGTAGATTTTGTTACGAAAATGAAGTCATCAAATGTGTAAAAGCACATAAGTATTGTGAACCTCTCTCCTGTATGCTGAGAACAATTAAGAGCGCGCATCTTACGAAGCTGCAGGGCGCTGGCTCTCAGCTGGTGGATTTCTCCGAAAGATGATTTCCTTAAGTCAGCAGAGGTTGGAGGTCAGATCCATGCATTTGATCTAGTTGACACCTACCCTAACTTTTTGTTCAGTCTTTGTTTCCTGCCCGATTGACGACAGAAATTTACTCAGAACGTGTACGCTGACCTTGAAAGTATGATTCTTCATGAACAAAAGCCCATAATTTTGAAGAAAAAAAACAAATGCCACATCTTTTCTCGGGGTTGCACATGTAAGCATGCCGTACGGATTCGTTCTCAGTTCCAACCAGTACTCGGCCGGGACTTTCATCAACAGGAACAGTCAAACGAGGAAAAATCCAAACCGGATGAACAACTAACCGTGGGAGTATAAAAACTTAAAATTGGGCGTGGGGTGTGTTAAAAACCACAGGTTGCGTGTTCGAATTGCCGTGTAGCTGAAGTCGATGCCTTCATATTGTGTTGATTTAGTCATTCGACCAATGAATCCTACCTCAAATCTCCCTCCCATAGCATTCTACTGTTCGTCGGGTTATCCGGTGGATCTACTATTTTCGATTTCGGGACTGTTTTTGTCAAGTTCGGTGTGAGTGAGCACATCTTATTTCGTCAGTCCGAGGTTCATCCCACTGAGGTTTTGCGTGATAAATGCTTCGCTGTTTATGAGATACCTACAAGGAAAAGTTTACCTTTATTTACTCACTGCCCCGAGGACGTTTATTCGTCGAAATGATGTTGGTGGATTGCAATCCGCCTAGGAAATCTTAGGTTGTTGCACTTATTGCTGCCAAAGTCAAGATGTGACGTCCAACATCGTACCGTCCGTTAACAGCTTACGCAACGTTGAATCGTTCTGAGCATGCGTACACTGTGTTTGTTCAGTGTGTTTCTGCTGATCCCAGCCATCCTATCATCCCCAGTGTATTTTGAACATTTTACTACCCTGTCCTCTAATTTTCTCTGGATAACTCGGGTTGTAGAACAGAAGAATGGCCACACCGGCTCTGAAAACAACGCGGCTGAAATTAAATTGATGGAGGTAATCATCCGTGCATTTATAAAATCGGTGATGGCGTGTGATGGAGAAGCTGAGAAAATCGACAGTGACGAGGCGATGAGTCTGTATGCAAAACCCAAATGACAGGAAGAGAGCTAATCAGGTTTTCCACCTGGATGTCACGTCAAAAATCTTGGAAGGACTGACATTTAGTGATATATTACTCGAGATAAACGGTGCAAACAGAGTTATGAAACACTGCCATCTTCAGATTAGCATCTGGACATTGTACTTTGTGATTACGAGTGGCTTATTACCTGTTGACGTCATGTGACTGGCTTCTCGAGTAATAAATTTTCGGATGAAAAGCTCATGTAAATGGGAAGCTCTAGTTTTGCAATTTATTCGTAGTTTTTCGGGTACTCTTGAGATGTGAAATCAACATGAATCAATAATTGCTGAAGAGCAGCGAAGGGTGATGAGGCTATTTTATCCCTGCTGAAAAGTAACCACGTTGTGTAACTCGGGAACCGCTTCTGATTAATAGTCAAACCTTGCAAAACTGGGCCGGCTAACTTACGTTCGGATGGCTTTTGTGCGCTTCATCACTAGCCGTGGTATATTCTTAAGCCTCTCCAAACATTTCCCGAGCTAACTATTTGTTTCGGCAAATCAAATCGTCTCAGGGATTATGGTGAATAGGCATTGTCCTATTCTGCTACTCATGCAGACCTGGAGTTTCAATTCCTACGTCACCGCACATTGGCAGTAACTAGCACCATCAGAATTCCGGTACACTACTGGTTCTTTCCCTACTGTATCAGGGTACATCTTTTTGAAAAGCGCTCAAAAATTTCTTCTACACGTTTATAGAGATGTTTGCAATCCGGTAACTCCTAGACAATTCTGTTTCTCAATCGGCCAGCCATCACCTTACGCTTCCGTTCCCCTATTACATCGCCACAAGACAGGTTACACTGTCTAAGGATCTGATCCACTTAAAGTTGAAAACCCATTGATCCTGATTTGACCTTAACTGATAATCGATAACGTCGTTAATATCTTGATTTCGACTTGGTTAATTTTGTTAGCCTACCTATTTGCAAGTCCTCAGAGTGAACAGCGCATACCTCCGTGGTACTGTTCAAAGGACGAGGCTTGCTTGACCATCTGGATTTTTCGGGGCCCCAATCAGATGTGTGATCTGCATCTTGTTCTGTGGTAGCGACTTGGATTTTGGTGTAGTTCCGGCATTCCGACCAGTCCAACAAGGTAGAGGTTAAACGATTGAACGTGAAAAACGGTCTAGTGGATTTCCGCTAGATTCATTAATTCTCACAGTCCCATCGAGTGACACATTTATCGAAATTTATTGTTTGCCCAACCAAATAAATCTAAATGCCATAATTCCCCTCATCCTCGGGACGTCAGTTTTACTGTTTCTTGCCGAGGTTTTATTAATGCCAAAGTCACGTAGTTGTCAAGGTCTAACCGATAAACCCGACTACGCGTTGAAAGTAAGTAATTGTGGAAAACCAGACCACACAATTGTATAGATAAGATTTTGATGAAAAGAAATTCGGAAATAGTGTGGTTTTGTGCACCTGGTCACCAGGGTGGACGAAATAGATTGTATGAAACAAAGAAGGCTACAAGAAATCGCTCTGCCCATGGACAAGTTTATCTATACCCCTAGAAAAGAACTCAATAAAACTCAGGAATTAAATTGCACTGAGAGCTATGCCATCCGGCGTTTTAGCCAATGGTCCAGATAAACAAAGTATTCTAGTTCTTCATGGAGTGGGAGACCTGTATCAGACCGTCCCACAGAGCCAAAAGTGTTCTCTTACTCTTACATCGACGACTCCTAGCTCAGATTGAGTAAATGTGCCGAAATTTCCAGCCCTAGTCGTCCTCCTGCCCAAGCTTATACAGTCCAGTATGAACCATACTTTGCAGCTGGTAGCTCAGGTTTTAGTGACAGTCGACATGAGCGCAGTTCCACTCCCAACGGGCTGAGGATGAAACGCTTGCAACCAAACTGTACAGCTCAGCAAATAACCCAACGCACATGAACTATACCAGTTAATCTAGTCTCATACTACGTCGACCCCCGCCCAATAAGATGAGCTTGGATATTCTTTACGACAAACAACGGCACCGATACATGAATCTTACTAGTGCTGAGGGCCTTGTTATTCCCTTCACCGGTGCAACCCTCTTGCTCTCCTACGTAACCTGATAGTGGTAGCCAATTAGACCTATACAAACTGCTTCTGGATGTCTTGTTACATTCAGGCAGTACCATGACATCTGTCTAATGTGGCCTGTTGTTCAGGCCTTGTCAGATTCGATCAATTTCGTGCACATCAGGTTCACTGCAGATAGTGCCGTTTTTCTCTCCAAAGCAGTCACGTGTTTCAGTAGTACACTATGATTCGCAACAATAGTGACGAGCAACCTCTAATAGATGATTAGGATGTAGTGTATTTTAGCATCCTCCGTTATACCCTAGATTTTGACATCTATACAAATTTCAGATAAGATGCGCCACATTTGAAGTTCTATTACTATTGTTTAAAACTTTTAATATACGTCTGCTTATACCGGTTCAAGTCAAAGTACGAAAAAGTTCGAGTTCTTCCTGCAAAACTGGCTCAACCGTTCACAAGAGCAGCATGTTTTTGTGATGAAATGCACCTTCCTGCTGAAATCTCATGTGAAAACTGAGTCAAATTCGTAATTCACAGATACCATGCTCATCAGAACTGCAAAGCTGATGTTCTATTTGTTACAGAGTCATCAGATTAAACGAGTACTGATGAGTACTGACGAGTACAGATGAGGAAGTATACTCTCACGGACTCAGGCGTGAAAGGAGAGCTTGGGGCCCAATTTTCCACACTCTCACCGGTCATATGCTTTATCTATACAAACAAGTTTTGTATTAGATCGTTGGATTTTTTTAAAAATTGTTCCGAACTGGAAACCTTTCGCAACCTCACAGATTAACACTATGGTTCCCTGGGTGTCGTGACTCCCAAATTGACAGCCAACATTACAACCAGTATGCAAAAAAGAACAATAATCGAAATCAATGAGAGTTTGCTTTGTTTATGATAGCTGTCAGTTTGGATTTCATTCCCGATTATTACTATATTATAGTAATTACTTTAAGTGGACTATAAAACACAGAGCAAGCTTTTGACTTCAACTCATAAACACGTCTACACAACATAAGTCGAAATGAAGCTTTTTTGATGAAGCACACTTTTTATCCTCAAAGTTGATCAGCCTAATCCGGATAAACTAGGACAAAAATAGTGTAATCCTACTGAACCATATGTGATGGGGTGTGTTTGTGCCCGCAAAAAGTAGGTTCTTTTCCGGGATCGAAAGAACATTTGTAGTTGCCGCGTCAAGCTGTTATTTTCCGGCATACTAACTGGTGGTCTGTGCTACAATTAGCCTTTTTAGCATCAACGATAAACCTAAAAAAATCATGAAAGGTCCAACTAACACCTGGGCAGCAGCTTTACCGCTGGTTGTCATTCAAGAAATCAGATCATCAGCTGGTCTACTGACGGCGGTTCACAAACTTTTGCTCGCTTTTGTGGAGACAGTTGGGTGTGGATCCCACAGAAACGTGACAGTCGGTCAAAGGATATGTTTTTAAATAATTTTTCAACGAATAAAAAATTTAAAACGCTTGTCTTCGGGCAGGTTGGAAAACTTCAGTAACAGTCTGCAACTTTTCTGACTGAAAGTCTGGCCAGATAGACTGTGGGGGGTTTCTTCAGCGTCCATATCACGACGATTCGTCATGCACATCACTAAATCAGCAAGTCAATTAGCGTTTTTCCGCCTTACGGACATGTCTCTCAGTTTACTCCATCAGAAACTCAGTGTAGCGATAATCTTTAGGAATGCTACAAACACTAGGGCTGACTGCATTAATAACCTGTGACGTGGTAACTAAGAGACAGGAGCAGAGTTACGGTCAGCTGTTAAAAACCTGGGAGTGAAATCCAATCACTCTGTATGCATGGTCGATGGTATCAATGATCTTTTTGAAGCCAAGCCCTTTCCACCTATTCTGTCATCTAACCTTGGAATGAAAAATGATAACGCATAATGCACTACTCCTAAGGTTGCTAAAAATTCTTCGACAGCCCACGACCGGTTTCGCCCTTCTTGGGGCTCATCAGATAGGCGCAGTTCCCGAGTTTCGTCAACCTTATGTTCTACTTGAACCCAAATTGCACTGTTTTCGAGAAATACACTCATTTGCAAATCAATTTGGTTTTTTGCGAGAGACTCACCTGGAACGCAGCTGAATCTCCCGTTTTTGTGATGTTGATTGCGTTTCCTTGCATGTTACCTACCTATCCACTTGGTGAGATTTGTGATTGAGTGCATAAGTTTCTCAAGTAAAACACAATGATGATGATGACAACAGTAATCGCTCAGCTGTGAAACGATTGCGTTTCCTTGCATGTTACCTACCTATCCACTTGGTGAGATTTGTGATTGAGTGCATAAGTTTCTCAAGTAAAACACAATGATGATGATGACAACAGTAATCGCTCAGCTGTGAAACCCTGTCGGCGCAAAGCCTCTGTAACATTCGAAGAAAGTACAAGGACTGAGATACGGCCAAGCTCCTCAAGCCTAGACAAAAATAGTTGGGATGTCTTGGAATGGAGTCAAATAACTACTCTTTCGGCCAATAAGTTTCCTTCTTAACCAGTGAGCTACATAAAGCTCAAAAATGCTGAATGCTTCAAAAATTTTCGTCATCCCTGTGCAGAGGCAGCGCTAACCTTTTCCGTATCGTTCCAGTTTTATAACATATACCGCCGACGTGACTACGACACATAAGAGGTCAAACTCAAGGGAGTGGCCGGTGTTCGGTTTCTTTGGTTTATTTTGATGTACATATAAGAACAGGACGAATTACAGAAACCGTACGTTCGCAATTTCTTCAACAGGAATTGAGGCGAAGGTTAACGGTTGAAAACTAGGGATTACTCTACGCAAGACTTCATACGAGTGTGAAATGGAAAGCCAAATCAAGCTGAGAAGCCATGGATGTGCACCTACGTCGTCATGAGAGTGCCTGAATAATATGGAACATAAAGTTGTGGAAGGTAAGACGGCGATCCTACTCGAAAGCGATTCGGACTAGCCACTGTGATCGCTATCACGTAATCTTACAAAATCTCCTTTTGCCAAACTGAAAAAATTTTGACTTTTTCAAGAAATTGGATTCCCAACTAATTCGGTACCCGGATCAATCACTTTACTCAGTTTGTTTGCATGCAATGTGACGGAGATAAAAACGCTGATGGAAACTTTTTAGTCCGCTGTAGCGGACATTTTTCAGCGCTAACAAAGGCTTGCTATAAATGCGGTGAGATAGCCGCCTGACAAGGAAATGAGAACTGCCTGGTTCAATGTTATTGCACACCATTTTTCGAATGCCACAGGCAACTGTTATTGCTTTGTTCGGGGGTTATGTGGTATGCACTCCCATTGCACGTGCAGACAGGATCCATATGTTCTGGTGAGGACTCAATGCACTTCTCGTGGAGTAAGCCTCCTCAATAAAATTATTGTCTGGCCCACGTAAATACATAAGATACGGGCTGAGCTATTCTTTTGTTGAGCCAACCCCTTAATGTGACCAAATTTGGTCATTCTTTACGTCGTGTACTCAGACGCAGTAAAGTGTGCCCATGGTGGACAGAATTATCCTTAGACTGGTTCTGGAGGCGGTTAAAAGTCATCTTAAACAGCCTCGTTCTGTTGGTCCCTTAGACCAATAAAAGCATCAGACAGGTATCCGGAAGACAACTATAACAACATTAATATCTGTGGAAGGCAGTGAACAAGCCGGATGGAAGTTAGCTACACGCCAGAGGATAAAATTTAGCGGTACTCAAATGCCACAGGCACAAAAGTTCAAATACGGTAGGGAGCTTTGGTAGAGCACACCTCTCCTGAAGGAATGTTTTAGGTTGGTCCCGCCAGTGTTATAGAAGCATCCTCAAAGCTAATTTGCCCTCCAATCGTTTTTGGGTTTTTCTTTCTTGTCACACCCATGCCCTAAAGCCTTGTGTGTTTGGAGTAGAGTGAAGTGTTTAACTGACAAGCAAATGTGTTGCAAACTTTACCGTGGTTTACTTGTCGGTAAGCCTATGAAATACTGGACTTGTCATCAATCGATATGGATCAATAGAGGTAATGACCACGTGGTAACAAGACCTTCAATACGGTTTACTGAGCTGTGGCCACATACCAAGCGCATGATTCATTTTTACAAGGGTATCTACAATGTTGAGTCTAAGCCTGACAAAGATACAGTCGATTTATAATTGTATTGAAATTTAGTGCGCTTGGAAATCAGAAACGTGCAGTGATAAATGCACCAAGGCAATAAGGATACCTGAGGGAAATGGACTGAAGCTGATTCCTCTTGCTAACGAGACTACACGATCGTCAAAAGCAAACCTCAACCAGGCTGGAAATACCAGCGTTCCGAACCAGGAATAAAAATCTACCCTCAGCTTGCCGTCGAGCTGTCGGAGATCTTCAGAATCCTCGTCAAACGTGATGATGTTAATGGCATCTAATCTCGAGGCTGCCCAGGTCTATCACTTCTGAACCATTGACAAAATGGTACTTTCGTTTGAGAAGGGCTTGATAAACGATCGGTAACGTTTCGCTTTTGACGCAAAAGCTTCATCAGGCCAAGTGAACAGACCACCAAATTGGCCAGGTTATAGGGCAGACGTTGAACCAATCAGTAAGTCGTCTTCAGATTATCACACTAGGTCAAATTAGGTCCTATCGGGTCTTGTTCCTTAATCTTCCACTTCATGGTGCTTCAATTGATGATTCACCGCGGGTGCCACCGGTCGATTTTCCTTGGTCTTCGTGGGCTTGTGGTTGTTGCGACAATTTAGTTGAGGGGAGGGGAGGTGGGTAAGTTTAAGTGGAATCCAGATGACGACTGCTCCTCCTTCTGATAAGCGCACACCAACACGTGTTAGCTCGATTGACCTAAGACCATCATCTGCATTCCACTTAACCTCACCCACATCCCCTCCCCTCAACTAAATTGTCGCAACACTCGTAAGCCACGAAGAACCACGAAAGTCTACCAGTGGCACCCGCGGTGAATCATCAATTGAAGCACCATGAAGTGGAAGATTAAGGAACAAGACCCGATAGGACCTAATTTGACCTAGTGTGATAATCTGAAGACGACTTACTGATTGGTTCAACGTCTGCCCTATAACCTGGCCAATTTGGTGGTCTGTTCACTTGGCCTGATGAAGCTTTTGCGTCAAAAGCGAAACGTTACCGATCGTTTATCAAGCCCTTCTCAAACGAAAGTACCATTTTGTCAATGGTTCAGAAGTGATAGACCTGGGCAGCCTCGAGATTAGATGCCATTAACATCATCACGTTTGACGAGGATTCTTGCCGCATAATACAACTGAAGATCTGCGACAGCCCGACGGCAAGCGGAGGGTAGATTTTTCTTCCTGGTTCGGAACGCTGGTATTTCCAGCCTGGTTGAGGTTTGCTTTTGACGATCGTGTAGTCTCGTTAGCAAGAGGAATCAGCTTCAGTCCATTTCCCTCAGGTATCCTTATTGCCTTGGTGCATTTATCACTGCACGTTTCTGATTTCCAAGCGCACTAAATTTCAATACAATTATAAATCGACTGTATCTTTGTCAGGCTTAGACTCAACATTGTAGATACCCTTGTAAAAATGAATCATGCGCTTGGTATGTGGCCACAGCTCAGTAAACCGTATTGAAGGTCTTGTTACCACGTGGTCATTACCTCTATTGATCCATATCGATTGATGACAAGTCCAGTATTTCATAGGCTTACCGACAAGTAAACCACGGTAAAGTTTGCAACACATTTGCTTGTCAGTTAAACACTTCACTCTACTCCAAACACACAAGGCTTTAGGGCATGGGTGTGACAAGAAAGAAAAACCCAAAAACGATTGGAGGGCAAATTAGCTTTGAGGATGCTTCTATAACACTGGCGGGACCAACCTAAAACATTCCTTCAGGAGAGGTGTGCTCTACCAAAGCTCCCTACCGTATTTGAACTTTTGTGCCTGTGGCATTTGAGTACCGCTAAATTTTATCCTCTGGCGTGTAGCTAACTTCCATCCGGCTTGTTCACTGCCTTCCACAGATATTAATGTTGTTATAGTTGTCTTCCGGATACCTGTCTGATGCTTTTATTGGTCTAAGGGACCAACAGAACGAGGCTGTTTAAGATGACTTTTAACCGCCTCCAGAACCAGTCTAAGGATAATTCTGTCCACCATGGGCACACTTTACTGCGTCTGAGTACACGACGTAAAGAATGACCAAATTTGGTCACATTAAGGGGTTGGCTCAACAAAAGAATAGCTCAGCCCGTATCTTATGTATTTACGTGGGCCAGACAATAATTTTATTGAGGAGGCTTACTCCACGAGAAGTGCATTGAGTCCTCACCAGAACATATGGATCCTGTCTGCACGTGCAATGGGAGTGCATACCACATAACCCCCGAACAAAGCAATAACAGTTGCCTGTGGCATTCGAAAAATGGTGTGCAATAACATTGAACCAGGCAGTTCTCATTTCCTTGTCAGGCGGCTATCTCACCGCATTTATAGCAAGCCTTTGTTAGCGCTGAAAAATGTCCGCTACAGCGGACTAAAAAGTTTCCATCAGCGTTTTTATCTCCGTCACATTGCATGCAAACAAACTGAGTAAAGTGATTGATCCGGGTACCGAATTGGTTGGGAATCCAATTTCTTGAAAAAGTCAAAATTTTTTCAGTTTGGCAAAAGGAGATTTTGTAAGATTACGTGATAGCGATGAAGATCTTGGTTGAGCCGACTTGCGTGGTGCCGGATATCAGATAAACGCCGAGTAGTCAAGTATATCCTCTGTTTGAGGAATGACTTGGCCGCTGAGAATGCTATTCGAGCAGAAGCGAGTGACGCGTCCGGTGGCTTAACCAATAAAGATGTGGGGATGATGTTGTGCTTCAAGCATCTTTTATTGAATATGCGGTGGTTCTCCCAGTTTGCCTCTAGCCTTGCCAATCGAACGTAGTCACTTGACAATTTGCGAACACATGGTCCGTAGTTGTTTTCAATCAATTGGAAAAGTTTGGAACCGATTGAGAAGTCATCGTTTCAGAAGAGCTTGGTAAACAATCGGTAGTTTTTATTTGGGCAACGTTTCGCTTTTGACACAAAAGCTTCATCAGGCCAAGTGAACAGGTCACCAAGTTGGCCAGGTTATAAGGCAGACGGGGCACCAATAAGGAAGTCCTCTTCAGATTATCACAATCGGTCAGTGATAAGTGTCAATTAATGGCTCTTGTCGGCTATTATGGTTGCCAAAATCTTGAATTGGTGGGTTGGAGGAGTTTAAAATTAGTTCCGATCAGTTCTTGTTCCTTGATCTTCCACTTCAGGGTGCTTCAGTTGATTATTCACCTCGGGCGCAACTGGTAGATTTTTCTTGGTCTTCGTGGGCT
Organism: Clonorchis sinensis; assembly: GCA_003604175.2. Lineage (NCBI taxonomy): Eukaryota > Metazoa > Platyhelminthes > Trematoda > Opisthorchiida > Opisthorchiidae > Clonorchis > Clonorchis sinensis. The sequence goes on along the minus strand of CM030373.1, from coordinate 17,465,613 downwards.
TGTGATTCCTGTGGCAATTTAGTTGGGGGGATGTGAGGTCAAGTGGAATTTAGATGATGACTACTCCTCCTTCTGGTGACCGCACACCAACACGTGTCAGCTCGACTGATCCAAGACCGTTCTCCACACTCTTGCCAGTTCCACGCCTTCTATTCTGTTAACACTAGGATGCTTGGCGATTTCTACCGCCTCAGCCATCAGTCTCTGTGATGTGGACCGTAGTCCTCGTCTCAAAACCTCAACATTTTCTAAATCTATTTTGTGCCCCGTATCCAGTGCATGTTCTGCAATTGCCGAGTCTTTTAATAACGCTCGATATTCATCTGCGTTTCTCGGCGGCTTGTTTATTTTTCTCTTATGCTCCACGATTCTGGTGTGAAGCTCCCTGGCCGTCTGTCCTATATAGACCTTAATGCAGTCGCTACACTTGATTTTGTAGACACAGTCCCTAGTTCTGTTTGCCGGGAGGCGATCCTTCAACTGCACCAGTGCAGAGCGCAGAGTGTTTCCCCTCTGGAAACCTACTCTTATGTTGGCCGTGTTTAGAATCCTTCGAATGGTCTCCGATGTCCCTGGTTTATATGGGATAACAGCTGTCCCGAGCCATTCTCGTTTGGGTTTCTCCACCGGTACCAGCACCCTTCGCAATTGACGCCTAATCAAGCTGGCTGGATATCCACTACCCCGAAGTTTGTTGATTACTTCAATTTGGGCCGCTGTCCGATCAACTTCCTCTGTGCACAGGGCCCTTACCCGCCTAAACATTGATGAGGCAATACTAGCGAATACCGACTTTGGATGGGCAGACGAGTAGTTCAAAACTGTCCCAGTGTCAGTTGGCTTCTCGTATACTGTGGTCTTTAGTTTCCCACCGACCTTGTGTGTCATGCAGTCTAAAAATGCCAGTGTACCCGAGGTTGACTCTATCTCCATACTGAATTTGATCTGTGGACTCAGTTCATTTAGATAGTTGTAAAACTCATTAACCTTGTCTCGTTTCATTACGACAAAAGTATCATCTACAAAACGCCAGAATATCTTGGGTGGGTATGGGAATCCGCCTAGAGCCTTTTGTTCAAATTCTTCCATAAATATATTTGCCAAAACCGGGGATATTGGGGATCCCATTGCTAGACCTTGTTCTTGAGTGTAAACCACGGAGTCGAAAACGAAGTGTGTGAGATTCAGGCATGCTTTTATGCCTTCCATTATTTCATCCACCGTAAGTTGTGTCCGTTCTGAAAGGGAGGTGTCTGCTAGTAGCAGTCGCCTAGCTATTTCTAAAGAGTCCCCTTTTGGCACATTTGTATATAACGAATTGACATCGAAACTTACAAGGATGTCATCTGGTTCAACGGTGACCCCCGCTACTTTGTTGGCAAAGTCATACGAATTTTTAATGTAAGTACTAGATTTCCCGGTGAGGGGTTTTAAAATACCGGCCAAGAATCTGGCCAACTCGTGCGGTGGGGAACCTATTCCGTCTACTATCGGTCTCACCGGAACGTCTGGTTTATGGATTTTTGGAAGGCCATAAAGCCGTGGTTGAATTGCACTTTTGGGGTACAATCGATACCAGTTACCTTGTCCTAAGTGGTTTATCACGGACCGCAAATATTTGCCAACTTCCGCTTTTCTCCTATTCATTATAGAAGTAATATTCGCGTTATCGATCTGCCGGTAAGGACCCTCAGCTAGGTGTCGCTTGACTTTCTGTAGATAATCACTCTTGTCCATGACAACAGTGGCCTTACCCTTGTCCGCCTTTGTAATCACTATGTTGTCCACCTTTTTAGGCCGTTTAAAGCTCTTCGCTCTGCTGGTGTAATATTTGGAGCTCCTGGCTGCTGGGACTTAAGGACTGTGACCAGTTGTACCAGCTTCTCCGCCTCCATTGGCGGAAGTTTTTGAAACACAGATTCAACGCTAGGGATTATTTCTTCCGCCCTTATCACCCTTTTGCTTACTGCAAAATTCAAGCCTTTCTCTAATAGACAGCGCTCTTCCTCACTTAGTGGTCTGTTTGATAAATTCACCACGCTACGGTGACTAGTACGGGCATCATGGTTAGTCACGGGCCCACTAGCATTCTGAGTTTTAGAAAGCAACTTTTCGAACTTACGGATTTGTCTCTCCTTGCAGTGTTGTCCTTGGATGGCTTTAACTTCCGTTGCTTTGGTTTTGATTAATTGGAAGTCTGCGGGCGAGAGCACGGTTTGAAGATCTTGGTTGAGCCGACTTGCGTGGTGCCGGATATCAGATAAACGCCGAGTAGTCAAGTATATCCTCTGTTTGAGGAATGACTTGGCCGCTGAGAATGCTATTCGAGCAGAAGCGAGTGACGCGTCCGGTGGCTTAACCAATAAAGATGTGGGGATGATGTTGTGCTTCAAGCATCTTTTATTGAATATGCGGTGGTTCTCCCAGTTTGCCTCTAGCCTTGCCAATCGAACGTAGTCACTTGACAATTTGCGAACACATGGTCCGTAGTTGTTTTCAATCAATTGAAAAAGTTTGGAACCGATTGAGAAGTCATCGTTTCAGAAGAGCTTGGTAAACAATCGGTAGTTTTTATTTGGGCAACGTTTCGCTTTTGACACAAAAGCTTCATCAGGCCAAGTGAACAGGTCACCAAGTTGGCCAGGTTATAAGGCAGACGGGGCACCAATAAGGAAGTCCTCTTCAGATTATCACAATCGGTCAGTGATAAGTGTCAATTAATGGCTCTTGTCGGCTATTATGGTTGCCAAAATCTTGAATTGGTGGGTTGGAGGAGTTTAAAATTAGTTCCGATCAGTTCTTGTTCCTTGATCTTCCACTTCAGGGTGCTTCAGTTGATTATTCACCTCGGGCGCAACTGGTAGATTTTTCTTGGTCTTCGTGGGCTTGTGATTCCTGTGGCAATTTAGTTGGGGGGATGTGAGGTCAAGTGGAATTTAGATGATGACTACTCCTCCTTCTGGTGACCGCACACCAACACGTGTCAGCTCGACTGATCCAAGACCGTTCTCCACACTCTTGCCAGTTCCACGCCTTCTATTCTGTTAACACTAGGATGCTTGGCGATTTCTACCGCCTCAGCCATCAGTCTCTGTGATGTGGACCGTAGTCCTCGTCTCAAAACCTCAACATTTTCTAAATCTATTTTGTGCCCCGTATCCAGTGCATGTTCTGCAATTGCCGAGTCTTTTAATAACGCTCGATATTCATCTGCGTTTCTCGGCGGCTTGTTTATTTTTCTCTTATGCTCCACGATTCTGGTGTGAAGCTCCCTGGCCGTCTGTCCTATATAGACCTTAATGCAGTCGCTACACTTGATTTTGTAGACACAGTCCCTAGTTCTGTTTGCCGGGAGGCGATCCTTCAACTGCACCAGTGCAGAGCGCAGAGTGTTTCCCTCTGGAAACCTACTCTTATGTTGGCCGTGTTTAGAATCCTTCGAATGGTCTCCGATGTCCCTGGTTTATATGGGATAACAGCTGTCCCGAGCCATTCTCGTTTGGGTTTCTCCACCGGTACCAGCACCCTTCGCAATTGACGCCTAATCAAGCTGGCTGGATATCCACTACCCCGAAGTTTGTTGATTACTTCAATTTGGGCCGCTGTCCGATCAACTTCCTCTGTGCACAGGGCCCTTACCCGCCTAAACATTGATGAGGCAATACTAGCGAATACCGACTTTGGATGGGCAGACGAGTAGTTCAAAACTGTCCCAGTGTCAGTTGGCTTCTCGTATACTGTGGTCTTTAGTTTCCCACCGACCTTGTGTGTCATGCAGTCTAAAAATGCCAGTGTACCCGAGGTTGACTCTATCTCCATACTGAATTTGATCTGTGGACTCAGTTCATTTAGATAGTTGTAAAACTCATTAACCTTGTCTCGTTTCATTACGACAAAAGTATCATCTACAAAACGCCAGAATATCTTGGGTGGGTATGGGAATCCGCCTAGAGCCTTTTGTTCAAATTCTTCCATAAATATATTTGCCAAAACCGGGGATATTGGGGATCCCATTGCTAGACCTTGTTCTTGAGTGTAAACCACGGAGTCGAAAACGAAGTGTGTGAGATTCAGGCATGCTTTTATGCCTTCCATTATTTCATCCACCGTAAGTTGTGTCCGTTCTGAAAGGGAGGTGTCTGCTAGTAGCAGTCGCCTAGCTATTTCTAAAGAGTCCCCTTTTGGCACATTTGTATATAACGAATTGACATCGAAACTTACAAGGATGTCATCTGGTTCAACGGTGACCCCCGCTACTTTGTTGGCAAAGTCATACGAATTTTTAATGTAAGTACTAGATTTCCCGGTGAGGGGTTTTAAAATACCGGCCAAGAATCTGGCCAACTCGTGCGGTGGGGAACCTATTCCGTCTACTATCGGTCTCACCGGAACGTCTGGTTTATGGATTTTTGGAAGGCCATAAAGCCGTGGTTGAATTGCACTTTTGGGGTACAATCGATACCAGTTACCTTGTCCTAAGTGGTTTATCACGGACCGCAAATATTTGCCAACTTCCGCTTTTCTCCTATTCATTATAGAAGTAATATTCGCGTTATCGATCTGCCGGTAAGGACCCTCAGCTAGGTGTCGCTTGACTTTCTGTAGATAATCACTCTTGTCCATGACAACAGTGGCCTTACCCTTGTCCGCCTTTGTAATCACTATGTTGTCCACCTTTTAGGCCGTTTAAAGCTCTTCGCTCTGCTGGTGTAATATTTGGAGCTCCTGGCTGCTGGGACTTAAGGACTGTGACCAGTTGTACCGTAGCTTCTCCGCCTCCATTGGCGGAAGTTTTTGAAACACAGATTCAACGCTAGGGATTATTTCTTCCGCCCTTATCACCCTTTTGCTTACTGCAAAATTCAAGCCTTTCTCTAATAGACAGCGCTCTTCCTCACTTAGTGGTCTGTTTGATAAATTCACCACGCTACGGTGACTAGTACGGGCATCATGGTTAGTCACGGGCCCACTAGCATTCTGAGTTTTAGAAAGCAACTTTTCGAACTTACGGATTTGTCTCTCCTTGCAGTGTTGTCCTTGGATGGCTTTAACTTCCGTTGCTTTGGTTTTGATTAATTGGAAGTCTGCGGGCGAGAGCACGGTTTGAAGATCTTGGTTGAGCCGACTTGCGTGGTGCCGGATATCAGATAAACGCCGAGTAGTCAAGTATATCCTCTGTTTGAGGAATGACTTGGCCGCTGAGAATGCTATTCGAGCAGAAGCGAGTGACGCGTCCGGTGGCTTAACCAATAAAGATGTGGGGATGATGTTGTGCTTCAAGCATCTTTTATTGAATATGCGGTGGTTCTCCCAGTTTGCCTCTAGCCTTGCCAATCGAACGTAGTCACTTGACAATTTGCGAACACATGGTCCGTAGTTGTTTTCAATCAATTGAAAAGTTTGGAACCGATTGAGAAGTCATCGTTTCAGAAGAGCTTGGTAAACAATCGGTAGTTTTTATTTGGCAACGTTTCGCTTTTGACACAAAAGCTTCATCAGGCCAAGTGAACAGGTCACCAAGTTGGCCAGGTTATAAGGCAGACGGGGCACCAATAAGGAAGTCCTCTTCAGATTATCACAATCGGTCAGTGATAAGTGTCAATTAATGGCTCTTGTCAGCTATTATGGTTGCCAAAATCTTGAATTGGTGGGTTGGAGGAGTTTAAAATTAGTTCCGATCAGTTCTTGTTCCTTGATCTTCCACTTCAGGGTGCTTCAGTTGATTATTCACCTCGGGCGCAACTGGTAGATTTTTCTTGGTCTTCGTGGGCTTGTGATTCCTGTGGCAATTTAGTTGGGGGGATGTGAGGTCAAGTGGAATTTAGATGATGACTACTCCTCCTTCTGGTGACCGCACACCAACACGTGTCAGCTCGACTGATCCAAGACCGTTCTCCACACTCTTGCCAGTTCCACGCCTTCTATTCTGTTAACACTAGGATGCTTGCGATTTCTACCGCCTCAGCCATCAGTCTCTGTGATGTGGACCGTAGTCCTCGTCTCAAAACCTCAACATTTTCTAAATCTATTTTGTGCCCCGTATCCAGTGCATGTTCTGCAATTGCCGAGTCTTTTAATAACGCTCGATATTCATCTGCGTTTCTCGGCGGCTTGTTTATTTTTCTCTTATGCTCCACGATTCTGGTGTGAAGCTCCCTGGCCGTCTGTCCTATATAGACCTTAATGCAGTCGCTACACTTGATTTTGTAGACACAGTCCCTAGTTCTGTTTGCCGGGAGGCGATCCTTCAACTGCACCAGTGCAGAGCGCAGAGTGTTTTCTGGAAACCTACTCTTATGTTGGCCGTGTTTAGAATCCTTCGAATGGTCTCCGATGTCCCTGGTTTATATGGGATAACAGCTGTCCCGAGCCATTCTCGTTTGGGTTTCTCCACCGGTACCAGCACCCTTCGCAATTGACGCCTAATCAAGCTGGCTGGATATCCACTACCCCGAAGTTTGTTGATTACTTCAATTTGGGCCGCTGTCCGATCAACTTCCTCTGTGCACAGGGCCCTTACCCGCCTAAACATTGATGAGGCAATACTAGCGAATACCGACTTTGGATGGGCAGACGAGTAGTTCAAAACTGTCCCAGTGTCAGTTGGCTTCTCGTATACTGTGGTCTTTAGTTTCCCACCGACCTTGTGTGTCATGCAGTCTAAAAATGCCTAAAAAATGCCTAAAATGCCTAAAAATGCCTACAATATCTACAATGTTGAGTCTAAGCCTGACAAAGATACAGTCGATTTATAATTGTATTGAAATTTAGTGCGCTTGGAAATCAGAAACGTGCAGTGATAAATGCACCAAGGCAATAAGGATACCTGAGGGAAATGGACTGAAGCTGATTCCTCTTGCTAACGAGACTACACGATCGTCAAAAGCAAACCTCAACCAGGCTGGAAATACCAGCGTTCCGAACCAGGAATAAAAATCTACCCTCAGCTTGCCGTCGAGCTGTCGGAGATCTTCAGAATCCTCGTCAAACGTGATGATGTTAATGGCATCTAATCTCGAGGCTGCCCAGGTCTATCACTTCTGAACCATTGACAAAATGGTACTTTCGTTTGAGAAGGGCTTGATAAACGATCGGTAACGTTTCGCTTTTGACGCAAAAGCTTCATCAGGCCAAGTGAACAGACCACCAAATTGGCCAGGTTATAGGGCAGACGTTGAACCAATCAGTAAGTCGTCTTCAGATTATCACACTAGGTCAAATTAGGTCCTATCGGGTCTTGTTCCTTAATCTTCCACTTCATGGTGCTTCAATTGATGATTCACCGCGGGTGCCACCGGTCGATTTTCCTTGGTCTTCGTGGGCTTGTGGTTGTTGCGACAATTTAGTTGAGGGGAGGGGAGGTGGGTAAGTTTAAGTGGAATCCAGATGACGACTGCTCCTCCTTCTGATAAGCGCACACCAACACGTGTTAGCTCGATTGACCTAAGACCATCATCTGCATTCCACTTAACCTCACCCACATCCCCTCCCCTCAACTAAATTGTCGCAACACTCGTAAGCCACGAAGAACCACGAAAGTCTACCAGTGGCACCCGCGGTGAATCATCAATTGAAGCACCATGAAGTGGAAGATTAAGGAACAAGACCCGATCAGAATTAATTTGAGACTCCCCCAGTCCATCAATGCAAGATTTTGGCAACCACACTAACCGACAGGAATCGTTAATTGACATTCAAAACAGATCTAGTGCGCTAATATGAAGAGGTCTTACTGTTTGATTCTCCGTCTACCTTATAACCTGGCCAATTCGGTGACCTGCACACTTGGCCTGATGAGGCTTTTGTGTCAAAAGCGAAACGTTGCCCAACTAAACACTACCGATTGTTTACCAAACCCTTCCGAAACGATGACTTCTCAATCGGTTGCAAATTTTTTCAACTTGATTGAAAATGGTACTTTCTTTGCTGACTGGCTGCTATTTGTCAGAAGACTGAAATAAATACGGTTATGACCTCGTTACTTAAAATGTCTCATTTGTGATCGGTTTCTGAAACCCACAATGCTGCTCTAGCATGTCCAAATGCAGTCCACAATGTTAGCTAGTACGCAAAATTGTTACATAACATAGGCACTGGAATACAGAACGCAAATAAACCAGCCGATACTTTTGTCTAGCCAACGCAAAAATGGATTGCTTTTGTCCGTGCATATATCAATAATCTTTTCATGCATAAGAAAAGACAGTGTCAAAAAACCTGTTGTCGTGACAAAAAAACCTTCGGAGTTATCTAGTTCGACCATACCTGTCAGCGTGTGCAGGGTAGAACTCGGAACAACCATCATTAGTGTCATGGAAATAGACCTGATGGGTTGTGACATATTACGTAAAATCTCTCTTCAGGCGCTATAACTGACCCCATAATGATTATTGTCAGACTTCTTGATTTGTTCAACCCAACAAGAATGTGGTGCACTTCGTTTCATACAACAGTTAGTCCAAGTAGGGACAAAGTTGGCGTACATTCTCGAATTTTCACCTACTTTTGCACCCCGAGTGTACTCTCTTCTATTTTTGACCTAGTGCTTTGGGAAAAAAGAGTTCCCCTAGATTGAAAAAAGTCTAGTCCAATTAGCAAAGACCTGAATCCGGTGATTGAAACTGATTGATAGTGAAAATTTGGGCTAGGTTGATGTCAACATCCTGGAGACTAGTCTGGGGGTTTGTTTAGTAATTTGCTTCCTGTAGCTGCCAAATTTTCTCCAATCAACCGAAAATGTGAGTCGAATCAGAGCTAATTTTTTTTTAAAAAAAACGACAAAAGTTGACGCGTTCTGCGCCTACGTTTACACGTTCTACTACCTGAAAATAAAATTACACGGAAATGGCACAATGTTACAATTTTAGAGCAAAATGGTTTTGGGGATCACTCGGGTGTAGGACGAAGCGGTGTTCAGGCAAATGACCCCCGGCCAGTTGCCTAAAGATAACCGCCTCTAGAGGGCAGTTACCATAGAGGAAGCTGTTCCGGGATAATTCGAAACAAATTTCATTAATCTAAGTAAAATACGAAAATCTAGCTTGTTTCCTAAATCGGAGTAAGATACCACCTAAATTGGTAACCGTAAGTGGGACGTTTAATAAACCTCCCAGTGTTTAAACCTCCATGATGGCTGGTGCGTCTGGTGTGATCCTTGTATTACGATGATTTTTTAACCCAAGTGGTACCCGATTGATGTTTTATCTTGGCCCCTTAAACATTATCCAGATTTTGGACTGTGTTCGCGTGACTCCTGCGACTTGTGTATCCCTAGGACGAATAACAATCATCCAGGTCTCACTTCACCTTTTCGGTTCCGTTTACGAAAATTGTCTATAATTAGCAAGATGGCTCAGCAGTTACAGCAAAAAGTTACTGACCGTAAGCTTCCTTGTTCGAACCCGACCTCTGCATCTCGACTTCGCTTGTCCAGCCTTGGGCAACCTGGCACTATCACGGCCCTACAGCTTCCTTCGAGCGGCATGACAGTTAAGTACCGAATGGGTGTTAGAGCTGAACGATTCTATAATCAGCAACAATAAAGCATAATTTGCACACCCAGCTGATTGTACAAGTTGCATACCCAGCTGACTGTACAGGAAAATCCGGTAGACATCGGTTTTCTTCATCCCTATGCGACCAAAATCCACTGGAAGTTTTCACGATTCAACCAAGACTGGTTGGAAACTGTTTGGGTGAGAGACGGCTTTCCTAAAAGAGTAATTTTCCAGGGGAGGGGGCTGATTTTCTGGGTATATTTGTCATAGAAGCATAATTTCCAAATCTTTATATTGACAACTGGAAGCTCTGTTTACCTTCTGGGTGATGAATGTTTTCAAGCGTGAAAAAACTGACGCATATCGACCAGATTCGAGCAAATCCGTCAGTAAAACAAAATGTACATCTTTCTGGTTGATCAGAGACCTGCCAAAACCTTGTTGCTTTTCAACAGAAGTCATATTTCTTTTCGTGATTTTACATTCAGACAGTTCGTTGAAAATTCCGCAGGTATTCGAAATTTGGGAAGCTGTTCGTATGAAACGTACATTTACCCTTTTGCAAGTGAAACAGCACAAAGGAAAGTGGAACGCTTGATGCCCCAGTAATTCTGCTGTGGTTCAATGGAGAGGACCTCAGGGGACAAAGCATTTTTAGAGGAGGAGACAATCTTCTAGCATCTCAGTAGTATTTTGTTCCTGAGGAAAATCACCGTGAGATGTAATAAGTCATCAAAGCCTATTTACGTAGGAAGCACCATATTCGGCTCTCTCCCACTAAAAACAAAATTACAGCTAACACGATTGACGCTTGTCGGATTCTTCAGTGCTCTATTCGGGTACGTCATCCTTCCGTGGATTTGTATCGTCAAACACTGAAGTTTCTGAGAAGTGTTGAACAGTGTCCATTGTTCCGAATGCCTGGGCTTTGAACGAGCCAGCATTACTAATTAACAGAGTAAAAACAAAGCGGGTAGTAAACTGCAGCGGAAAATACCTTCCATCAGCAAGGCTCCCTATTCGAACGGGAGACCAACTGTAACCCATCATTAAACGACTTTTTCTGTCACAAACCAACGGTCCGCGTACACCGAAAGGCTTTGTGGTCATCTAAACGAAAACGGCCTTTGATGCTGTCGTAGTAACAACGGCACTGCTCTGCAACTCCCCAATGGGTGTGATTCGCAGAAGTCGTTGGTTGACGATAAACAAGAACCATAAGCTTCTGATCGTAACTTGTACGTCACCAGCTCTTTCTTCAACGGTTAAATCTGATTTATTCAAAGGGGTTGTACTAACCTGCTCGCTACCTTAAACACTCCAAATTGCACTTGATGGAGATTCTCCCACTGGACACCTCCGCGTACTTATTTTCAATGTTTCGCATAAATTATGGCAGTTTCGAAGAAAAGCTCAAGATTCGGGTGACTCCAGTCTTGAGGTATTTGGACATCAATTTAAATTAGATCCAACAACCTTATGAATAGTGCTTTACGTATATACATATATCACGATATCTCGATTATCGTAGCAACTGGAACATAAGGCGGCCTGGTGCAGCACATTCAGTTGCCTAAAAACATCACAAACGAGAGATTCAGCTGGGTTCCAGGTGAGTCTCTCGCAAAAACCAAATTGATATGCAAATGAGTGTATTTCTCGAAAACAGTCCAATTTGGGTTCAAGTAGAACATAAGGTTGACGGAAACTCGGGAACTGCGCCTACCTGATGAGCCCCAAGAAGGGCGAAGCCGGTCGTGGGCTGTCGAAGAACTTCCAGCAACCTTATGAGTAGTGTATTACGTACATAAATTAGATCCTCTAATTCGTAGTGTTCTCGTGCGATTAGGGAAAAAGTTGTCAAAAGAGACAAAGCGAGTATCGTGAAATCTATGGGCCTGTAGACCCATCGTCCGAGGGCTTTACATAATTCAATATATCGGAGTAAAATATAACAGAGAGGAAAGGTGGAGTTCAACAACCGGGAGATATTTATCAGACTGTGACTGGCTCAAAGGCCCATCCAGGTCCAAAAGCAGACTAATTTCACGATAGGTAGATTTCAACGAAGTCTAGAGTATACAGAGATACTACGTCAGCTGTTTGGTGTAACTGGAAAAATTCCATAGTCTCATCTTTCGCGTTTTTATGCATATGAATAATCCTCCATACATCAAAAACAAAGCAAGTGCGCGCGGGGAGCTTTTTTAAATTCGTACGGAATTGTTTCCTAATCCTTTTAAACATGAGAAAGGCATGTATGACGTACACAAGTGGCCATTGTTTTTTGGCCGTGTACATACGGTAATGGGGTTCCTGGCTTACTAATGTTAAATATTCGAAAAGTATGCGGTCACAATTTCATCCCGTTGTCTCAAAACTAATCAGACTGACTGAGATATTACGAATTCAGTGAAATGGCACGTCCACTTGGCTATATTATAAGGCAAATAATCAATGCCAGTATTGCGTGCTCAGAATGATGACTTATTTTTTATATGGATGTTGTTTCAAAGGGCGTTACGATGCCGTTCGCCTGTTTTATCCCAGCTCCCTTCACCGACATCGTTCTTCTTAGTGTGAATATAAACACTCGACTAGTTAAAAACCGGGGGAAGAAGCTTGTTGGTTCATACTAGAGTGCCTTCGCACTTCTGCAAGCATATGACCCAGTCAGTAGTGAGAAACTCAAGTATGTCGAAAGTACCCCTCTTCCAATATGTCATATGTTTCAGCTTTGGAATAATCCAATCCCATTAGATAGTTTTTAGATGAAAATTTCGTTTTCAATTGCACCATCTGCTGAATAGCACTTGGTTCTCACAAAAGGTTGTGATCCGCCAAACCATACAGTAAGAAGCACATGGGGAGGGGATCCCGAAAGCTACCGTTCCTTTACTACGTCACCCTTATGGTATTAAAATACATTCCTGCGTTCTGCAGCTGTTTGGTGACGTTTTCCTGTGACAGTTTGTTGAACCGGCCAAATATCGTAGTTCTTTTACTACATTAGGGCCTCCTTGCGATTACGACGATAGAAGGCTTCAGATTAGTGCTACATGGAAGTTCTGCTTTTATCTGTTTCACCCTACTAGTGTCCAGCTTCTTCGGAAATCTCACCTTTTTGAAACGACGCACGAGAAATCTCTCACGGAGAATTTGAAGTCCAAGTTTATACTACCTACGAAGTGATTGAAAGCATATTGGGAATAGTTTGGATAACCACATCGCTGATTCCAGAATTGTATGAGTTTGTCCAGGAGGTATGGTCGTAGGGAGTTCCGTGAGAGACTCGAACCCGTGGCCACCAGGCCAATAGTTTGGGAACTTAACCGATCGGCCAAGAGTGGCTGATTAGAAGTGAGATCAAACCACACCTAGACAGGATAGAACACCACTCATTCCTCATTCACGAAATCCCCGTCGCGTGGCCTGGTGTTGAATGGCTCCTTGAGCGACAACTTCTCAAATGAAAGTTCCACTCATCATGTGAATTATTCTTCCTCTGAGCCAATTGCTGATTATCGGTAGCAGGAGATTTCGGGACTTTCACTCGAGGTTTTTTCCTGTTGGTCAAGACAATCTGCACTCAAAATCAAGAAACACTGCACAGCTGTTTCATTCGTGTTGAGAATCGTCGGCACTGCGCATCTCGCGAAATTCAGGTACATTCGGTTATCAATGACTCTTCGCCTCCTTTCATTTATGTAAAGAATCGGTTGTAACACTATTTTGATCAGCCCATCAGTTGTTCGACGAATTTGCATGCTAAGCACTACATCATCCACGTGCGACTGCGGCTGTAAACAAGTCTAAACTTCGGAGTCCATCGGTAGATGGCTGTGTCCACCTGAATGTCAATCCGGAAAACTCCCAAGAATGCAGCGTAATTGAACAACACAACATTGGGCCAAATTCTGTTGAACCGGTGAGTCAGCTGATCCATGGTGACGACAACATCTTCTGAGTAATGGCAGTACAGCCCCAACAGACTTGATTGAGGGAATGGGTAAACGACGGTACATGCTAAGCAGTTAAAGTAAACGGCGGCCTGAGAGCAACACCCTTGGTGAGGCGGAGAAAGTCGACCACCTATTACAGAGACAACACACGTTGACAAATCTGAATCACTAATTATTCCCGTTCATTGTCAGCCCTTTCCCATTCTGGTTGGTACAAGGTCACGAAACGACCACGCCCATCGACCTACTCAATCGAAATCTTTGGGCAAGACAAAACAGGAAGTGAACCAACCCTGTCCCTATCAGTATTTTAACGAGCAAGTGTGGCCGTCAAAGGCCAACACACAACTGACACAGGCCCTCAGCATTGACCAAACCAGTGAAGGCGCCCAACAGATTTTGCAAGAAAGCTTCAGCGTTTCAAATTTTGAGTCACAGAACAGAGTCCGTCGAGTTGAATGTTTAATAGCGCTCGTTGGCCGGAGGTTAAGAGGTGCTTACCATCTGAGACTGGCATGTCTGCCTTATTGGACTCACTTCGGTTTCCAGTGATATGGATTCACTGTTAGGTAGCTCCCTGAAGTACTGTGTAACTAACGGTACTGAACCAGATCGCAGTCGTGTGCTGTGTAATTTCAGGTGATGCAGCGTCATCCACACAGTCCAGTTAGCCAAATAAACCCTAATCATAACGGGAGATCAACCGGTCAGTTCACCTTTGGCTTCACTTCTCCACTACACCTATGAGTTGGACCAAACTACCCGTTTTTCTCGTCACAGATATCACACAGCGTTCCACCTGCCTTCATAGCGGGCATCTAATTTCATGACAGAGAGGATTTGTGAGTTATCAGCCTCTGATATACACTTCAGATCATCAAAGGATTGGGTTACACGGTTCGTTAAATTTCAGTGAAAAACGAGAGCCATACTGCGGAGTTTTCTATTAATAGGTGGTTATAAGAACACTTCCTAACTTCAACTACCTCCACAGCTTCATATGCCCTGTGGCTTTGATCTGCACAGATAAGAGGGTATGCTCCAGTCATAGAACATTCTTCACCGTTAAACATGACCTTTTTCTCTAAATTCCCGTTACCTTTGTACGTATTGTCTTGAACGTCTTTGTGCTATAGTGTTCGGCTATCGGTGTGGTCCTTTAGAGGTCTACATGAACAAGCGAACCTGGTTAAACCTATTCATGGGGTTAATCTCAGGTGCTCTCTTGCTCGATAACCTGAAGAACAGAATTTCCATTCACACGGGGTGCACCAACTTGGGCCAGGTGGACTAGAGAACGCCTTTGAGTGTGGGGTTCTTTGGTCTCCTGTGGGCCATCGGCTTCAATGGGGTCTTAGTCCATGGCTTGGCCGGCTTCTTGGCGGTCTTAGGCTGGCTGGCTGCAGGTTACTTGGCCGTGGATGTTTCGGGCCTCTTAGGGACTTTAAGCTTACCTACGGTGGCATTCTTCTTGGCGAACATGAAGGTCTAAGATACACTCCTACTCTTGTCGTCAACCTGGGCGAGGAATCCTTTCTCCACGGCATGATCGATGCTGTGGTGGATCTGCGCGCTAAGTTTTTCGACATCAACCTTGTAGTTTGCGACGATGAACATCTTGGTGGTCGGAAGTGACGTATCCTTGCGGTCCTTCACGGCGTTGCTGTTGGCCTTCAGTATGTCGATTACTGGTGGGAAGTCCACCAGGATTTTCGGTTCGGTCGACTTGAACTTCTTCGAAACGCCTTGATCAGAGTTGGGGGCACTCATTCCCCTCATGAAGCGTTTGCCACAAGCAGAGACGAGAACGTTCACAGCGTACAGTGACGCTTGTTATAGCTTTTACCCAAGGATTGTCTTAGATAAATAAATCACACTTTACAAGTAACAAACCATCGTTGCTCAGACCCATTTCCAAGGGACGCTAATTTTGACAGAGTCCACTGGACAGTAGTCATTCTCAGGGTCATCATCAACATCACAAGATAAACGTGTGAACGTATTCGTTCCCTATCACGCCTTTACATTTTGATGGTTTTCATTGTCGTGGCCGTAATCAGCCGTCTATAAATAATTCATTAAAATAGACCTGACTTAAACTGTTAAGTTTCCAAGTATGTTAATTTCACGGCTACTGGAGTGTACAACACTGTCGACAAAAACTCTGCTTTCATCTTTCTGGGTCACCTACTTGCTTAAACTCAAGATTACCGAAGTATGAGATGTTTCCGCTTTTGCTCACAACTCTTGCTTGGTCTTATGGACATCACGAAAACCGCGACAGCACAGTAGGAGATGGGCCGAACCAACCATAGTTCAGGCATAGGGACAGTATCAGTCATCAAGCCATGCGCTACACGCTCACCGATAACTACTGTCAGCATTACTTATAAACGTAGACCCTGTAGAGTTTAGGCCCTAACTTTACGGAGAAAAATTGGGATGTCAAGATGATTTGTTCGTTATGGATTCAAGGCCCTCAGAGTGACTATTTGTAAGACGGGTTATATAGTACTCTTGTGTGTCCGCAAAAATAAGGCATATTACACACGACTGCCATCAAGTTTGAGACCATTAGTGCAGTAATAAATGACGGCTAATGATAGAATATCGATTGAGCATTTTTATTTCGGCGGAAGTCTACTACCTAGGTAGAATGAATATACTACAATAAAAAGTACAGATCAGTCAGGATCAGATACATTTAACTTATAGTGGATATATTTGGTCACTGCATATAAGAGTTAATCATTTGTATAGGAATACAAGTGCTGTTGTGGAAGTTCTGCAGTATGGGTAGCAGGATCAATCGTAGACAGTTTGCCCACATCTAATCTGGTCCTATAAAGCGACGCGTGTTTTGTATCATGCTTCAGAGTGCACGGTCTTCAGGTATGCCTTTGTAACTAGAGCAGAAGCTCTGGAGACTGTGTAGGATTTTACGTACAGCTTTAGATGTGCAGGCTCTGTCTGCCGAAGTTAGTACTCAGATCAAGTTCGTCCATTTGCGTCATTTATAGCGTCAAATTGCGCATCACCGCATCTAAAAGACCGAGTGTACCAGGCTACTGTACGGCCCGAGGTGTTGCTTGACCTCTGCGAGCAGAACATCTGAGTAGCATTCAAGCATTTTACCACCGATATGACGAATCTGTAACAAGGTAATCAGAGAGCAGGTGTTTGATTATACATCAACTACCCCAGTAGCACCAACCGGAGTTACTCAGACAAGTGCTATGCATGACAAGTCAATCAGCTATCGAAACAAACATTGCTTTCAGTGCCTCTGGATTGCCACGAACCGCGAGATTGAGAGTATATCACTTGGTAGAAAGGTGTGAAAGGGTGCGTTTTCGTATTGTGGCCTCCTGTAGTAACGGTACTTTCTCAGCTTAGTTCTCGGTCTGAGCCTCCCAAGCTAGCGTGCGTGCCAAAACAACCACCAAAGGTGTACAAGATATATTAACGCCCCAAACGAAGTCAAGAGCATTTGTACAGCGCTTCATATATATAGCGTAAGCGGTAATAACTTTCTGGAAATTCTGACGCGTTCTGGATGCACCATTGGCAACCGGCAATCGGCCAATACTGGGTCATGATTGGCTGTTGGGGCCAGATTTTCGACCAATCAGATCTGGGCTTGATGCCGGACCGGCAAGCGTCTCGAATTCCTGGCCAATCTTGTGTGGGATAGGCTTTTTGGCCGAAGCAGCACCCGACTACGGGCGGTAAAGCGGGATCTGTGTGGAATTCCGCCTAATACCTCCCTCTCCAAAATTTCCATCCAGACCTTCCCACTGATTTGGTTATCGGAACAATGTTGTTCGTGCCGCATGTAATTCCAACAAACTGCGTCGCTGTTCTCTACGTGTATACCATCGGTCTCTGCTTCAAGCGTCAAAATGACGTTTGACATAGGATTACAGCATGAGACTGACGGTCGCCGCTGTCAGGAACAGGCTCATCACATGGGACCTTCTACTCCGAACATTACTTAAGACAGTGAGTTGATGGGTGACTCATCAGACTACACTTCTGGAATGCGGTGAAAAAAAGGGAGTGATAAGCTATTTCTACGTAACAAGTGTGGTCATAGTTGGACAGTTGCAACCAGCGGGAAATACATGCCATCCAAAAAAGGGCTCTTGAATGGCGTAACACACAACTCTTTGACAGTCCACTACTGGTCTCAGTCTTCTCGGATGAGTTTGGAATCCGTTTCTGTCTGAATATCGACAACAATAATCTTTCAGCTGTAACAACCCTTCGGTGCCTAGCTGCCGTGCCACCAGAAGGCAAAACGAGGGCTGAGACACTGCTGCGTTGTTCAAGCCTAGACAAAGTCATTCGAGATGTCGTGGTCGGGTTCGAACTACGGACATTCCGGTCACTAAGTTCGCCCCCTAACTACTGAGCTATCTCGAGCTGTCCCTGTAGTCGAACGATTGCAGCATTCGGCGATTATCGAACGCAGTCATCCTGTAATCTTTCCATGGATTGGGAGATTTCAACACAGGATCGTTGCTCTCAAAAAATGACAATTTACATCTTTTTCGAACCAAACTAATTTTGTACGGAAATTATGAGAAATGGTTAAACTCAATGAGGTTGTTTTTATGACGGGGAAACCCCGTCATCCCAGAATTATTTAGCAAGACGGGTGTTTCTCAATGAGAGGTGTTTCCTCGAAAGAAAGAAGCACTAAATTTGAAACTACGACCGGCTTTTTACTACCAGTAGTGTTATGAATTTACGGCCTTCAAAAAGACTGATAGTTTGTAACCGTTTTCCAGTTTCCATGTTGCTACACTCAGATTCTCATCGAGGATAAAAAGTCCAGTGTGACCAGGTCCATTAGAAAGCGGCTTCGTCTTATCAACCCCTCCCTCGAGTGAGTAGTTTTCAGACCCTATGGAGGAAAACGGCGACGAGATAAGAGGCCTTTCAAAGTGTCATATGTTTTAGAACAATATGTCATCATCATCATCATCATCGACAGCAAGACATTAGTGTTCAACACCGATACTTCGCTGCCGTACAACCATGATTTATTTGAAAGCCTTAATGTGAAGAAAAGAATAAAGGTGGACTTAGTGCTGGCTTACTACAATCATTCCGAGGTGCCTACACCTCCAGACATTCACTCAGGCAATCTGGATAGAAACTGCCAACAAGATCGCCACTGACATCGGTTGGCAGCCCTATCTTGTAGTGTCTCCAACCAGGCGCAGTGGGGATCACGCGGTCCCCATCCTGGAAGGCGAGTAGCACCGACAGCACCCAAGCGTTTCGAAAGACAAAAACAGACCAAAACAAGTTTTACCCCACCGAAGGTGCGGCATTTGTTATTGCACACTACTGAAATGCGATAGTTTTTGCGGACGATATCTTAAATTTTAGAGGAGACAGGATGCGAGTGATGAGTCCTTTGTAGCAAAACCATTCTACGGCCAAGGTCTATTTAGAATGTGCTAATAGAGAGAGTAAACAGGGCCTCTGTTTCAAAATATGGCACTGGTAGCATCGATTTGAAACTGTTTTAACCTAAAGTGGAAGTCACATGTCCGATGACATTCATTTATTTTGTGAAGTTGTGGGCTAACATCACTAATCTATGTCATCGTTAGATCATAGCACTGTTGGAACTGAAGTTGGTTTAGAAATACATGAGACTGCAAACTAAGGTGTCTTAGAAGACTGGATTAAAACAGGCTAGGAACCGGAGAGGACACTAGTGAACGTTCCTAAGGTCAGCAACTAACCAAGAAGAACCGCTCGTGGGGCAGAAAACGATTAAAGTAAGATAACGCAGCAGTTGACTATAAAGCGTAATTTTTTTGGCAGTCTTCTCACGAACTGGTGAACTGACGTTGAATTTGGTACACTGACCCCCCCCCCCCCCCCCCCCCACCCCCCTGAAGCGAGCAAAGTGGCTTTTTCCCATAATCCAAGCGCAAAGTTTATCATGATTAGACCAAAGCCACTCATTCAACAGCTAAGTAACTGTTCCCATGAAAGTGCAACGATTTGTGAGGAACACCACGGACGATGAGAATATCCTGGCGGCGTAACATTTTGTCCGTAAATGTCTGCTATATGGAGTGAAAAAAAAACAGTTTGGCGCACTTTGTTGTTTACCCAAATTGCACCGATCAGATGATCGACTTCAGGAATAAAGTAGACCAGCTGTAGCCAGCTCTGACAGGCTGTCGCTAGACGGTTCTGCACCGTTTTTTTTCAAAATCATACCACATGTTTTCTCGGTTTGTTTCCGTGAAAGTTTCAAATTGTGAGGAAACGGAAAAGACCGATTCACGTCGACTTTCTATCTGTTGTCTGTGAATTCTTCCACGTAAAAGCTAAATAAATGAGGAATTGTCCGACGAGCAAAAACCGATATTCTCCTGTGAATCACCGATGAAATAGCCGTACCGGTTCGGGTTTCGCATGCGCCGATCGAGTTGAGCAGTACAGTAAACGCCGAGAAATATGTTGACCACCTTCGCCAATTTCCTTAAGCAGCGCAGTTCTATTTCGGCGAACTAAACTGTTGGAGTTCTGTAGTAGAAACGGCTTTTTTCCAGGCACGGAGGAATCACTGACATTCTGTACAAGTGAAAGAAATCAATACCACAGAATTAACGAAAATCACTCTACTTTGTAGAGGCTATCTCCCACTTCCCTTATGCCTTCACTTCGCACTGAAGCTTGCGATCTTGCTGAAGTATGATCAGCTTAGAATTTCATTTTGTATGCTGTCTCGCTTTTTTCATTGGCAGAAGACGACTTCTGATTTTCAACCCATTCATTATTAGAATGGAGTGACGTACTCCGGATGTATCACAGAATCCTTCCAGTTGAGCAAGTTTGCCAAAATTATTTGCATATTTTTGCTTTGACCGAATCGTTCGATGGCCTACCGCAAGTGTGCCAGTGTGTAGTGACGCCATAGAATTTATGACGTGTTCGCAACAGGATAGTAGAAAAAATCCCTGTGATATGGAAAAACCATCTGTGAAAAGTGATTTCCGGGAAAATCTGCGTCGATTCAAGCCCACAACTGTCCGTGAGGAGATGAACAGACTAGACTGCAATTATACAAGCCACTCAACCCACTCAACCCCGCACTGACGATGTCACGTCGATAACAATCTGAACGTTTGCACGCCAACTGCCAAGCTCGGCGAACAGACCAACAATCAATCAGCGCGCCCGAGCTACCTATATTCCAAAACATTGCCATTATACAAACGTACTCTCTTATAGAAGCAGGACAACCCATAAGTAGTATGCAACTGTCTGTTTCCGAAGGACTGAACCGGTGGTACGGTCAGAAGGAACTCACGTAGTGTAAAACGTTGGCTTTGTTCTGTTTAGTTGTGAGTTAACCACACTGCTGACTACTCATCCGTAGCATAATATCCAACAATTTACGGGACCATATCTCCAAAGACATCCATGGTTTTTGGACAAATGATGTATCTTGAAAAGGACGAAGCTGTCACACTGAGATGCACGGCTTCTCAGTAACGTGTGCGTTTACTTGAAGGCTAAATTTCAACTGAGGCTTCAAGTCTGGTGGCCTACCTACCAATTATAAGTAATCTGCCCCAAAAGAACCCCCCCTCGCAATTCGCATTGAGCTTCCGTCTGTGAATTCGTCACTGGAGAGAACAGTTAACTCCAAGCTCTGACCGAAGACTAGCGCGAGTTCTCCGCATTGCTGATCAGCTCCTCGTATCGTAATGATGGCTATCGGGGATTCGAATCTCCCGGAAAATTTGTGAGATGGGTATAATTGACCGAACACATATGCCTTGGAGGCATATAGGTGGAGAAAAATAGTTCATTCACAATGTTGACGCTCGGCCCTTATGCGAAACTGTGCAACGAAAACTCACACCGAGCTTCCAAATATCTACCAACTCAGAAGTTGATGAAGTATCCGGGGAAAAGCGTAATTAGTTGACAGTATGAGAAGGGTTGGGAATTTAAATCAAGTTTCTGTCCTGAAAAGGATGGCAGTCATGCCGAAAAGCCCAAAAACACTGCATGTGTTTCATTCCCTTCGAGATTTCTCAACAGTTTGCTTCTCACCAGCCGCCAGGATGATTCGAACCCGAAATCTTGCCTCTCGTAGCTGGAGCGTAATTGGGAAGAAGAGTGCCCTAATAGTATTTTTGGCTTACACGTAATGCCTACACGGATCATCCCTCGAATTTGCCTTAGTTTTTAAACACACTCACATGTGTTAGGTATGGTGAGCGGTATTTGATACAAACACTCCCAAGAAGCTGATCCGTCGTCTTTTCATCCTAGTTCCGCGGTGGTTAACCTGACTGCCATTCATCAGTGCTCGTGCAGGCCCTAATGCGAGTCTGACTTTCAAATAAGCAAAGAACATTGCCTGGATTCTAAACAAGCTTTGTCGTTCACTCGCACACCATCCGTTTATGGAAGTTTGTAGACTAAATGGATAACATAAATGCCTAGAGGCATTTCAGGTAAATTTTGCTTATCCGCCAACCGAGACGTAACCACATGGAAATCTGTCAAAAATGTGTGCATTTGAAACAGTGAATACTTGCTGAAAACGTTACTTGTGCGCAATCGTCAATGGCAACTTTTGTAGTTTCTTTTCCTCGGTTGGATTTGGTACACAGCTGATGTGTCAGACAGAAGCGGCACGTTAACAATTAGCTTTATGAAAGGACAAATTTTCCTTAGGGGAATCTTTATGCGGAGTACCTTTTACCCAATAAATGTGTTAACATTTGCATGCAACCTGGAAATGTGGAGTAAAAGAGGAGACGTAGGTATATTTTGACAGGTTAACTGTCGGCGAACGCACATTGCTCCATTGCCCAAGGCAGTAATGCAACCAAACGATATTCTCCTTGACTAACAGTTTATTATCAGTCTTGTTGCTTTTTTTTAAAATCGTCCTTGTAACAGAATATTCCCTTCTCACTGATTTTACCTAAGTGCCAAGCTGAAGTACACTTTGCCCGTTTGACGCACGGAACAGGAGGTACGGAGAGTTTGCCCTTTTTGAAAGCGTCCGAAAAGCCTGTCAGACGTTATCAATCCTTAATAAGTTCTCTAATTGACAACCAAAACAGTTTGAGTTTGCAGATTCTGTTCCTTGTGGCTTGGATGGTGGATCCTGAACTTTGCCAGTACTCATCTAAACAACAAGTCACTCTCAGCTTACTGTATGAATTTGGATATTCCGAACATGTTGATTGTATGTGAGCCTGTGGAAGAGGAGGCTTTGGTTTGCCGCTCAAATGGACCGGAAACGTACACATTAGCAAAAAGGCAAAGCATCGTTTTATTGCGCATCATACGTTTTCCACAATAACTGATGACGGCTTAACCAACTTCAGCTCACCAGACCACCTCACTTCCATTAAAACCACACTTAATTGTCCATACTGAAACATCATTGCAACTAGTCGGTACTTATAACTTGGCACCCGATGATGACAGAATCAGAATTACTGCCCATTTAATTGGCACAACCCGCCTTCCAGTATGGAGTACTCCCCAGCACTTGGCGGCTGATCGATGCGAGTGGACTTCGAGCTGTCAACTTCTTTCCAGAGTGTCCAACTGAGTTTTTGAAAGTGAACAGGCCTCAAATCGCTTGCGACAGACTAACAGCAGGTCCCTGTTTTATCCTCCCCTTTCTGATCTTTCCGCTTTAAGGTTTTAAGTATGATTAAATAAATTTGCCGAAAATCATAGTAAAACCCAGCACTCAATTCAAAGATTACTGACCTCCCAGTTAGTTCCAAGAATTTTCAAACAGTAATCTCATCTCACATAATCACGCGGTTTGTGTCATTTTTTTCACATGTTTGCGCAAGTTGCCCCGGGCACATTTGGTTTTTGAAGACCTGCAGGTTAACACGCATCAAACGGAAACGTATTGTTGGAAAAAAATAATCAACTGAAGACTGATTTCTAGCGATATTCCGACCAGCTTATGAGAAAATTGCAATATAACAGGCTTTGATGCAAGACCTACGTGTTGGATGAGGCTTCGACTGAGGACAACGTAAGCTGAACAATTTGTTCATGTGTCACACACAAAGTTTGCTAATAACTGACTGAGTAGATGGTCACTTTAAAATTAAACAGATTTCTCAATGTTAATCCTAAATTGTGCTTGGCATAAGTTGGACGTGATCAGATTCAACACATTACTTGGCTTAATAAACGTAACACAGTTTCCAGCCCCTTAAATTGGACCCCACTTAGGTGAAACGTCTCTCCAATGATCTATTCCCATATCCCCCAATTTTCCAGAAGTAGAGTGAGCGTCAGAAGCGTAAAAAATCCCCAAATCAAACTTTCTTTTTCGGAAATATTAAACCGTATTAAACCATAATAATTGCAAGTTTGTGCCATAATTTGCACCTGTTTTAACTGCACTGAGCAAGGAGAAAAGTGAAAACAAACACTTTTAAGAATGATCATCACTAAACTAGCAAGAGGTATTCAAATATTTCTCAAAAGTTGATAGCTTACATGAGGTCATCACTGATGACCGTGGCTGTTGAAGATCATCAAGAAAAGCTAAGTTTCTCTGAAGGGGTCTATCTTGAGACATCATCACGGGGCACCGCCGTAGTTTGCAGAAAGGTACATATTAGAGAAATATTGATCGGATTCAGCTGTAAAACAAAATGGACGAAAACTCTGACATGTGAAGAGTTTTTTTCAGCGTCAGCCTGATAAATCCAAAGAAGAACGAATGTCCATCTATGGTTGAGGTATCGAAGATTCCATCCTACCTTAACCTCAAAAATTACAGCGAAATCCCAAGCTCATGGCTTGGAACTTATTAGTTTTTCCGTAAGAATTGATACTACTAATGAGACGAGTCTTTCTTACTGGTCACCAATAATCAGCTGATTGTCAACAGCTGATCCACCCCTAAAACCAAATTCACCGGCTGCACAAACTGGTCGAAAGACAGACATAGTGTATAGGTAATTGAGTGAAACTCTCAAACCAATCGTCTTTTCACGACCATCTGACGATTTTCAATGAACGCCAAGGCATTCATGAGACTTAGCTTCTCGGATTCAACTGTCATCTGTACGCTTAACCAAGTGTGTGACCCGCTTAGCAAGAAGCACTTCGAAACGCTAGCTGAACTTTCAGGTCGCAAAATGTTGAATGTGATATTCATTAGACATTCATCTGTTGTGTCTAGTGGTAATCAGCACAACTG
Source organism: Clonorchis sinensis (assembly GCA_003604175.2). Lineage (NCBI taxonomy): Eukaryota > Metazoa > Platyhelminthes > Trematoda > Opisthorchiida > Opisthorchiidae > Clonorchis > Clonorchis sinensis. Next base: position 17,440,909 of record CM030373.1, on the reverse strand, counting down.
TCAACGGCAGTAGACAACAGTTAAACAGTACTGTACAGTGAGGTTTTTGGGACTGTTACGAAAAATCCACAGATGGCTACATTTTAATCGAAAAACAAATCTGTGTAGAATATCCAATTTTTGGATTAACCACTTTAAAGTGACAGATGGTTATGAAACAACTGGTTACGATTTGCTCATCCGTGGGCGGAATGGGGGCTTATACGGAAACCTCTGTTCTGTAACATCTAACGGTCAGATGAGTTACATTAAATGTGAATTAGAGGGACGGTTATATCCAGAGATATTGATAACGTTTGTTTATTTGGTCGTTGCGGTATTCTATCAACTCTGGTCAAATTCTAAGCTCATGTCTTAATAGTTATCACGCTCCCTATCAGGATAAGTAAAAATACGGATAAAACATTCGCCAGTCTAAATTCGACACCAATTGCCTGAAATCTAGTTTGAAGCTGAACTCCTATCCCTTAGTTATTTAAACAAGTTAGAAAACGAGTACTTCCATCAACCGTAGTCTACTTACTGAACAGGCAGGCAGCCTAGCCTTGTATGCCTGTTTGGTGAATTGTAACAAGGGCAATAAGCATTTTGTCGCTGAGGTATTCAGGATCTTCAGGACCACATTCACTGAAGGGCCACACCAAGGTCACGCGACATGTTTTTGAATGAACTAGTTCGCCTCCTGACAATCCACCTTACTAAAATAAGTAGTAATCTAAGGTGTAGCACAACAGGTAGTGGATGGTTTCGCCAACTCCAGACTGATGGTGACGTCAACTCCAAAAGAACTCCCGTCTACTTTAGATTCAGAAGACGGGGTTGCAAGAAATATGACACATTGGCAACTGGTTGTGGCAGTCAACAAAGGTCATGCGTTTCGATGGCAGTATCTCATTCATTCACTGCTCTGGCTTGGGCAGGGTAGCTGTTCATATGAAAACCGTTAGTCATTCTGTTCGGATGCCCTGATTTTCTGTATTTCACAACGAATAATCGTTCGAAAGTAGAGGTAATGTCTAGAACGTCAAACGTGCGGAAGGCCTGGGTATAATTACGGTTTATTGTTAGTCGCTTATCAGGATAGGTGAAGAGTGCTCACTTGTCTGCAGTAATTTTTCTCCTTTCAGCTTAAGCACCACAGAGGATTTTACTGAATAAACTCTTATTGATTTAACGCAAATGTCATTCGGACTGTTGTTGCTAATGCGTTATTTTCTTTGCAAACCGGTAGTTTTTATACGCCTAGTGTGACCTAGTCCCGTGGAAATACCTAGTATGTTTGGGTTTTAGTGAAAACACTACTAACTTTCCACCTGTCACCGTAAAGATAATTAAATGATTTATTGAACAGTCGATCGATTCCGTTAATCCTAACCTTATTCAGTATGAGGAACGGACAAGGGCGGAAGCAACTCTCGTCCGTCTAGAGGAAGTCGTGAGCTGGAAATTGCATGCAGACTGATGTTTTGTTACACACGCTAAAATGGTTGACATCTGGTCACCCAATAACATTAGGTGGACATAAACCATTCAGGTGAATGATGAATAAACCATCGTAGAGAATTATCGGATAAATTGGTATCTGGAATGAACGTGATGGTAGATTGTCATGAAAAATTCGGATCTGAAACGTTCAGGCCTTTGACGATCCCATGCAACTGCATATCTCACACTGTTTTTCTTCGAATCAAATTTACTTACGGGGAAATTAGTTTAAATGGAATTTATGCACGTCTATGCAATTTTGTTTCCCTTATCCATTGTTTGTGCTCTGGGAATAACTATCAATGTGCCAAAGTTTGCCTGTTTGATCTTCAAGTAGTTTTTATTACCCAACGAATTTACATTTCATAGGAACAATGATGCATACCGACCAAAAAAACATCACTCAATTTTCAAGTTGTCCCCGATTTGAAGTGTAAACTCCTCTATGTTATAGGTAGGGAGTCATCTTAGACTGATGGGCTGAGAGGAATCCAAAAACTGGATATAGCTAGACAAATTTGTTTGTTCAGTAGAATTACCAAACTCCCCACCTTCACCTAAGGAATGTAAACCTATACTGCCTGGGCAGATCACACAGTTCTGTCTTCTCATACAAGTCCGCGCATTCAAATTCTCCTGGAGATTCCGGAGATTACTCCCAACAAGGATGACTTAACTTGTATCGCACAGTTCTGATCGAGTCCTCTGGGTCAAAAGAGTATCCTTAGACGATAAAACTAAACTACGATAATCCTGATATAGATAGGAAACTTCCTTAAGCATTTTAAAAAGCTTTGCAATTCTTGATTGGCATAGAGCACATGCCACGTGATGTTCTCCGCAGTGTGATGACCCTACTATTGAGCTGATCATAAAAACCCCATACTACTTTGGATTCATTATAGGTGATCGCGGGATCTGTATAATTCACGCTCACATCACTCTCTTTGGAATAGTTCTCCCCCGGCCCTGGCACAATTATTCTTGTCAGTTGGCACCAAACAGGAAAAGTAACGGACTTGAGTTTTACCCTCGTTAGGGTTCATCAGTAATACGTATCCTTGGCCTTTCAGGGGCTTGAAATCCGGATGTCTCACATGCGAGGCTTGAGTGTTACCACCACTAAGCCGGCAAAAGTGTTCACGCTTGAGCGATGTGATTGGGTTGCCCGAATCCCCAAAAGACGTCCCAGTAATTTTCTTAGTTTTGTTGCTCGATTGCCACGCCTGTCAAAATTTCCCAGCCAGGTAGCGCCAAACATTTTTCAATTAGTCGTGCGCAGATGTATCCGGAGTTCGAATCCCACACAGCCAAGGTTATGCAATGTTGATGAGCTCTAATAAGAGCGAAACTCATACCCACTGAGTCTTTCGTTTAGTACTGATCCACAGAAATATTGCACCAGGTTGGGAGGACAACCCGTTAAACGAAAGTGACATGAACGTGAGTAGTCTGGTTTCCTGTCAACGATGCTAAGAACCCAAAATATAATTATAAAATTGTCGACGTAATGCAAGTCGTAATGTTATAAGATGACTTGAAACTATGAGATTTATCTCTGAGGTTAGTAGTTACGAAAAAACTGAGTTACTTATCATGTGATATAAAGGATCCCGGCGGTGTTTTCCAGCCACCACCATGAACGGTCTAAATTTCCGGAAATTCTGAGCTGGATGGAATGAGTTTTCTATAGAAATAACACAGGAACAATTGTGAAGCGTTCGGATGAAAGGTTATTTCACTCGATGAGCAATAAATCAAGTGGAATTTACCTCACAGCCGTAAAATTGCTTCAAGCAACTAAATGAACTTTTAATCAGAGAACTGATTGATGTTCATTCAACTCACCAGCCAGTCTGATTAGCTGTCAGTAGTCAAACTGTCTGAACAAATCAACGGATGTGAATTAACCATGTTAAGCAAACCACATGAAAATTCAAGTCGCCTTGTTTCGATGCTTATCGTATCCTTTATGTGTGGTGGAAGGTCAGGAATTTTCACTTGACTGCTATGAAATTATTCGAAATTTTGTACGGAATTGATTGTATTGACTAAATCAATCAACAGATCCTAGTGAAAAAGGTGGTAGACCTCCAGGTCACACCTGATTCATGTTCCCTGGCTGCGCAAATGGATGGGCGGTTGCGCATTCCTTTGGTTGACAACCACGCAAGTGGATAGGCGGTTGCGCATTCCTTTGGTTGACAACCCAAAAACCCTAGCAATGAAGTCACGTGACATATATGTCTAGACCAGTCTGATAAGCCTCAATGAGGTAAACTATTGGTCTGGCTCGCCTAAAAATCTCACAATTGTATACATATTAGCAAAAACATAGTCTAAAGCAATCGTCATGGAGGAAATCACCCCTTCGGGACGAAAAAGTATTGTTTCTCCTTAAACTAACGCACTTATCTAAACCCGTAGAAGAAGTATATTCTGTTTCGGGAAATGATCGTGTTACTTCAGAGGGGAAAATTTAAAAAGACAGTCCTCTTTCTCATTCACTTTGGTTTTTATCGGCCTGCATTCATGCGTAAAAGAATCGATAGCTTTGCTGTCGTTAAATTAGCGGGTTTAATCCGATTGAGCCTGACAGACAGGTTAGCGCAATCACATTTTCTAGAATATCAAACAGTTGAGGCGCTTTAAATTTCATTCAGGCGGCTTTAGCCTCATTATACATACTGTAGTAATACAACAGAGGTTCCCAATGTTACTTTCGACATCTACCCCCCCCCCCCACTCAAGACACTGAATTACTTTGCTGGGTCGCCGGATTTCTCGGAACACTCATATGCGGTTGTGAAATTCAACTCTACACTTCTTGAGTAGCGCCAGTCACATTTCTTCGATCTGCTTATCTCGGCATGCTTTCCTAAAGGAATTCGATTGGTCACGGTCTAATTAGTACATTTGAATATCACTCTAAATGTTTAACACAGGGTAATGCGTAGCAATGGAGGAAATGCTTCTTATACCATTCCAAGAATCCAGGAGATATATGACCTAACAATCAGAATAAGTATTGTAAACCTTACATTTATGAGGGGGCACACTGTTCCACTCGCGGGAAGGATCTATGCTTTCAGTGACTAGTCAATGAGCTTGCGATTCTGGAGGGGGGCGAATGCAAATGAAAAACGTTTTTAAAATTAAACTAACAATGAAGGCATTTACAAAGCTCAGTGGTTCCATTTTTTCCCCATAAGAACCTTCAGTTAGTCGTTTGCGCTTGGCAAGTGTCACCATCATTTCTATGTAGGGTCCAACCACTCAGACGTGAAACGATTTGCTTCCCAACATTTTACGATGTTATTCGTGTGCCAATCGAAGATTTCGATATTTTGTTTAAAAGTAAAGCTGTTAGGATCAAACACCGCCAACCGTCTGAGTAGCTATCAAGACAGGTGGACGGACATAGCTAAAAATCGATAATTAACCATTATTCAAACACCATTTAGCATGAAGCTTGACAGTACCACTTGAAGGTCAAGTGAGCAAACCGCCGATAACACAAGTATATGTGAAATTTACATATGTGACCACGATTGTACCGTACGGAAATCGAAACAATCTACAAATTGTCACAAAAATTTTGTGGCAGAATGTGAACGAACGAAAGACCATCATTTAAATGCAATAGTGCAGAATACTCTCTTGAGGAAACCTCCCTCCCAGGAGGAGACCATTTTTAAGTACGGATTTTTTTCACTCGCAACTCTCTCTGTCTAGGGAACAGGCTGTTAGCATCGGAGAGGAAGTAATTTCTGGCTCATCAAGTGTTTAATTGGTCCTGTAGGAAGAAACCGTGCAATAAAAATGCCCTACACAAATGAACTACAGTTATAAGTGGTGTAATTTCCTTTGAAAAATGGGCCACAAACACCAGTGTGTGACAAATGTGCGCACTTCCTGAGTTCACCTGACTTGACTCAGCCGAAGCTTAATTGTTATCGGGCTTAGTTTGTATTGTTCTTGCTGTAACATGAAGATACGTGTTCATGATTAATTGAGTTGTTCAAATTTTTTTCGGATTTAAATACACTGATTTGCAAGGACATCGACGATCAGAATTGACAGCCATAGTACAGGTTCACCATACTACTAATATCTGGAACGATTTTTCCAAAAAACAAAATGCAAAATTCCACCTTACGCGGATCCAGAACAAGTAACGCCCATTATGTCAGTGCAGAAAACGTACAACAAGGCCCTGGCCAAAAAGGCCTTGGAGTATTTCCTCAAATATAAAGTTAATTGAACCTCGAGTTCCGTATGAATTAAGTTTGTTTGTTGTTTTTTGTGAATTGCCCAAAAGAAGCACAATTCGAATTCAAGAGGGTTCCACTTAGTTAACTTACTATCCGACAGGTCTTTTAGCTCTTACTGAGTAACTAGAACTGTGTATGTTTGAATTCCTTGTCATTGTAAAACGTGATAAAAGTGAATGCTTCAATTCCATACAAGTTTTTCTGCTTTTAGTCTTCTCTTAGAAGGACGTTGCAAATTTCTGGGTAGTTAGTCGAATTGTCCTTGCAAGCGGAGCGATTTGCACGTCTTTTATAAGCGTCAGTAATTCGAGGTAATATTCACCAAATTGAATTGCAGCTTAGCAACAGTTTGGAGAGACAAACATCGCCTCATGTGGGACATGTATATCTCCATTTGAGTGAGAAACCTGGCTTCAATATCGTAGGTGCTAGGCAACAGTGACCCATCCATATGTTGTCTGGCTATTTTTAGTGTGACAATTTCCGAGTTTCATTTATTTTCTGTCCGAATGAGAACAAATCCTGCCAATCATCACCTTAAGTGTATTAACTAGTGTATTAATTTGTGTGTGAACAGAAACCACACGAAGAAACGAAAAGCCTCACACACCCTCGCTGCGGACCCATCGGGTGTTCGATAAATAATTTCAAAAAAAACAGGATTCCATTTTTTCTACAGCATCTAATTAAACTTTCAAAAAGCTGTGTCATGCACCAACTTAACTGCAAGAACCATCGAGACAGGCTTTGATTTGATTTTTCGAGACGGGCTTGTAGATATATGGCTAGTCAGTCAGCTAGGATAAAAAAAGTCAACTTACGTTCCGATTGTGAAAATAAAGCATTTGTGTGTACTGCGGATTACCGATCATCATTCTGTCTGACCGATCAAGTTTAACCTAAGTTAATCCCCCACTAAGTAGTAACCTCAAGAACCACCTCTCAGGATCGACAATTCCAATCGAACCTTTCCACTGTGATTCGTTTTGGTCCTTTATGATGTGTTGGCTGACGGTTTGATAACCAACGTATCTGAATTTTCAAGTCTGAACAGGCAAACGCATTCAGGCTTCAGCAATTCGATTGGTGTGCCCGACTCTGTTCTGTTTTAATTCAAAGGAGGACAACTGAGAACTGCTACCACCGTTGGGGTCATTTATTTAAAAGCAGCCGCTTCCACCCTACCAGTTTAAAGTACGCCGTAGACCGACTTTTCGATAGATCAAAAAACAACTAATTGTATAAATTAGTGAGGAATAGGCTCTACCCAAGCTTATCTACAATGTAAGGATAGTCCATGTCGCGCTGTTTTTGCATTATTTTACTTGTTTGAATGAACGAATCGAAAAACCAATTATTCCCTGTTGCAGATATTCGCGGCTGATAAGCAAACCAACGGTTTCCATGCATACGCAATCATAAAAGTGGATAAAATGGCTGATACTCACCATCACTGTTTTGTTTTCCAAATAACTTTGCAGAACTTTGCCGAATTATTCCCGTGCTCTTCTCTTTGCTTCTTGGAAGCCTAGTTATATTTCTAGACGATATGGTTGTGACTCCTGAACCATCCTATTTAGAGCGTAATTATTAACCAATCAGCGAGCAGCAATTATGCTGACCAATTGAATTCCGTAACGATGCACAGCTCTTGTTGGGGGCAAGCTTCCCAAAATTGTCTGAATGCAATTAGGTTTGAGGTTGCGCGTTCGAATTTTCCAATTGTGGGATGCTAATTGTTGATTAGTCACAACACCGCTGGGACGAGTCTATAACGCTTATCGGCATTTCGAAATAGGCTGACCTCACTTGTGTCAGAAAACCATGGTTTAAACAATAAAATGTGGGAATATGCGGGTCAGATTATCACAAACGAATAGGTTGGTAACCAGAAAACGCAGTACAAGTACAATCACTACTGGCCGGTGACGTGTAAACGATTAACACAAAATGATACGAATCAAAGTGAAATGAGTAGGCTTTATTAATCTAGCTTGTCCAAGTTCTCAAGACAAGGTTAGTGATTGAGCAAGATTTTGAGCTTTGTTTGTAACAACACCCCTTTTGTCCTGATGGCGAGAACATTCGGATGGCAGAGACCCAGGTCTAGTTTGTTCCCAAAAGTTCAGGTCATTGATATCTTTGGTCGTCTCCACAAGTACGCTCTTGTAAATCCAAGTATGCAAAAAAAAACTTGAACATGGATGATCTTTTTTCTTTATACTGCCGCATAAAGAGGAATTCTTCTGAAATTGCTGTCAAATCGATGAGATCAGCTAAGTGTGCGGAACGTGAGACAGTGTAATAAGCCCACATTTCATGGTTTATGTTAATCGTAGCTGGTTGCTGTCAATACAGTCACGCTCTAACCACTGTGAACTGCATGAATACCGAGGGCTAACTGTATTACAAGGACATAACATATTTTTGGGCCATTTTGGGCAATGATCATCAGTGAGGTGTTGTTCTGCGTGGCGCAAGCAAAGAAATGGCCAACATTTGACCAGGCATATGGATACAATAGAGATCACGAAAACTCTGGGCACTGCCATTGAGACTCGTCTTCCAGGATGGGGTTCCCGTGATAGCCCCTGGGCAAAACTGGCGATGCCGCAAGATATGAATGCAAATCAATATCAGTGGTTTTCCTATTGTCAGTTTCTATCCACAGCATCTGAACGAGTGTCTGCAGGTGTAGCTACCTCGGACTGGTTGTGATAATCCAGCACCTCCTCGTCCAAGTTTATTCTCTTCTTCATAATAAGGCTTTCAAGTAAGTTATGGTTGTGTGGCAGTGAAGCACCAAGGATGAACACTGATACTGTGCTGTCGGCGATGGCGAGGAATGAATTCTGATTCCACCAAAAGCTTCAACTACTGACGAAACAGGAAAACTGGCAAGTACGGCAGATGTTTATGATCAACTTTCTTTGGATAACTTACGCAAACTTGAACTGATCATCCCGTAGGAGACGCCTGAACGTTACTTCTGCTTGTCCTGAAATGTGTAAATTTCTAGGTTGCCGCTCAGTTCTTCACACACATATTGAATACAAAATACGTGAATTCCGCGTCAGGCTACAAAGATATCCGTTGGAAACTGTACCCATATTTTCAGATTCTATTATCCATGTTATAGCTCATGCGACTTTTTGAAATTTTGGTGATCCACTCCCATCATTTTTGTGGCATGTTCTCGCGACATTGTGCCTTTAAGTTCTGTCCTAAATCCATTCATACTTTTTGTGCCACGCCGAAATTCCGATTTTTACACTAAATTGTGGTATGTCACGTTGACAAATCATTGTAAAAAAAAAGACGGAAACTCGGGGACTGGGCCAACTTGTTGAACAACAACAAGAGCGAAACAGTCGTGGGCTGTCGAAGAATTTTACCAATTCAACGAAAGCTAACAGTTTCGAGTTGACATGGTGCAATTCTGAACGTTGTATTGGGGTCAACTCTGTGCTCAGTGAATAGTATGTATCTGGCGATCGATACGGCAGGTTTTGGGTCTCAGCTTGCAGGGCATCCGTCGATCTATTTGTCGCCTGTCTCAGATAGCCAGACAGATATTATGGGAAACGTTTTCACAAGTTTCAATCTTTTTGCCACTGTATGCTTCACGGCAAGCTGCACGTGGATTGCAACATAGTACGTGGGACGGAGAGATCGGATATGATACGCGGCAGGCATCGAAGATTCATTTGTATCGATGTTACAAGAAATCGTATCGTTATTTATCCGCATATATGATATAAAATCGACAGTTTTTAGTGTTGCGGTTAACCAGATAAGGGCGCAAAAGCTCGCCGACCAGTAATCTGTAAGTGTCCTGTTCGTACCACTCACGGGTGGTTGTGAACCAAACCTGTTCTGACCGGACGCACCCAGCGACCGACCATGATTACCGATTCACCATCTTACTGTGTCGATTGGCTGTAACCTCCGAACATTTTAATTGATTTTCCAAGTCGAGCATGGTTGAAACTCAATGTTGTCGTATCTGATGGCCAAAGCATTAAAGCCTGCACACTGGTAGAATTTGCGCGCAAAATTTGCCATAAACATTCCCTGAATTGTTTCACTCGTTTCATCCTTAAAAGTAGGTTTTGAGTCACAAAAGAGTTCGTGTGTTTCAACAGTCCGCATGAATAGTCCGCTTCAGATTATATCTCGTGACAAAGAAACTGCCTCTAGTTCCCACACAAGTGTACCCGGACAAATCGGTGGCTCGTCTTCAAAACATCTGCTGACATGGCACTACACAACGAGGAAAGGTCACTATACTTTTGAATGCGAAGTTTGTTGTAAGTCTCGGAGGAAAAAAGCGAAACAGAGAATAACCCTTACAAATAAAGACCTCCCCCAAATCGTTTCTCCTTCCCAATTCGTTCTTTGAAAAAGACTGCAATGGTCTTTTCCAGATATTCTACTTGTTGCGCAGCTTGGTTGCTGCTTTATTCTCCCAGCTGAACCACTCAATTTCCTTGCGGCCTTTGCTGTGAAGATCCTGTCAACGATTGCTCTCCCCTACTACAGAACGCATATTTCTGCTCTTTGAAGGAAATCAATTTAAGACCTTAGTGGTTGAGTTTAGTTGATATCACTTGTAACCTAATGACCAACTGGTGCTGGTCAGTTTTGGGTGTATTCATATTCGCAAAATTTTGGTTTTTGGTGACATTTTCTTGTCATACCAATAATTAGGTTTTGCCTACGAGCGAAACCAATCTACGCCGAAGAGCCGAGAAGGACTGTACAGCCGTTTCACCCTTTTTTGAAATTATCGGCTTCGCGCATAAGATAGTTGAACCCGTGACCTTCCGGTTAGTAGTTGAAAACCAGGGACAACCACCTGATCAATAGTGCGGTTCAGTCGCACTTGGACAGGACACAGCACCACTCATCCTTCGATTATGGAGTCTGCTTCACGTGGTTACATGTTGACTGGCTGCTGGAGTGGTGGCTTCTCAGATGGAAGTTTCATTCACCTTGTGAAATCATTCCTCCCCTCACGTACCTACTGGTTATCGGTTGTGTGAGAAGAGCTGTCCAGCTTTTTAAAGATTTCTTCCTGTTAGTGAAGGCGACCTGCACTGAAAAGTTAACAAGAACTGTACAGCTGTAAGTTAGGTCTCTTACTGTTCTGGATGACCCTTTCTTTGAGCTTACCTGTTTGGTCTAATTCGAGAATCCCCATCAACTTGACTTCCTAGTAAAACACCAAAAACGTACGTAAGCTGGGTAAAAACATTAAAATTAAGTGTTTTTTGATTTCTTCTCGACAAACGGCAACGAGTCAACTGCAGTGTGCTCCGAAAACACTCGCCGAAGCCCTGACTTCCTAATGTTGACGGCTACGTCTCACATAAGCTGAGCAGCCATGAAACAAATCCACGTAATCTTTCCGTTTAGAGCTTAAAGGGACCTCAACCTAATGTTTACACCGATATTTGGATGCTCTTCTTCCCCTCCGATCATCTATAACTCATTTGAAACCCAAGTGATCATCACATACATGGTTCTCTTCTTACTTCAAAGACAAGCTCTAATAAGTTCACTTCAGAAGCAAAAGTAACGCAGATTATACGTGATGCACTACCAAGGTTGCAGAAAATTCCTCGACCCACCACCGATTTCGCCTTCTTGGGGCTCATCATCAGGTAGGCGCAGTCCCCGAGTTTCCGTCAACCTTATGTTCTACTTGAACCCAAATTGGACTGATTTCGATAAATACCCTCATTTGCAAATCATCTTGGTTTTGCGAGAGACTCACATAACGTTGACGGAAACTCGGGACTGGGCCAACTTGTTGAACAACAACAAGAGCAAACAGTCGTGGGCTGTCGAAGAATTTTCAGCAACCTTATAAATAGCGCATTCCGTCTATACGTGTATTAGGCGCAGTCCCCGAGTTTCCGTCAACCTTATGTTCTACTTGAACCCAAATTGGACTGATTTCGAGGAACATCACAAACGAGAGATTCAGCTGGGTTCCAGGTGAGTTTCTTGCAAAACCAAATTGATTTGCAAATGAGTGTATTTATCGTAACGCAGATTAACTTCCCGCCCAAAGCGATTATCACACTCAAGCATGACCTTCCTTTCCGAGATAGCGATCCACAATTGCTGCGGCTGGTCAAAACTCGAGGAGAATTTGGTTTTCTTAAAATTAAACAGCATAATGCAGTGTTGCAGTGCTAAGCAAATTCCGGTTTTCCAGAAAACGTTTGGACCCCTTGAGCAACGGAGCAAACCGAAAATTGAACAGGGTAAAACCTCCTGGCGTTACATACGCCCTGAATGCTTTAAGATCTACGCACCAGCCTTTGTCTGTCTTCATTAAATGTCAGTATCCATGCTTCTGCATTGTTGGGCACTCTTGTCTGCATTGCATCCGTTTTCACTGAAGCGGAGAACAATGTCCTAGAGTTGACCAACAGCTCAGTGACCTGATTAAGCCAGGACACATGGGGGTGACAAAGGTACCTACTTTCGGACCGGCCTTATTTTCTGTCTCGTGAAAAATCCACTCTAATTTCTCACACTGCAGGTTATCCCACCTGTCGACTGTTTTGCTTACCCAGCCGTATGTTCACACAGCTTTGAGTGGTGTGATTTCAAGCTCAAACGGGTCTACTGGCTTTTTGAATTAGCTTTCATCTTAAAGTGCAGATTTTGTTCTCATCTGCCTACTGTAGTTGCCTGTCTGGCTTGAACACGTACAAGCGACCGTTCAAAGTCTGACTTTGCTGTAAGAAACACGCACACACATACACTTCAAAAGACTGGCAATCACGTGTACAGTCCACATTCACCTCACTCTTGGTTGAACAGTCCTCCTATTCGAGAAATACACTCATTCGCAAAGCAATTTGGTTTTGCAAGAGACTCACCTGGAACCCAGCTGAATCTCTCGTTTGTGATGTTCCTCGAAATCAGTCCAATTTGGGTTCAAGTAGAACATAAGGTTGACGGAAACTCGGGGACTGCGCCTACCTGATGAGCCCCAAGAATGGCGAAACCGGTCATAGGCTGTCGAAGAATTTTCAGCAACCTTATGAGTAGTGCATTATGTAGTCCTCCTTCTGTTTTACAACCCGGTGTCAGCCAAACATGTGCTCCGGTGTAGAGTCCCAGAGAATGCACCTGGGACTTTTTCAGGAGCGCAGCAAGCTTCTTGTGCCTTTGGAGACGTACACGACTTTTTGTTAGAAGTATACTTTTTTGCTAGTTTTTTGCTATTAGTCCGATTTTATTAGACTTACTGTACCTCTTAAGTATCAAGCCGTTCACCAAGAAGGGATGCAACACACCGCAAGTGAAGCATCCGGGAAAGTGCCTGATTGATATCGGGGTGGATCCAGACCTACCCGGCGATAGTTTGTACTCTGGTTTCTGTTGAGGAAAGATGTCGTGGAGTAGGGGCAATAATAGTGGTCTCTGTTAAGAGTTAAGGCTAACATCTCGAAAGGTAGCAGTCTCAGTGGACCGCAGTGAACTACCAACCGTGCAAGAAAGCTGAACGACGAGAATTCATACCGTGCGAGGTAACGCCGCACTCATAGCTGCAACAGGTCTGTGATACCTCCATGCAAACAACTCCACTCCGTATAGTTGTGGAAGCACCGAGGCTACGTTCTCCGAAAAACGAAAGGTCAGGAAGTGAACCATTCACCTGTTAATAAAGTTAAAATTAGCCCGATCCAATTCGTAAGATGCTTTGCGCAATGACATTCCATCCCAGCTTGTTAGTTACCCACATGATCCTGTGTAGATTAACATAAAAATGAAAAAAACAGACACGTAGGTTCAGAGGTCATACTAAATGTGATCCAGTATGTGCTGGCAATCAGTATAAGCAGAAACAAATCACGTGGTCGTCTGATATCAGTGGGCGCCTAAAACGACTGACGGCATGTTCTTGTGACCAACGCTTTCAAAGAAATTACAGACTGACAAATGTGAAAGATGATGGTTCGAATGCAAGTAAACATACTTCTTTGTTGGCCACAACAAGCAATAAAAAATAGGCAAAATTCATAAGGTATTACCGAAGAGTCTAGGGTACGCTTATTGGTTGTTGATCAGATGACTATTGACCTGTTTTTTGATTCAAGTAACAGACTTCCACTTTTGCAGACATTTGTGAAGAAAGTAGAGTTGTTGACGTGTGGAGGCAGACAAAAGTTCCCCCATTGACGAGCCGTTTTAAGCGTAGAACCCCCGAAATGTTGGCAGTGTGTTAAAATATTCATAGCTTGGGCAATTTATTGGTTGTTGATCAGGTGCCGGTTGGCTATGGTACCCAAGTAAATCCCTGTTTCCGGTCCCAGCCGTCCGAAAATGCCAAGTTTTCTCACGTGAAAAGAACTATTGGAAAAAGCAGGAAGGTGCCTCTTCCAAGACTTGGATCCTCGGAAACGATGACTTTTCTGAACAAAGATCGATGAAGTTGGTTTAAACGCGCAATGCACTTGTTGTAAATAGTTTAAACGTTACGGACTACTCTCTTCGACGAGACAAATGATTGATTATGGGATGCCACGAGATCGATTGTCGTCATACATTCTACCGGAGCAGAACGGTGTAAGGAACCAGACGTAAACAGTGAGTTGAGTTCAGGGTTGTGGATCGAATGGACCAAACAATAATAGGTGAGCCATAGTGCTTCTATTTGAGGATGATAACAGTCTCATCCGGGGTATGAATAACAAGGTTTACTTCGTTTATTAGTGCCTATTTCCCGGGAGTGTCTCATTACGCCGAAGAAAACAACAAGCTGTTCAACCAAGGAACTCACCTGATAAGGTGTGCACTTTCAGGGGTTCTTTCTTGTTGGGTGACTTCAGAGCTACGATTTGCAACACTTGAAAACCTGGAACCCTACGGAATCTGGTCAATGAACTGCAACGGTAAAAGCTTACTCGTGGTGTAACAGTAACGGTCTGCCTTACAACCTGGCCAACTTGGTAACCTGTTCACTTGGTCTGATGAAGCTTTTGTGTCAAAAGCGAAACGTTGCCCGAATAAAACACTACCGATTGTTTACCAAGTCCTTCTGAAACCGGGAAACTAAATTGGAATTTCACAATATTGTAACGCGAGGATTGATGGATAACGAAACCGAAGACAAACTAAGTTTGCCTTCAGGGTATTCTACTTCAAAAGCCAAATGTGAGAATAGATGACATATTCTCTTGGAAGAGTTTGCTTCTGAAGTTTTGGATAAGCTGAAACAAAACACGGTTACTTTCAGTAGCGAACGTCTGTTAAACCCCCTCGGCTTCTCTCACCCACCATTTCTAATGGTCGTTTTTTAACTGTCTTTTAGCAGATCTTCGTACATCGTAAACCTGTCTTTCTGGTGGGACGTTTTTTCCCCCTGCTATGATGGGCAAGGCAAGTCGCTTGGATAACCAAAAACGGTTCGGTTGCATTTGCGTAGATTAATCAAAAGGCTGTGGTTATAATACCCCATTGACTTTTACGAACCTCAGTCGGTTTTTTCTGCCCGAACTACTTTTCAAGCAGGTTACACAACCAAACTTGACACTCCCGTTATCGACCGCTATCATCTGGACAAGATACTTTGGGCTGAAGTGCAGGTCTTTGCTTCAGAGTAGGGAAACGATGATGAATTTCGGTAAGTGTTCCTAAAGAATGGATGTTCCGGAAGGGAAGATCATCGTCAACAGCTGATTGTCATGTGATCAAATTTCTAGTACATTTTCTTGTGACTTGAAGGTGTCCAAGTAACAGTGTAGCCTTTTGTGTTGAGAAGTCGTGTTTACAATAAACGAGCCACCAATTACACAAATGCCTATTCTCATGACAAGAACGCCAACTATCCTACCCAACCGGTTCTCATTGTTACAAGCTCGTACAATTTGGGTATTCATGTTATCACCTAGAACTGTGGCGCATATGCCTGCTGCCGATTTTTCCTTGTTTTTTATAGGCATTGCTGCTCCCCTCCAGTCTCAGTGCACAGTGTACAACCCACCTCAACAGAGCACCTTCGGCCTCTGAGCTCGAAGCGATTCCTACACACAACGAAACAGCCTTAGGATAACCGGATCTCCAGCGAACGAAGAGTGAACGCCCAGAGTTTATTTGGTCCCTCTGTACCTTCATCACCACAGCAAGGTCTTGTAAGCCTGTCTCTTATACATGGGGCGTCAGTCCTGAAAAGGCATACAGAATTGCCGACAGAGGTCCGTTAATCAACACATCAGGGTGCTAATATTGAACGCCTCTATGTAGGACTGCTACTTCAGCATAAACGAAGCACATTTGTTATTTCTCGATTGAAGATCTCTCTCTCTCTCTTGAGCTTTCGATACCATCATGTCGCTCATAAGTAACACCTGGGGCTTTGTTCCGATATCCTTTTCTGCGGCCATTGATTCAACAGTCTCAGCGGCAAGGAAGCGAGAGCACATGTGGTTTTTTTCGATTGAAGACTATGAGCCATGACTGACACTTGAAGCATTGTTGTGCTTGAGAAATGTGTGAAACAGATGAAAATAAAACGGAAGGTTTTGTTTCCCCTAATACCATCAGGACGGAAGGTATTTCTCAGTTAATAAACTGAGGCAAGATGTTCGTTTGCTGCAACCTCTCTTGAGCCATCATGTCGCTCATAAGCAACACCTGAGGCTTTGTTCCGATATGCTTTTCTGCGGCCATCGATTCAACAGTCTCAGCGGCAAGGAAGCGAGTTTCCAGGTTCTACAAGGGACTCCGACTAAAGCCATAAACTCACGTTGGATGCGTTTGGAGCCGTATCGGGCCCACACCGCATTAATTCATCAGCAACAGTCGGACGACCCTAACTTGCGGGCTTCAGAAACTTACCTTTTCTCATCCGCCCATTCGAGGTGGAAGGAGGCATCACGGTTTTCAGAAAAATGACCTTTCGTCTCCCACTCTCCCATCGCAGAGGACAATAATGCCTGGCCATAACACCGATCCGTAATACCGTAACTCGTTGTACATGGACTTGCTGCTGTTTGTCAGGCCACTTCCCTACTCTCTTGCTTACGTGACTTTGGCTTGAGGAACGGAATTTCAGCTAGTATAACCCCGTGAGATCCCTACGGAAATCGAGCCTTACAACCAGCAGCTTCTGTCACAGGAAACTTACTGGATGATTGTGATCAGCTCAGATGGACTTGGTACTATCTGGGTGCAAAGCTACTTTCGGTAGACAATCATTGTTATTAGCGCTCCACTGACCACGTTTGTTCTTTTATCCCAACCGTTGTTGTACGCTACTCAGCGGTTCATGCAACTGTCTGATTAAGCAAACGGCGGAGGGAGCTAGTCTGAACGTCATTCCAACACACTTTGCCACGTGGCCACACGCTGGACAAGAACATCAATTGCTGATGGGTAAACTTATTCGCAGGGCTACTGGAACCCTATCTTAGTAGTTCTCAACCCATCCATCAGGGTGAAACAAGGCTCCAAAGCTGATCGCAACAACTGTATCCGTCACCGTCTAGATATATCGTAGTCGAAAAGGCTATCAAAAAAGCACTGAGGAAGTTAGCTAAGATAACCGTAAATGTTTATCTGGATAAAAGAAACTAAAATTACGTGCAGAATGTAGTTGAAAACGACGTACGCGATTCAAAAACGTGGTGTACGCTCCAATTTGTAGGAACTGAGATGAACGCTGGATTCCATTAACCCAGTCCAGTAAGACGCGGACGAATTTAGGAAACCAGCCTACAGCGTTTGGTTAAAAACATCTGAGAAGGAGAAAATGTTTGGCTCTTCGAAAAACTTCATTCGTGGTGTTTGATGGCGCAGATTCATTAAAGTTACGACATACCTTAGTACCATCAATCTTCAATTCTGAAACCCTCCGATCAACAACCGATCCAGTTGTTCGGAACCAAATGACGTGGCTATAGTCTGAACTAGTCGTAAGCCGTCTTCAGCGTTTTTCTTTCAAATTGCATGACATCCGAGACCGGAAATAGGAGAAGTATGAGTGTGAAAACTTTGATTCTGCCTGTGAACAGAGTGTAAAGGCCTGCATTGGATCAAGTCAGCACAGGTCCTAACGCATGGCTGACTTGAAGATAAATCTTGCCTCATTTGGAAGGAGAAGCAGGCGGGGAATGAACGTGTGCCTCTTGAGATGAATGAGATGCTCGGCCCGTATTTTTTAGTCTATATATTAAGTGGATAAGAGCCCCAACCCCACGAGGGTAACGGAATCTCACCGGTTCCAGAATCTGGCTATATTAAGTCGGTTTTATTGTTTACTCCGTAGCCGCATCAACCCAGTCAATTCTGTGATGTTTTAAGGCAGATAAGGTCATTATAAAGACCACACACAGGAATTTCTCAAAGTGCGCACAGGGATCACTTGATTTCAGATGAGATAAGCAGTTGCAATGTCCCGATAGAAACCAACACATAAACTAAGAGCAAAGTTGGAATTCAATGATGGAACAACCGATAGGAATACAGGGGAGTGGGATACTAAGACCATTATTATTGCTTGTCTTAGATTTAGTC
Organism: Clonorchis sinensis; assembly: GCA_003604175.2. Taxonomy (NCBI): domain Eukaryota; kingdom Metazoa; phylum Platyhelminthes; class Trematoda; order Opisthorchiida; family Opisthorchiidae; genus Clonorchis; species Clonorchis sinensis. Next base: position 17,422,610 of record CM030373.1, on the reverse strand, counting down.
AGTTGACTCAATTGAAACTGGAAGTTGATTAGATGGTATCATGCACAGCTAAGAATTCGATTGTTGTGTAGTTAAATAAATCCCATTTTGTTCAGCAAGAAAGATATTTTATCCTAACTAATTTCCTTTAGAATAGTCATAAACAAAGATTTAGATGAGACCCACTGGAGTCTAACTAGGTTGCAAATGAGTGCAGTTATGTACATCATGTGTGCTCAATAAGGAAATAAGGTTAATGGATAGTTGAGGACTAAAACAAATTGATCAGACCCAGGAAGGACAAAACTATTGAAGGAATGCTGTGAAGCCGTCCTCAAACTTGTGCGTGGTGTTACATCAAGTTGAAGGGGGTTTGCATTCTGGCCGGTAATGTGCCAAAATGGTTCCAGTGCCTTGTATCGACTTACTCGGTTTCATTGACAAGAGCGGCAAGACAAGCCAATGTTATCTTTGTGAATGCGTAGGTAGATCAGCATTTGATTTTGCCAGGCAACTCATATGCAGACAATAAGGTGTGCGAACGTAATTTTACAAAGTTCGCTGCTGTAGTTAGCCGTTATCTTCCCCGGATCACGATTGCCTGTTTTCCAGAAACTTCCAGCCTTCTACCTTTTTCCGATTATCTGTCGCTTGACAGTCCATTGTCTCATTGAGTGATTGTAGGAGGTTCACCAGGTCTTTCTGCAAACTGTGGATGCTCTGATCAAACAGGAATGCATGCAAGATCGAGATGTCGAAACTGCAACGTCTACCAACATACAAACAGTTACGATAGCCCACATTCTCTGCGACGATTCTAAGTTTGTGGAATGCGGGAATCCTTGGAGCTTAGGTATGCAAGAAAAAGAAAGATATTTGCCCTCATCATGTTGTTATGAAATCTGGGTCAGACTGACAAGAATTGGACAAAGTAACACAGTATGTCGTTTTATTTCGCCACTTTCAGCCGGTATGAAGAGGAGAATAAGGTCCTAGCCCTCTGGAAGAACCGATACACCGTCATCCGTAACGAAGAACACAGTCATTCCTTGAGGATTGATGGAAACATATAGTGGAATTGAATTGTATCCTAAAAATATTGAACCATACAAGCTTGTAACGCTTCAGAACTGTGTCAACGAAGATCTCTTAAGGGCAGTGCCGGAGGACTTCTTTGACCAGAGTGACACTTTTGCGAAATGCCAGAATGTGGGGGCCTGGGGGGGGGGTCGGTAACCATGGTTGTGCAAATGCATCTCTAATCTCATCCTCTCAACAAAACTGACACCGCCCGTGTTCCTCCTATTCCACAACCCCCGGCTGTCATAGACATCAGTTAAGGAGAACTAACTACATTCTTCACGCAGTTAATATTTTCTCCTTCATGAAAAACTCGAGAACCACCGGACAGATTCTACCACGTTCAAGTTAGCTACTTTTGTTCATATATATATATATATATATTATTTATTGCATGGTCAGTTGATTCTAGTACGCTGAGGAAACAGATTATTCTTCGGAAAAAGCCGACAAACGAGTGATATATTTATATAGTTCCATATGGTTTTCTCGTTGACACATGGTTAGAACGTTTGTCCAATTTTAAGCTAAATGGAGAAACTGTCACCCAGATCACGTCCGAATAACACGCTAAATCAATGCTGAATACCGGCTAAAGGTCAATGCTGGTTGATATGGGGAGATTAAGTCATGCAGTCGATCGGTTAGGGGGAACGTTACCATCCATTTGGGGTGGATTTGGGGCAATTCGGAGCACTTCAGCTGACAACACTGCTTCAGTGTTGTTTACCAGTTTTGTTGATTTATGTGGAATAGCAAGTAAAAGGCGAACCCTTCTAGTTAGTTACGTGGTCGTGGAAACTGTGGCCAACCGGAGAGTTTGGTGCATATTTTGCAGTCCTGCTGGATCACGCATGACGCCAGATGTGCTCGTCATAATCGGGTTGCAAGGGAACTCGCAAAACGTCTCCGTCGCCTGGGACACACCGTCTTTGAGGAGTTGAGAGCACCAACTTCGACGTCCTTCATCAAGCCTGACCTGATCGCCGTTCGGGAGCGCCGAGCGACCGTAATAGACGTCAGCATAGTCTCGGATGGGCGCGGAATGACTGTGTGGAATGAGAAAAAGCAGAAGTATGGTGCTGATGAATTTTCCCTCGCCATAATCTCAGCCCCACGTGCAATTGGTTGTGATGTGGACTTTTTGGTCCACCAACCGATGATCATCTCTTATCGAGAGATCTGCTTTCCTCAATCCGCCAAAGCTCTTGTTGGACTAGGACTTTCTAAAGTCACAGTCAGTGACTTGTGTTTGCTCGCCATTGTGGGCTCTCTGCGTACGTACGACACTTTTATGCGTGGCACATGGCGTTGAGTGTACATTCTTGCCATTTACTCTCACACCAGACCCAGTATGACGGACACTTTGTGCCTGATGTGCGAGTCTTGACTGTGCTAGCGCTTACCGCGCCTTGAAGAGCATTCAGCATTGTTTGTCCTTTCTTCGGTTGTTAGACTTTATACGCATGTTTCCATACCAAAATTCTTACGTACGTTGGCATTCATCTTATCTGACTGGAACTGTTGGTGGCATGACTTCGAATGAGACATTTCCCTCTTTTATCTCATATTCTCCTGTAACCCTTTCGCATTCATCGCTTGCATTCACTTTTTATGTCTGTGACCATGCTCTTCAAAAATAAACGATAATAATAGAGTTACGTGGTTTTTGGTTGCTTGGTCTCCGTACTTTAGATTCGAGTAAGTTTTGGTGACTCCAGTTCAGTGATATTCCTAGACGGTCATGTGTCAACTCGTCCCGTCTAAAACTTCTCTGAAAGGATGAATTTTTGATCAGTTCGAACGTTTTCCTAGTCGTCAATAAAGACGGAATCTGACGATTTTTAGGTATTAATGAGCCTTTCGAGATTTTTCGGGAAAGGATAGCAACAACATTTTTGATGTTACTAGCAAGTTGTTCGCAATTGAATACTTGGTACTGCGTGACGAGTTACCATGAACAATTCATCCTTGAGAAAACCAACTGTTACAAAGATATCACCCTTTTTCGGACTTCTAAATAGCTGGCTGTCCGATTCTTTTCACTTTGTCTGGTGGAACATTTTGAGCTAGGAACAGCTCATAACGTTTCCGAATGTCCCTTCCTCACCCATTCTTTTCTCATCTCTACAATTTAAGGCTTTGAGTACAATTAAATAAACTTTGTGGTGGTTGTATGGCAATGGAACGCCAGTGTGAACACTGTTATTGCTAATTCTGATGAAGATGATGACGACGATTATGAAGTTTACATAGAGCACGATGAGAAATTTTTGACAATTTTTTGACAATATGCCGGAACTATTGCGTAACATCATCATTTTTTAACCGAAAGCCCAGTGCGACTGGTACTCACTGATCCGTGTTCTCATAATCATTCAACCGAAACCACACACAACAGAATTAGGGAAACTGGGAAGAGCAAACTGACATCCAATGTTTTAAAGCTGACGTGGAAACATGTTTCACTTACACGCGTGCGTGTTATTCTTCACAACAGCAACAGAAATTAAATACAAATTATGCTTAGCTATTTTCGTCACTTTGTTAACATTTGTAACAAACACAAATCCTGTCTAGCAAAGGTTAGTAGTATCGTTGGGGTCTATAAACACATGCGACAGGATAGGCCCCATTCTCCCAAGTTACTTGTGACATAACATGTGTAGGAGCTACCAAGGTGCAGGTAGGGAGCTAATTTGAGAGTCCTCATGTAGGATTCGAGCCTGGGTCAATGAAATGCCAACCTCCAGTCCTATCCACTCTTGCAGCCGGGTCACGTGCGGCAGACGCGACTAACTAATGAATCTGTTGTGAATACCAATAGCGATCCACTTCGTTGTTTGAGTTTATTTATTTGCGTCAGAAAATCACACAACTTCCAAAACTGGTTGGGAACCACTGAATAAGTCCCGGAAAAACTAGTTGACTAAGTAAATCCAATCAGAATGAAAAGCTCAAGATATGTGGGGTCATCCGAAAAACCAAAACAGATTTGAACATCTTTTTTTCAAAGACTTTTCATGCAGTTTGGTCTTCGTTCACCCGGAATGTCTGATTTGAATGAATTACCGATTTTCACAGTGGTTTAGTTTAGTTTACTCCAAGTGATACTCCAAGTGATATGGCTAGTAGAAACTCCAAGGCGGGGAGTGATTGTCCATACGTTACTAACCCATCGGGCTAAGATGTCAGGTATTCCACAAGGGCGTCGTGACAATTCCCGCATTCATTTGCTCACTCCACCCATGTAGTTTTGACGCCAGCCTGTTTGGCTCATCTGAACCCGCGAGTCACCTTGCTGCAAACGCATCCCCGTCGGACACTGGTATATTTGCGTGTGTGCGAATGTGGGCATGTGACCTAGTTACCCATGCGTGTTCGTGCGCCGTTGCTAAGCCTGCCCTGACTTGCTCTGCCATGAGGTCCGTGTGATCGCACCGCCAATCAGAATAGCGAGAGTGACCTCGGAAAGGACGACCACAACCCACACTACAGAGCCGTCATTCCACTCGCCGTTGTTTGGGTGCGCGAACCTTGACACTGCACTGTACCGGCCGGTGACAGACCTGTGCGCTTGTCGATATCACGAACGTGGACAATTGAGGTTTGTTGTACACCTTTGCTCACCTTTGTGTAAATAGTACTGTACACTTTCGAGCCCAATTCTTCCTTTTGCTATTCGGGATCGTCAGTCTTACGCGTGACTCAAAATTCCGTTTCGGGAACCTCAGCATACATAAGCAACTTACTGGCTGCTCAATTTGACATAGTCAGTTAAAAAACGAATTTTGAGAGAGACTGAAGAATGGATGCTTAGAGAACCGAGCGTGCATCATAAAAAGTGACAAATCCGTGAAGCAATTAGAAAAGATATGTGAATATCCTAGCTGATCAGTCAGCGCCGGCAAACTGATTGAGACTGAGTAATGAAAATCAAATACTGAACGGAAACAATTCGACCAGTTTTACTACAGCACATTGCAGCCGGACAGGACTATACCTCAGTACTTGCGGTGGATTCCGCGTAGTTCATACGTACGCGCAAAGTGCACCAGTTAACTGAGAGATCGACTGGCGAGATCTATGTGGATCATCGGTTGAATCCTCATTGTCGATCCACCTCCGCGAAGAGGTTATGTCGGTTTGTGCAGTGTCACAAAGTTCTGTGCCTTCAAACGCGTACGCTGATCAGACGGTGGCCTAGAGACTTTTTGAGCTGTGCACAACTGACATGGGTTCATTCACTCCTGCCGTCATGGTTGTCGCACTCTTTGTGAAGAATGAAGAAGACTGATAGGAAGCTGACTGCGTGGCAAACGGTCATGTGCTTTCATTTCGGGAATAACATGTTTGAAGAAGCGCAGTTTTGTTTCATCATGACGGTGCTGCATCACTTTATGGGCGGTTGTTCCAAGGAACGACAGCACAAAACAAGTTGCACCATTGCTCAGCTATGTAGGCCAGATTGGGGTGGACCGGTCGTCGGCGTTAGCGGATGAGGATAGGTTGGCCGTGAATAGTGCAACCATGAGGATTTATCTAAACTAGTGGAGCTCGATAACACACTGAGATCGCTGGAGCGAGTTCAGCTCAGTGCCTTTCAGTTGTTCGGCAGTTGTTGCTCACACCGTGGATAGTAGGGACATGAGTTCTGACGTGCTTTTTCACGCGAAAATCCTGTGAATAATGAAGACGGAATTTATGTGCGGATGAGAGGAACCATCATTTGGTTAGGCATGGTAGTTGTCGATCTGAGAAACAAGCCCAAAAATAAATCTCCTGGAGGTGATCAGGTTAGTGAATGAAGTTCAGTATATAGGTTGAATTCACCGGCGGTCATATCATAATGTTAAAGCGACATAAGATGGTACTGATAGGAGACTCAACTGAATGTCAGCTGATTCTCTCGTTTACAGTGTCCTTCAAATGAATCTGTCATAATTGCTGTTGGTTTGTTAGCTGAGCTGAACTGAGTTGCAAATATTTCGTCACTGTTCTCGTGACATCATGAGTGCGTTTTCAGTGGAGATGTGTTGCAGCCTGAGCTACAAAAATTCTCTTCAACGGCGAATCCGTCATCTCCGGCAAAATACTTGCGTGTATGTCAAATGTCTTTTCAATCAAGTGGCTCTTCTATAGCCTAGTCAGTCGGAAGACATGATTAGAGGCAGACAAGTCTGGGATGCAGATGTCTCCGCTTAATCTGATCAATTTGGTGCTCAAATACCAAACCAAATCGGTTGAAATTCTGGATCTAGGCTCATCTATCGGTAGTGAGCTAACAAAAGGACTTAAGCAAACTTACAGGTGGTGTCAAATTACAAAATTACACCTGGTGCAGTTAAGGTTACCTGTGGCTCATCCAAAAGTCGTTTGAATGTAGGCTTCAAGATACAGACGCGCTGCCTTTTCGGAAAGTGTGACAGGCGCATCGATACTGCTTCCAAACAGGGTAGAGGCACATATAAATTGTGAATCTTGCAGTCAGGATAATGCAGTTGAGTTGTTGTCTAGTGGTGACAGACTACTCAAGTTTGCTGAAAACTCCTCGATGTTTGTCGAGATCCAGTTACGTTTCATACATAATCCTAATTTTAGACCCAATAGCTACAACCGTAACCACTGTGTGATCGAACTCGTCGAAAATTGTCAACTATTTTGCCTCAGAGTGAATGTGAACAAAGAACCACTGGTTTTCACGTAATGCGAGAGTTTGGCTAATGGTTCTGGGTTTCTAGGTCCTATTTATTGCAACTTTTGCAATCCATAAGAGAACATAAATACGGAAGTAAAGTGTGGCACTGCTGATATTCATCCGTAAAGGCTCTAGAGCCTCTTCTGAACATCATTTCGCGTCCAGACCGTTAAGAACCACAAAATCGAATTTCCATAGCCTGGCAACGCTTGAAGAACAGTGTCAAAATGGGGGACATTGTGACCCTTTTACGATCCTGTGCTAAGGCTGTAATCTCAAAGCAAGGAATTGGTTAATTGGCCTAAACGCACGATCTAGGTGTGCTATCTGACGGGTAAACTGTAGTCCAGTTCAGCAACGGACGGTCAGTAATAATTGCGGCGAAACCGACTTCTACGAACTTCACCTGCGTTTGTTCAGTAGTCGCAAATGGGCAGCAAACAATATATTGAATTGGACGTGGGCAGACAGTACAGACTGGTAGACCGTGCTTCTATAAGAAAATAACAGTAAATCGTGTGCAGAAGTAAAGGAAGGCTTACGGCTAGGTTGAACCTTGGGCAGTTAGAAACACAGGAGGGTACAGAAAAGGGCAGTGTGCTATCGGACAAACTAAGCGGGAAAGTTCAAAGTGGGACAAAATGTTCAACAACAAACCCAGAAATGAATGTGAATGAATCGAGTCATGAAAACAGTTAATGTAGAAAAACAGTTAATATAGAATCGACTTTGTATAAAATCACAAACGAGAGATTCAGCTGGATTCCAGGTGAGTCTCTCGCAAAACCAAACTTGTTTGCAAATGAGTGTATTTCGCTAGAACAGTACAGTCTTGAAACTTGAGCAGTCACCGGAAGGGTAATGGATTAGTCTGAGGAATAGAAAAACATAAATAATTAATTAAGTAATTAACAACACCTTTCAGCTGTTTCCTTGCTCCAGCGTGAGTTTTTCTGTATCAAGACACTTTACATGAGGGGCGAGCAAATGGTGAGAAGTGACGTTCGTTCGTTTCGAGAAACAGTGCATTCCCTGAAGCATGCCACCTAATCACCGGTTTAAAATCCTTCAATGAAGATCGATTTGAAAACAGCTCATCTCGCCTTTTTTCAACTTTTCTGAAAGTGGGTACTTTTTCGTGTCTGTAATAATGCGTGATAGGTTTTTGGTATTTTTGGAATTCTCACCTGTAACAGTCCTCATTGTGTTATGTCGGCCCGATCAATTCCATTTTGGACTCCTCTTCGTCATTCCGGATTATTTCGAGAAAAGACAGTTTAGGTGATCGTCGAGAAAGATGTTTGTTATTCGGATAAAAAATTCTTAACCCTCACTGTTGGTGATTCCCTATAAGAATGAAAAGCTGTACGGTGCTTGTCGCAGAAGCTTCAGCAGAAGTCTTCATCTATAGAGCAGATCTCCGCTAAGAATTGTCCAATCTCCTTAAGCTACTAACACTCTCTAAGTAGTTCAGAGGGAAGAATAATTCACACGAAGCACGAAACTTCCATCTGAGAAGTCACTCACGGAGCTAGTCAATACATGACCACGTGATGTGGTTTCCGTGATTATAAGATGAGTAGTATTATATCCTGCCTAAATGAGAGTTAATCACACTGCTGATCACCCGTTCGTAGCTAACCTATTAAGCGTCCAAACAAGCTAGCCGGGAGGTCGCGGGTTCGAAACCCCCTGAAGTTTCGTGAAATATGCAGTGGTGACTATCCCCAGTGAGGATGAAACAGTTTCAAAGTGCTTCTCGGCTTGCCTGCACAGATCCACTCTAATTGCAGGAAGGGATCTTTATTTGTAACTCAGGGTTAGTGATAACCTCAGCAGTATCAGGATTGAAGAGACCGGTCAGCTAAACAGAGTCACACAACGGAACTTCTTTAGACTGCAGTACCAGAAAGGCTTTTTCAAGCGTTTCCAGCCAGGACTATGACGTCCAGTAGAAAAAAGAGGCAAGCATGTAAGCCGCTCACCTAAATTATTTTGGAATACGAGTTCCAGCGGTCGAAACAAAAAGATGCGTTTGGAATTCGATGACTGGTTGGATGGTTATCCCTATCACTGGAAAGGCTTTCGTTTTTCAGGTAATCGGTTTAAATAACTGCCGCGATAATACCTTGAATAAATCCCCCAACACTTGTCGCCTACTATCGGCTTTGTCGTGTTCCACTCACTCGGAGAACTAAGTCTCCTTTCTTGGCTAAAATAAGGTCAAACAGCTGTGCCTCAATGTAATGATTCCCCCCTCAATCGTTATTCGCCATTCCGACCGAGGCTTCTCGCAGTTTGTACGCTGGAACATGGCAGCCTCATTGAAAATGAATAAATCTCACACTTAACAGATGACTTAAGGGCTTTTAGGTCAGCTCAAACTACGCTGATACAGGGAACTGCAGCTTCAAAGCTAAAGAGTTCAAAACCAATGTTATAATGCTGTTGAATATTGCACAGGCCCCCACTGACGGCTTCGAGTTTATCAGAAAAAATGATTCAACTTTTTTCTGATTCGCCAGGTGGGTGAGCGGTTTTGCCTCGCTTATAAACAACAACAATGAGAAGTAGCTGGAGTTACTGTGCTGAGTATACTCAGAAGGGTCCCAGAGATGCTCCTGGTGTTGGCAACTCCTTCCCAGCTGTGTTAAGCATGAAATGATTAGGAAGGGAATTCGGATCTTTCCAATACAGAATCATGGTGCTTAAACAGTCTCTCTCTCAGGTTGGTTCGCTCACTCTCATCTTTGCTTCTAGTGAGAAAAATTTTTCTGACTACTGGTGGTTGATAGATTGTCTAATGATCTCCACACCGCCCAAATAACTCACAAACTATGTACGCAATCGGTTCGCTACTGAAGGTTTTGTGGCTAATCGGATGTCACGAATTGGCTACTATAACTCACAAAGAGGTATACTCATTTGCACAACAATTTAGTTTTCAAAGGAGACTCAACTGAATCCTTTGTATGGTCGCGGGATTTCCAAGAGTTTTCAGCAACCTTATGGGCAGTTTCCCCTATAAAAAAGGTACCTTAGCTCTTTGAAATCGTGTCAAAACTGGAGACATGACTGTTAATTGTGTTGTCTTGACAAACGCACCACAATGAGTCAGTTTAATGTTTCTTGACCACTGAATTCCGCTAGATTAGCCCTTTCTTCCGTCATAAGGACGTTGGTGCCGTTGGTGCCTCGATCAGCCGCATCGCATAACACCATAGTCCAGAAGAAACACCATTGTCAAACAGTTCTATCTCACTGACGGACTGGGCTTGAGAACAGAATCCTAACCAGCGTCATTGGATGATGTCAAAAGAAACAATTCACTCTGATGTCAACTAAGTCTCAGATAACTCATGCGTTTATAGTATCAATCAGGCGAACACACTACACAAATACCGCGCCAAGCTTCCTGTGAGACGCTATTCCAGATATCGTTAACACCAACTTAATTTGCGAATGACTGTTGTACTATGCAGTGCCTGCCGATTTGTTCGATTTATATGTAAGCATTGCTTACTGGGTTTCGCCTCATGAACATTCTTTCCGTTTTCCATCCACAAAAATTGCCGTGAACCCTTACCTTTGGAGAATCACTGTCCCCTGGTGCTCCCACAGAGTGCATACTACGCTTCAGAACTTATGCACGAGTAGAAAGTGATACCAACGAGTACGCGGAAACCACACAAGCACAGTTAATTTCAACGAGAGAAAAAATGGGGATTTCATAAATCTTATTTGATATCATTTATGCGGTTTTCGGAACCAGACTGAGGGGATTCAGCACAACCTTCTCTAGCTCACTGGGTCTCTTAGCAAAACTTAGCCGGTGGAGTGAATTAATTCCCTAATCGGCCGCCTATCCGATGTTGGCAAACATGCCCATATCGAATGATGAACCACATGTAATAACAAGAATTTCAGGACTGTATACACGTAATGCACTACTCATAAGGTTGCTGAAAATTCTTCGACAGCCCACGACCGGTTTCGCCCTTCCGCTTCGGGCTCATCAGGTAGGCGCAGTCCCCGAGTTTCCGTCAACCTTATGTTCTACTTGAATTCAACCTGGACTGATTTCAAGAAATACGCTAATTTGCGAATCAATTTGGTTCTGCAAGAGACGCACCTGGAACCCAGTTGAATCTCCCATTTTTGATGTTTCCGGGCAAAGAAGAGATTCAGCTGGGTTCCACGTGAGTCTCTCGCAAAACCAAATTTGTTTGCAAATGAGTGTATTTCGCTAATTTCGTGCAATTTGGTTTCAAGTGGAACATAGGGTTAACGGGAACTTGGGGACTGCACCTATCTGATAAGCCCCAAGAAGGGCAAAACCGGTGGTGGGCTGTCGAAGAATTTCCAGCAACCTTACGAGTAGTGCAGTACGAACAAACGGACTACCATTCTGCTGACTGATACTGACCTGCACTAAAATTGCCAGAATTTAGGTTAGTTGAACAGAAACAATTCAACCGTAACAGCTGGTAAACTCGTGAGGGATTGCAGGCTGGTAGACAGAAGAGATCGGCTCACACCTCTCCAGTGAGTTTCCATCCGATCAGAGTTTATCGTGTGGCGAACAGGTTTACCAGAAAGCACCCTCTGAACGATACTAGCGAAAACCTCAATCCAGAACAAGATAGGCCTCTCTGTCAGACAAAAACATCTGTGATGATTCGACTAGCAGTGGAATGCGATTATCCCATATTTCTGCCAAACTAAGGTGCACCAAATCATTTATGGTTCTATAAAGTAAACAACCCCTTGTGTCTGGAGAATCCCTTCTTCTCATAAAAACCAGTTATTTATAAACATGGTTCATTGGGACCAGACCGATGTGCTTGCCTTTAGTGAACAATTGTCAATGTGTATGACATGATATACGCGATACTGGACCACCCGACTATTTACACCAGATGTCGAATGGAATTTCCTTCCGCATTTTCCAGCTCCCCTCACCAGACAACAGGAATGCAGCGGAGTGCCAGAGTATATTCAGAATAGCTGTCTGCTGATTTAATCAGACAAAGGGCGGGGGCCAATTTTACAGCTGCTAAATGAGGGTTTTTGTCGGAATTGAATAAATGAATTGGCCGTCTTAATGTATGGTTATCATTTAACCTCGAGTGTTTTTACCCATATCCTATTATCAAGAGTTCCATCATCCTGCCAAACTGATGGCTTCTTTCCGTGCTGGATTTTGCTTTCCATTTATTGAAGACCACACAGTGACTCGATACATCCGAACCTGAATTTTGAACTGTTGTATGTGATTGGAACACCCGGTTGCTGACCATCATTCATCCAAAGTGATGAAATTGCACTCTGCCTTATTGGTCGTTAGTATAGCACCTGAAATAAGTTGACTGGGCGGTGGGAGTCTGGTCGTTTCGGTCCTCATAAGTTGGTGAACTGCACCGATTTGTCATGCGATTGAATCATTTGGGGTGCGGGCGTATCTAACACGACGGAGCACATTAGGACCCGACAAAAGATACTACTACCCGTCTATGACTATTACCTCCCTGATATGACCGTGTGGCGCAAGTAAATTTAATCTTTGAAACAATATACTACTCTCAAATTTCACGAAAAGTAGTACAAGGTTCGCCCCGGTTTGGCCAGTGGATAAATAGAGTAGTTCTTTCTGGGTGATGTTGTGTTCCTAAAACTCAATGCGTGATCAATTTTTTTCGTTCGAGAGGCGTGCTGTGCTCAAACACTGTCTCGCTTGGGTGGTTTGGTCAATGTTACTCCCACGTGCCTCCATAACTGACTAACACTAAGCTATGGGCGCTGCAATGGAGTATAGTCTACTCAGACAAAAAGAGTTACATTAGCATAACTAAAGCTAATCGAGTAAAAATTAAACAGCGATTTTATATTGGATAGGGCACAATAAAGCGGGGAAAGCAGTTCCGGGGACACCACATCGATAAACACCACATCGACACCACCCACATAGTTAAAAGGGCAGTCATGGAGCAAATGGTCCTTAAGGGGATAAGGAGTTGTAAACCCCATCCAAATCAGGGGTGTCGAATTAATTACGCACGACCGTCGACTTAAAATGTTCGTCGAAACAACTATGGTCTCCTATAAACGCTGACCCATGTGGATGAAGCATTAAAATGTCTACTTTTTACTAGGCAAACAATCAAATCACTGTGTGAGAAACTTTTGCCGATTCGATCGCACTCACAGTGGAAATCGATTGGTTTCATTTGAATCCACAATCTATGCACAATAGCATAAATAAATAAAAGTACTGGTCAAATAAATGGTTTGGATATTTTAAGCGCGTAAACGTTTTTTCTCCGGCAAGAAGTTAGTAGAAACCAAAACGCGTTGAATTTTTTTTATTAAAAAACACATCAAACTGCTTATTTTACATGCCATTTATCTACTCTTTGTCTAACTTCGTGCTTGCATGCGAATATTTGATTCTCAGCCTACAATCGTAGAAGTGAGTAAGTGGGTCTTGTTCGATATACTCTTCACAGGTGTGTTCAAGATGCACTTGCAAAAGGATCTGTACATTAGATCGGTTCGATTGCACACTGTTACGTTTTGGGGGTGAAAATGAGATCGAGACCTAGGCCATAGGTTTATTACCTTGACTAATCGGATTACACTCGCGGCAATGCGGTAACAGCAAAGTCCGATCAGCTGACCTTGGGCATTCGTCACGAGACTCATACGTATGACCCTGTCATCTGGTTGGATTGGCAGTAACTTCACTTTGAAACTAGATAGGTGGTCCAGAAAGTTGGCAAAACCATGCGGTTGACAACTTCTTAAGCGTTTGCATTCGAATCATGTATCGAAGCGGTACCCAATAAAGACGCTCGAAATTGAAGCGCCTGTACTAATTCCCCTTCAGGTGTTAACCCTGCCAGCTGGCTAAAATCTCCCGAAAACTGAACCTCCCTCGGTTGTAAGGATTCCACTCGAAACCACCTTTTTGTTGTGAAAGTTGGTAAACTTCATAGAAGTATTCTGTTCAGCTATAGACATGAGGATAGTTTTTTGGTTCGCAAGCTGGCAAAATTCATTCGGAAAACTAGCAAAAGCATGGTCAGTGTCTGCGCTCTCAAGTGGTGTTGGACTGGCTGTCTACTCTAGCCTGACATGACTTTTGTAAGTAGATTTCCCAGGCACTTCATACCCAGTTCTTGTGAGTTAGGCACAAAAATTGGTGTTTGAACCTAACAGCAAGTCAGACACACTGGCAAATGACACTCAGTTGGAAAGCACAGGTAGCACACCACAAGCAAGAGCTTGTGGTGTCGGTTAACTCGTGACAACGTCGATGCAGCAAGTTATTCACTCAATGTATAACCTAGCACACAACAACACAGTCAAAGAAGTTCGATACAAACAAAAACTGCCAGAAAAAATTCTGTCCTTAAACAGTCCTGATGAACTTAGCAGACAAACCGTCTGGTCTGCTTCAGATGGCTAGCAGATTCTTGCCCTAAGCCTTCTACTATGATGACCGAACAAGGAATACGTGTGAGAAGGACAATATCGAAAATGCAGCCTCCAATTTTTAAAGTTGCAATTTCTTCAGATTTCTGAAATTTTCCTCCTCAGTTAGCACAACGAGAGCTACTCACCTGGTGGATCCACATATTCTTCTTTGTGCACATGGCCTCATATCCACAACCGACGTATTGATCTATTGGGCTGGACATCGATGAGGGCAAAGTCACATGAGCTTACGTTAGTAGGTTAAAAAATTACTGAGCCTTCACCGCTTTCACTTTTCTGAAACAACATAGTCGGACCGTAGCAAAATGCACTCACTTGCATACCAATTCGGTTTGGACAGGAGACTCACCCGGAACCCAGCTGAATCCTTCGTTTATGATGTTTTTAAGCACCAAGAAGGGCAAAAGCGGTCGTCGGCTGTCGATGGGTTTTCAACAATCTTGTGAGTAGTGTATTACGTCTATGGATGAAACATCTTTACGTGCCAAGTAGCCTTCACATTTCTAGGTTCTTATATAGTATTTTACCTTCTGGGAACAATCCTCAGTAGTAACTCGAGTTCCACTGTTATCCTTGAAATTTATCGTTTGTTTTCTGAACATGTTCTCAGACTGAAACTAGAAGACTAGAGCCTAGTGCATAGAACCTCCTCTGGGTTTTAGAAGACCGTTCACTTGATCTTTCGTCATTTGAGAAAACTTAAAATAGGCGTCGGAAGGTATTTCAGTGATATTTCAGTGTTTAGTAGTTTACCCAAACAAAAAACCACTCAAGCCATTCTTCATTTGCATGCGCATGCTGGCGGGATGCATTTGGAAAAAAGGATATGAAATCCTCTCGTCTAATTCCCCAAAAACCTGTCACTATGTCATACATGACAGCCTTTACTGTTAAATTACAGGCCATGAAGACTGCCGGATGCTCATCTTTTGCTTCAATCGATTGTTTCAACTCAGCTGACTGTATACTTCCTGGAAGTACCATCTTAATGCAGCCAGCAACACAATATACAACAAAACGGTACCGCCTGAATTGTCAAAGGCTAAACACCAAGTGGTTTATCTTGCTTGACCGATCTACCACTGAGTACACCAATCACCACACAAAATGAGTCGGTAGGTTCACACATTTCCTCGAATCAATGTTAAAAAATCGAAACTCAAAAGCTTGAAATCCCAGAAGACATGAGCGCAGACCGTATCATGGCTTGAAGGAAGAATGCAATTTTCTCGTCTGGCAAGGCAGATAGGTACACTTGCATCATACCATAATCTCAAGCGGAAAAGTACAGTTGGGCGGAAACCCACAGTAGATCGACCTGTGTACTCAACAGGCTACAGTTCTCGCGGTCGGAAATCACTAGTATGACATGCTCAACGAAGACCGTTGATTGGTTGTTGATCAGGTGGCTGTTGATCTGTTCGCCGAGCTTGGCAATTGGCTTGCAAACGTTTCGTCACCATACGAGGAGACATCATCAGTGCGCAGTTGGGTGGGTACTTCTTCCTTGCCTGCGTGCGTTTATATAGCATTTGAAGACTATCTGTTATCTTCTGACCTGATTGGCTACTTGGGGTTAACGGTTCTCGTGAATCGATTGATCCGTTTGTGATCTTTGTTGCGTTGTGGTCTGCGTTCCTTTGTGTTGATTGGTTATTCCAAGACCTTCTATTTTTAGTAGTTCGTTCTCTGGCCTTGATGGACCGTTGAACTAGTCATATGACCGGCTCATGTTCGAATCCTCGTAGGAACATTCAAAACAATTTACTCTGCTTTGCGGCGAATAGCGTAGCATTTTTACCAAGTTTCGAATACGTACTGTTAGTCATTCAGATATGAACGATTGATCGAAACTATCGTGTGAGGTTGTACATGCGGTTGCAGATACCTATTTACATGGGAAAATAGCAACCTGTTGTGTCGTATCTTGAACAGGCATGTTACCAGTGCCATTCTCCTTGATGTGACTACTGGTGACAGTCCGTACTTGGTCATGATGAAGAAGTGAGTACTGCTGTTCAGATTGCAACGTCTTTATGAAATCAGATGGTTCAGCTGTGACATCCTTTCGGTGCCCAGCTGTCATGCAACGCGAAGGAAGCACGAGGACTGAGATACTGTCAGGTTGCCTAATCCCAGGCAGGAGCAGTCGAGATGCCGGGATCGAATCCAAACCACAGACCTTTCGGTTAGTGAGTTCAAGGCCTAACCACTGAGCCCTCTCAAGCTCTTTATGAAGTCAAATCATCCACAGAACATTTTTTCGACTAATCTTAACGAATAGTCCCTCGGGGACTTACCTAACCTAAATGCATTCCGTTGGTTTCCACAGAATATTCAGAGATCTTTTTTTGACGTAGGGTAGTCAACTTCGTACCTGTAAACAGATATCCATTTGCGAGGAGCTAGAAATCATACGAATACTTAGTAACTATGTGAAGACACTAAGTAAGCCACTGCGAGGTATGGCTGCTAACCGATGTCAGTGGCGATCTTGTTGTCAGTTCCTATCCAGATTGCCTGAATGAGTGTTTGGAGGTGTAGGCACCTCGGAATGATTGTAGTACGCTAGCACTAAGTCACTTTCCCGTCCACTTTTATTCTTTTCTTCACAATAAGGCTTTCCAAGAAATCATGTTTGTACGGCAGTGATGGGTCGGTGTTGACACACTGATGTCGTGCTGTTGTTGTTGATGATGATGATGATGATGATAATGATGATGATAATGATGATGATGATGATGATGATGAACTACGTGATTAGACTCAAAACTCAAAAAGGTCGAACTACCTATCATTTTCAACAATCACGAATATTCGTGATTAAACACATCGGCTGCTGAAGTCACAACTTACCTGCGCCGGAAGTATTCAAAAATCATCATTTCTTATTTTTTTTTAAATTATGCAAACTGGAGGTTAGTTGACGACAAAATACTCAACAGTAGTATCTGTCTGAAATATCTGGAAGGTCAGTCATCTCAAGAGGATTCGGAATTAAAAGAGCTTAACACCATACATTGGAGATACTGTTTCTGACCCACCGCAGTGAAGTTCTTATCACCAACAGGCCAATGACAACATCGCGCAAGCTGAAACATGAAGCGTCCTTTGTACGGTTAATTCGGTTGAGAATATCACTAGCGGGCTATTAAGTCCGGACATAGATGAGTAGCCTGTTATCACCAATCTAATTTACAAGCGAGTGTAGTTCGTGAATTAAAGCAGGAAACGGGGTTAACTGAAACCCCAAGAAGGGTGAAACCGCCCAAGGATTGCCAACGGATTTTCATCAAACTTATGAGTAGTGTGTTTCGTTCAGTTTGCACGTTTCTATTTCTGGTATCTTGTTTCTTCAATTGCTATCACTTCTTGGTTTCTCAGGATATAATAATTCCAACACATGATATTCATCGTAATTGGTCAATCTCACGTTGTGTTCGGAATCCTGGTAGTTCTTCAGCGGAGGGCAGAAACTGGCAAAGAAAGTAATCTGATGGATCATATCTAACTTGAAGAAATGTGCCGAGCTTCTTGGCTTTCTATTTTAAGCTATGTGCGATTTTCAGTGCATAACTCGCTCGTCACAGTAAGCGTGACTAAAAAACCAGTGCACAGTTTTCTTGAGGGAAACCGTTTGAAATGGTGCGACAACTCGAATATCGTGCCAACTGAAACATGAGGCGGCCTTTGTGCAGCACATTCAGTTGAAGAATACCATAAACGAGAGATTCGGCTGAGTCTCACGTCAAAACCAAATTCATATACAGATGAGTGTATATCGCCAAGTGCACAATAGCTCTTTTATGCGGGTGAGCGTTAAGAACAGACAACTTGGAAAACATCATGCTCTAATATTCTTTGATAAACTTATAAACAATGCTTCTCCTGGTAAAGAACAAAACCGGGTGCTCCGCTTGAGGGGCAAACCTCTTGACAACTACCGTTGGTTTGTTTACTGATATTGTCGGAGGTTAAGTTTCATCAAACAGCCACCAGAAAAGGTCTGCATTGTGAATTCTAGCAGGTCACACTGGATTTTACAGTGTGACAGCAACTAATAAACTACATATCAAATGGCTTTAGACTGCAGCATCCACCAAATATCCGCCTTTCCTAGTTGTCTTGAAGCGCGCTCCACCTGCGTATTACAGGAGTTGTGATGCCTGTATGGTCTTCGTTAAGATTTATCAAGAGAAACATGTAAAGCTAATCGGACTGACATGATCAAGTCAGTATCTCCGAAGCACGCAAGTTCTCCGAAGCCTGAAGAAGGCGAAGGAACGGGGTTTCTATGAGGCACTATTGATGTGAGACCTCAACTCGTAGGTAAATAGACCAGCCGCAAAGATTGATACTCGCCTGCGCTAAATGAGTCGCCGAACTTGTAAGAATATAAAGGATATACGGACAAAACCGGTTCAAACATCTGGAACAGTCACGCTTCGCAATTGTGACCAAAAATGACTTGGGGTCATGTGGACCAAGTTGGGGAAACAACCCGCCATCAGTTCACATGCACGCACTAGATACAAAAGAGGCGCGTATGTTAGAATTGGGAATAACAAAACGTAGAGAATTCAGTGTCCGAACTGAGGACGGTACACACGGCTTAAGTATCCCCCAAAGTTTTACGAAAATCATCATTAGGGGAACATACGCTCGATGAAACCAGATGACTTTATGCATACGTGTAATCCTAATCCCGAAAACGGCTTCAACCAATGTAAAGTCTTGCTGCAGACTGTGCGGTCCAGTGATAACGTGTGCTTGCACGAACAGGCACTGATCGCCTCTGCCCTATTTCGGTCGGGTGTTTTTACAGTCTGTTGGCTGCCCACAGTCACAAGGCTTACTGACCATGGATGACCTGGAGTGCGAGTTACGTGTTGACTGGTGGTTGATCAGATGGCAGTTGATCTGTTCGCCGAACTTGGTAATTGGCTTGCAAACGTTTCGTCCCCAGTCGAGGAGACATCGTCAGTGCGCAGTTGAGTAGGTGTTGAACGAGGATTCAAGGCCTTTCGCTCACTCCAGTTGTCGTCCGACGCACTGGCTAAGGTCGTGACTGTCACATGTAACAAACACGACCCTACTGCTCAACCAGAACACGCAGTATACATAATCTTCCAGTCGATGAGTTGCGTTCAAAGTTATGTAAACGTTTGGTTGATACTGAATTGACGAAAGCTTTAGCAAAGGTAACATTATTATTGGAATGGGTTGCTCTAAGACACGGACACATTGTGAATGGAATGGTCAATAATCTGAGGGATATTCACGCGTGCGCATTATGTGGTCGACAGTCGACAACTTGACAGGTTTGTGTGGCTCAGACCTCTGTCACGTGAAGTAGGGTCACGAAAGTTGAGGTTAGTGGTTCTGTCATAACCCCGAGGCAGTGTCACTTGTGCCGGACACAGGGAACACCGAAACTAGGCCTACTGCTAAGCATGTAGAATGTGATTAATTGTGCATCTATCGATAATTGAATCATTTACAAAAACGGCCAAAAGCAACCATGGACAAAAAGGCGTACTGGAAAACTGGCAAGTGCATAAGCAGTGGCAACCACTGTGGGCATCATGGAAATACTATAAAATCTTACATTTTACATGGGTTTGTTTTCCCTCGTGAATTTTCAGTAGAAGCTTCATTCCGACGGATTCATTGAGTATGATGATGATAATGATGATGATAATGATGATGATAATGATGATGATAATGATGATGATAATGATGATGATAATGATGATGATAATGATGATGATAATGATGATGATAATGATGATGATAATGATGATGATAATGATGATGATAATGATGATGATAATGATGATGATAATGATGATGATAATGATGATGATAATGATGATGATGATGATGATGATGAACTACGTGATTAGACTCAAAACTCAAAAAAGGTCGAACTACCTATCATTTTCAACAATCACGAATATTCGTGATTAAACACATCGGCTGCTGAAGTCACAACTTACCTGCGCCGGAAGTATTCAAAAATCATCATTTCTTATTTTTTTAAAAATTATGCAAACTGGAGGTTAGTTGACGACAAAATACTCAACAGTAGTATCTGTCTGAAATATCTGGAAGGTCAGTCATCTCAAGAGGATTCGGAATTAAAAGAGCTTAACACCATACATTGGAGATACTGTTTCTGACCCACCGCAGTGAAGTTCTTATCACCAACAGGCCAATGACAACATCGCGCAAGCTGAAACATGAAGCGTCCTTTGTACGGTTAATTCGGTTGAGAATATCACTAGCGGGCTATTAAGTCCGGACATAGATGAGTAGCCTGTTATCACCAATCTAATTTACAAGCGAGTGTAGTTCGTGAATTAAAGCAGAAAACGGGGTTAACTGAAACCCCAAGAAGGGTGAAACCGCCCAAGGATTGCCAACGGATTTTCATCAAACTTATGAGTAGTGTGTTTCGTTCAGTTTGCACGTTTCTATTTCTGGTATCTTGTTTCTTCAATTGCTATCACTTCTTGGTTTCTCAGGATATAATAATTCCAACACATGATATTCATCGTAATT
Source organism: Clonorchis sinensis (assembly GCA_003604175.2). Classification (NCBI taxonomy): domain Eukaryota; kingdom Metazoa; phylum Platyhelminthes; class Trematoda; order Opisthorchiida; family Opisthorchiidae; genus Clonorchis; species Clonorchis sinensis. Next base: position 17,401,792 of record CM030373.1, on the reverse strand, counting down.
GGTCAATCTCACGTTGTGTTCGGAATCCTGGTAGTTCTTCAGCGGAGGGCAGAAACTGGCAAAGAAAGTAATCTGATGGATCATATCTAACTTGAAGAAATGTGCCGAGCTTCTTGGCTTTCTATTTTAAGCTATGTGCGATTTTCAGTGCATAACTCGCTCGTCACAGTAAGCGTGACTAAAAAACCAGTGCACAGTTTTCTTGAGGGAAACCGTTTGAAATGGTGCGACAACTCGAATATCGTGCCAACTGAAACATGAGGCGGCCTTTGTGCAGCACATTCAGTTGAAGAATACCATAAACGAGAGATTCGGCTGAGTCTCACGTCAAAACCAAATTCATATACAGATGAGTGTATATCGCCAAGTGCACAATAGCTCTTTTATGCGGGTGAGCGTTAAGAACAGACAACTTGGAAAACATCATGCTCTAATATTCTTTGATAAACTTATAAACAATGCTTCTCCTGGTAAAGAACAAAACCGGGTGCTCCGCTTGAGGGGCAAACCTCTTGACAACTACCGTTGGTTTGTTTACTGATATTGTCGGAGGTTAAGTTTCATCAAACAGCCACCAGAAAAGGTCTGCATTGTGAATTCTAGCAGGTCACACTGGATTTTACAGTGTGACAGCAACTAATAAACTACATATCAAATGGCTTTAGACTGCAGCATCCACCAAATATCCGCCTTTCCTAGTTGTCTTGAAGCGCGCTCCACCTGCGTATTACAGGAGTTGTGATGCCTGTATGGTCTTCGTTAAGATTTATCAAGAGAAACATGTAAAGCTAATCGGACTGACATGATCAAGTCAGTATCTCCGAAGCACGCAAGTTCTCCGAAGCCTGAAGAAGGCGAAGGAACGGGGTTTCTATGAGGCACTATTGATGTGAGACCTCAACTCGTAGGTAAATAGACCAGCCGCAAAGATTGATACTCGCCTGCGCTAAATGAGTCGCCGAACTTGTAAGAATATAAAGGATATACGGACAAAACGGGTTCAAACATCTGGAACAGTCACGCTTCGCAATTGTGACCAAAAATGACTTGGGGTCATGTGGACCAAGTTGGGGAAACAACCCGCCATCAGTTCACATGCACGCACTAGATACAAAAGAGGCGCGTATGTTAGAATTGGGAATAACAAAACGTAGAGAATTCAGTGTCCGAACTGAGGACGGTACACACGGCTTAAGTATCCCCCAAAGTTTTACGAAAATCATCATTAGGGGAACATACGCTCGATGAAACCAGATGACTTTATGCATACGTGTAATCCTAATCCCGAAAACGGCTTCAACCAATGTAAAGTCTTGCTGCAGACTGTGCGGTCCAGTGATAACGTGTGCTTGCACGAACAGGCACTGATCGCCTCTGCCCTATTTCGGTCGGGTGTTTTTACAGTCTGTTGGCTGCCCACAGTCACAAGGCTTACTGACCATGGATGACCTGGAGTGCGAGTTACGTGTTGACTGGTGGTTGATCAGATGGCAGTTATTCCGTTCGCCGAACTTGGTAATTGGCTTGCAAACGTTTCGTCCCCAGTCGAGGAGACATCGTCAGTGCGCAGTTGAGTAGGTGTTGAACGAGGATTCAAGGCCTTTCGCTCACTCCAGTTGTCGTCCGACGCACTGGCTAAGGTCGTGACTGTCACATGTAACAAACACGACCCTACTGCTCAACCAGAACACGCAGTATACATAATCTTCCAGTCGATGAGTTGCGTTCAAAGTTATGTAAACGTTTGGTTGATACTGAATTGACGAAAGCTTTAGCAAAGGTAACATTATTATTGGAATGGGTTGCTCTAAGACACGGACACATTGTGAATGGAATGGTCAATAATCTGAGGGATATTCACGCGTGCGCATTATGTGGTCGACAGTCGACAACTTGACAGGTTTGTGTGGCTCAGACCTCTGTCACGTGAAGTAGGGTCACGAAAGTTGAGGTTAGTGGTTCTGTCATAACCCCGAGGCAGTGTCACTTGTGCCGGACACAGGGAACACCGAAACTAGGCCTACTGCTAAGCATGTAGAATGTGATTAATTGTGCATCTATCGATAATTGAATCATTTACAAAAAACGGCCAAAAGCAACCATGGACAAAAAGGCGTACTGGAAAACTGGCAAGTGCATAAGCAGTGGCAACCACTGTGGGCATCATGGAAATACTATAAAATCTTACATTTTACATGGGTTTGTTTTCCCTCGTGAATTTTCAGTAGAAGCTTCATTCCGGACGGATTCATTGAGTACTCGCTCTCGTTATGTCAGAGAGCATTTGATCGACGAGGCGACTGGTTTCCAAATGTTTAAGTTTGTTGAGTCTGTTTTGAATAGGTGAATAAAATGGATACTGCTGAGCTTTGCGGCGTGGTCAAAACACAAAGCGTTTCTCGAACTCCAAACCTTGGCTTTGTTTGGTGTTTCTGAACAGTATAGCGAGGAGGCACACAATCCAAGATGAAATTAGCCTATATACCAGCAGGCAGCACAGCCGTTGAAACTGAAGAAAAATCTACAAATGACGAATTTCCTCATAATATTTGAACTAATGAACAACTGAGGGGAGTGTCCCCGCACGTATGATACGCTTCGATCCCCCCGTAACAATTTACTGGTGCACAACACACCGCGCCAACATAACCCATTGATCTAAGTAGCTGAGGCATCACCGATAGCAAAAGAACCGTTTGTTGTTCAGCGGGACGCTCGGTCGATCCAACCACTGGGGAGTTAGGGGCTATGAGCTTTATGGACAGGATTGCAACAATCAGCGAATCAGCGCAAAAAAATCAGCCATCAAAGCGTCATGGTCCTCAAAAATATCAAACCAAGGAAGAAGAACGCAGTCCCGAGACAAAAAACTGCATCGTGATCCGCCTACTTATGAGTAGTATCCTTTTTCACCGCAAAACAAACTCCAGCTGTTCCGAGGGCATTTCTGTTGGTATTCTTGAGGGAACACGTTTCATAAGGTTCCTGAATACGCTTCGATAGCCAACGACCGGTTTTGTCCTTTTTCGGAATAATCAGGTGGGCGCAAATTGGGCTAGTTCACGAATTGCATAGAATCTGGGTTCAGGTAGAACGTGAGTTTGGCAGAGATTCGTAGCCTGTGTCCTCACCTGATGAACCGGAGCGAAACTGGTCGTGGGTTATCGAAGTGTTTTCAGCCAGCTTATCAGTACTGCTGGAATAGTTGGGAGAACAGCCTAAAGCTTGTTGTGAATTACGGAGTGATGGTGTGTTCCATCAGTTGGGAAACGCTTGGAACCGATTGAGTGGTCATCGTTTTCGGAGAAGTTTGCCAACAATCGGTAGATTTATTGCTGGGCAACGTTTCGATTTGACACAGACGTTTCGTCAGGCCAAGTGACTAGGCTACGAGGTTGGTCGAGAATTAATGCGGAAGGAGAAGCATTGAGCCAAGTCGAGTTAAATCTGTGTTCGGTGTCGGCCAAGAATGAGTCACCAGGTGTTAAACCGATGGGGAAACCTATTTGGATTTGACTACAGCTTAGGGTCTAGTTCGTTCGATTGGGTTCACGTGATCATCCCTGTTGAACGTCGTTTGCACTTCTCGTCCGTCTGTGTGGGTGAGCTACGATAGCTACGATAGCTACGATAGCTACGATAGCTACGATAGCTACGATAGCTACGATAGCTACGATAGCTACGATAGCTACGATAGCTACGATAGCTACGATAGCTACGATAGCTACGATAGCTACGATAGCTACGATAGCTACGATAGCTACGATAGCTACGATAGCTACGATAGCTACGATAGCTAGGATAGCTAGGATAGTTGACTAAGGAAGAGGCATGTCACAGACCCGAAATTCACCGTCCCTTCTCTTGCTAAGGCGACCAAGCACACAAAAGCTGGTGGCTCTGCCCAGGCTCGAACTGGGGACCTTCTGTGTGTTAGACAGACGTGATAACCACTACACCACAGAACCGCGGCCAGACCCTAACACATCCAAATGTCCCTACCGTGGGTCTGCCAGATGACCGAATTTTCAATCCAGGTTCAACTTGCATTCAACCTCACGTTTCCGGTCTCCATGACCACTGAACTACGGAGAGCACATTAACTAGACTCAATGTGGAACGCGATTCGGCTTGAAAGCGACACCAAACGTCACATCAGTTTGCAGCAGGTCGACTTTGGAGACTCAAGCAGCAGTCAAAGCGCATATAGTGCATATAGATAGATATGTGAACGGTGTGAACGGTGTGAGCTGTGTGAATGGCGTCTTCAGTGTGTCCCCACAGCGGCTAATTGCACCTCCGCGAGATCTGCAGTCAGCAGGCGTTTCATTTCAGCCTGTAGTCGTCCAACCTCGTACCATTTCATTTCAGCTGGTAACTTATTGGAGGAGGCTGCGACTCAACCAGAAAAAACACTCACGTGTATTTAGACTGGAACTTTTCTTGTCCGGTTAAAGCGGTGTCCTCGAAAATGGAGATTTCCAGTTTGCTAGAACATTATACTGAGGGATTAATCCCCGTCAGCCTTCGGAACCACTTACTTTCGGAAGCTGCTCCATCCGAATCGCTCTCGTGGACATCATGAGGGACGAGAACGCGGCGCCTCGGTGCAGATGTTATCGGAGCATGAATTTACGGAGATGCACCCGAAACGTTCAGGGATGTGTTTACCCTGTTACCCAGTACATAAGTATAGGTATTCTTGAGGGAACACGTTTCATAAGGTTCCTGAATACGCTTCGATAGCCAACGACCGGTTTTGTCCTTTTTCGGAATAATCAGGTGGGCGCAAATTGGGCTAGTTCACGAATTGCATAGAATCTGGGTTCAGGTAGAACGTGAGTTTGGCAGAGATTCGTAGCCTGTGTCCTCACCTGATGAACCGGAGCGAAACTGGTCGTGGGTTATCGAAGTGTTTTCAGCCAGCTTATCAGTACTGCTGGAATAGTTGGGAGAACAGCCTAAAGCTTGTTGTGAATTACGGAGTGATGGTGTGTTCCATCAGTTGGGAAACGCTTGGAACCGATTGAGTGGTCATCGTTTTCGGAGAAGTTTGCCAACAATCGGTAGATTTATTGCTGGGCAACGTTTCGATTTGACACAGACGTTTCGTCAGGCCAAGTGACTAGGCTACGAGGTTGGTCGAGAATTAATGCGGAAGGAGAAGCATTGAGCCAAGTCGAGTTAAATCTGTGTTCGGTGTCGACCAGGTGTTAAACCGATGGGGAAACCTATTTGGATTTGACTACAGCTTAGGGTCTAGTTCGTTCGATTGGGTTCACGTGATCATCCCTGTTGAACGTCGTTTGCACTTCTCGTCCGTCTGTGTGGGTGAGCTACGATAGCTACGATAGCTAGGATAGCTAGGATAGTTGACTAAGGAAGAGGCATGTCACAGACCCGAAATTCACCGTCCCTTCTCTTGCTAAGGCGACCAAGCACACAAAAGCTGGTGGCTCTGCCCAGGCTCGAACTGGGGACCTTCTGTGTGTTAGACAGACGTGATAACCACTACACCACAGAACCGCGGCCAGACCCTAACACATCCAAATGTCCCTACCGTGGGTCTGCCAGATGACCGAATTTTCAATCCAGGTTCAACTTGCATTCAACCTCACGTTTCCGGTCTCCATGACCACTGAACTACGGAGAGCACATTAACTAGACTCAATGTGGAACGCGATTCGGCTTGAAAGCGACACCAAACGTCACATCAGTTTGCAGCAGGTCGACTTTGGAGACTCAAGCAGCAGTCAAAGCGCATATAGTGCATATAGATAGATATTCCCACACCAGCCGTCGGCAGATGGCCCTGTGGTTATTCAATTTTGCTTACGTGATGCATGACGTCTCAGCCTTTGTCACCTGAGGCACGCGGTTCTCGGCCGAGCTACTGTCGTTTTTTCTGTCCGGTTGCTAGCACGTTGGTCAGTCAGCAGCACACGAGCACAGCCAAGCACCTAGCAACACATTAACACGACCCGCTATCCGCGCAGCCGAATACACGACCTTTTGTTTATGCACATGCACACATTCATGTGTGGTCAGACCTGCCGTCTTACGTGCTCCGCTGGTGAGACGCCCTAGAAAGTTCCATTCTCAGGGCTTCTACTGCTTTCATCCATTCGTGTGCTAACCTGCTTCGTCTCGGTCGCCTACGGTACATGCGTGAGCTAAGCGGTCCTACCTTGTGAGTCAAATACGACGAGAGTAAGGTTTGGTCTGGCGCTGGTCAGGCGCACATCCGAGATCGAGAACACAGAGAAATCAGGCAACTCACTGCTCCGTGGCGAAACTAAATGTGACAGTGATGACACTGATTCGGGCATTGGTGGGTTATGTCGAGAAATAGCACAGGATGAGAATTACGTGGAACGGAAGTGCGCGTAGCCGAATATTGCAGTCATCAGGCATTTGGCAGCCAACCTCAACGGAGATGAACGGTTATCCAGATGCTTCTTACTTATTCGGCAGTCGTACACGTTTCGTGTGCGTGTTCACGTGAACCCTGGGAACGGCTGCCAGCAGACTTTCACAAAAAAGGGAGAAGGTACATTTTGGGGAGACGCCAAATCGTCACCAGAAATATCGCTTCGTCTGAGACCAACTCGGTGGGAGTCTGCTGGAACAGAGTATCTCCAAATGACGTTTACTTAATCAGGTTGCTTGGCAAAAGTACACCTAATAGCCACCGCTGTGTAATGTGCACGGAGACACCCATACAGTGGACGTGAATTCCAAGCGCCTGATACTTATTGCCAGAGACGGATGAATATTGCCGAAGTGAAGCTCCCCCTTTGTTGGTTTCCTGATGTATGATAAACACACTCTCGGGATTGAAGAGAAGAGTACCCAGGTTGTCCACTTGTTCCGTCTTCGCTATGCACCTAGTCGTTTAGGGATGGTCATTCAAGCGTCCGCTGGTCACCATTCTTCTCCCATTATCATACGAAGACGTCAGAACGTTGTCCCGGGCCTTGCAGTAGTAGTAATAGCCTGTATATACTCGGGAGATATTCATTTGTAAATTGATCGTATGCAACATTCCGTGGTTGGAATCGATTCCTCTCCCGGTAAACGTTAGATTTTATCCAAACAAATCATATGGTGTCTCCAGTGATGTTTATCAAGATCAGATTCCTGAAGGTAACCAGTGAATGCCCGAAAGCTACTGAGACCCTCAACTCCGTTAGGTGCTGACCAGACGGACAACGTCCAGCGCCTGACAACCTTGTATCGAAGCCAGACAGCGCGAGACATCGTTCGACCAAGGTGAGACAGTGTCCGTCCAATAAAATAGTTTGAGGCCGTTGTATTTTCGCACTCACGCTCTCGCACTCGTTTGTTCGCAATGAAGCTGCTGTGTTCCTTATCGGTGAGCCTTTTTGAGGCACTAGGCACTAGAGCGGGGACAGCAATCAGCGGCGACTCAGTCGGTTATAACAGTGTTCATTGTGAGAGCGAAACCTCTTCCCTGTCACCGACAATAACTAGTAATTTAAATGCGGGCAGGCACCTGTCCTGCCTAATCGTTGATTGCCGGGCAAAGAGTTGCGACAATCACTGATTTCGGGTATAGGATATGTCTTGGTAAAATCGAGTACGTGTTTTTGCTGCCACAATAATTTCATCAAACAAATCCCCAGGAGTTGTGGATAGTTGCAGGCTTTGTAGAGTTCACATCCACAAAATAATTTCGCCCGAAGAGAGGTAGGACTGTCGGCACGAGAGAAATGCGAATTCGAATTTCGAATAATTCGGTCACTTCATGGGACTGTTGTAATATACTCTTGCATACGCTTCAGTTTGGTACAAATAGAACCGGCCTCAAGCGCAATGGAAAATGAATCCCCTGTCCCAAAGTTCGCTTGCGAATATTTCTTACACTGTCCCAAAGTCCTTTTGCACAACTGTTACCGAGTCAGGAAATCCGATTAACTATTCCGTCACTTTTCACAGCTGACTAAACACACCTTCGAGGATTCGAGTTCTCATTCTTCCTCCCTAGATGGTAAGTCAAGGAGACCGGCAAACCTGCTATATCCTCTCCAAATAACCTGGCCAATCTCTAATGGGCTGAAACCTCGGGGGTGCGTCTTACTGAGCTGTCGCCCATTGATTCAAGAGCATTTATGATGGAGGTACACTGATTACGAGGACTTCTCCAGCTGGCTCCGTTGAGACCTGTTTTGAACGTCCATCTGCCATAATAACCGGACTTGTAGCTGTTGAGTTGCTTAGATCCAAGACGTTCTCATCCAGGACACTCTTGGTCTCCAACACGACTGGTCATTCAACATTCGGCAGTCGCTAACTTGTTTTTTGTCCAAGATGTTATTTTTTAGCGCCCGATTCGGAATCTGTTACGTCTAATTGTTGTTTCCCGCTCCAGGGCTTTGGTGTCAGAAAAAGAATCACCAACAAGAACACACCAGCTTTACTGCTAACAAGCGAGTGCAACAGTTACAAGAGGCCTCGCGCCATTTGAATGACACTTTTCATCGACCCAGGCTGTTTATCAGGAAGGTCAGATTCCTGAAAGCAACCACTGAATGCCCGAAATCTACTGAGACCCTCAGCTCTGCTATATGTTAACCAGACAGACAACGCCCCCCCCCTGAATGTGAAGTGTGATACAACTTCGTATCAAAGCCAGACAGTGCAAGACAGCGTCGGACCAAAATCAGACAGTGTCCCTCCAATAAAATAGCCTAAGGCCGTTGTACTTTAGCACTCGCGCACTCGCACACGCGCAATCGCATTCGCACTCATGGGACAGTTGTATTGAGACAGTCGTATTGAGACAGTTGTATTCTCGCACTCGCACGCACTCACGCTCTCGCACTCGCTTGTTCGGAATATAGCCGTTGTGTTCCTTTTTGTGAGTCTTTTTTCCGGCATTAGGCACTGGACCGGGTCAGCAGTCAGGTACAGCAGATTGGCGAATCAGCAGACATAACACTGTTGTTGAATTGATTTACTGATTGACTCGCCTGGATGGTTGCCGGCTTCCCTACTGAGATTTTGGTGTAGTTTGAGGGTTTCAGTAGGTTTCGGGCATTCTGGTATTATTTTCGGGAATCTGACCTTCCTGGCAGAATCACTACGCAGTGAACCTTTGAACTTGTTCTGCGAGTCAAAGTATGGACCACAGTCTATCCTTGTGTCATCTTTGGTCCAGCAGCTTTGGGGCTCTGTTTGGTCACCTGTATTTTAAGCTGCGCAAACAACCCACTGTGGGCTTTGTCAAGTATCGAAGGAAGAGTCCTGTTCCGGTAGACAATTATCATACGTATAATTCAACTTATACCAACCACTTATGCAAATTCTTCCTCCAAATTCTAGGGCAGTTCAAGGTGTTGACGATGAATTCGCTGCCACTGAGTGCAGTCGGACGGCAGATTACGTCAAAAACCCAACTCAGAAATTAGAAGAACTTTATTTTGCTAACGTGTCACCAGAGAGTACCGAAAGTGAAAACAGGAACCAAATGATGTTACCTTCTGGTCGAGAGAGTTTTCCAAAACACCTTCCAGGTCATTTAACCACTAGAGCTCCATTAATCGTTCTCCTGTTCTTCTGACCAATATGTGAATGAGTTCAGAGGATCTACTACGCGAGTTTTAATACAGCGGTTACTGGCAGTTCTGCTTATTCGCCCTTCTGGTCAATCGACTGGTAGTCATAACTACCAGCTAGCTAGGAAGAGAAACAAACCGGTCAGCCGACGAAGAGTTACCAGGAACAAATCTGCGTTAGTTTTTTCCACTATATTACCGTACTGTCTAGTCATAACAACTGGTGGTAATATTGGAAGTTCAGTTGTCTGGATGAGTCATGCAAACACTCACTCTTCTACGTCAATTGTACTGCACGTTCTTCGAGGACGTTGACTGTTGTGGCGGTGATGTGTCGGGTCCGGTTCGAACCGGACCCGACACATCTCATGACTTGAATTTTAGCATCTGATCTCTGCGCTCATTCCAGCGAAGCTCTTAAAAACGTATGGACAGTTCTGAAGAGTGACTTGGGACACAGCCATTGATGTTTTCTTATTTAAAGGGGCGGTAGCTGAACCACTACTCATAAATTTCACTAGTAGCATAGTGGTAGTAGTATAGTAGTATAGGGTTACAATGAATCGTAAATTCGTGTCTGTGGGATCCTACCTGCGAAATGTACGATGTGAAATTTGCACAAGTCATTGTACCCAAACACTGACAAACACCAGGCTAGCAACACAGAAACATCCTACCATGAACTCATACACGAGAAAGATTTTTGAGCTCAGAAACCGATCCCGAAAATTTAGAAGCGTGTATACTACTGATTAAATGGGTGAGGTCAGATGTCAAAGCGTCGTTCCTACATCTGATGGAAGGCTGATATGGAACATATGGAGTCGCTTTGCAGTGCTTGTCCATTATTGTTTAATATTCAAGGAACGTCCAGGAAAGTTCAACAGGATGATTGAGACGCTGTGCAAATGATATTTTCACTTTCGCGTTAGTTCGTGTTCGTCGACACACGACTCCCTAATGGGTGTTCTCTCCACTACGATTATGCACTGTCTAAACTTGTGTTTGTGTTGCGCTCTGGAATGATTGCTGAAGTGAATGCTTCAGTAGTAATTTGTTTTTGAAGTCATTTGCGGAGGTTTACGAGACGACTTCGATCCGGTCCAGTATTACCGCGTGCTATCAAAATTCGAGGTGTGTTACATGACTGACGGAGTCAGCCACCCCAAGAAAGACAGACCACAAATAAAGACAACCGAGCCGTTATCCGAGTCGGTTATATTTCAAAGGCCAGAATTCATTCTCAGTTGGGTTTAAAGCTGTGGATTCTATGGTATGGACCTTCATTACGCTGAATTCTTCGATTGAAACTGTCCCCGTCAAACAATCTGATTCGATTTCTCAACGCTTTCGTGTCCGCTCCCAAAGTTTCGGAATATCGCATTCCGGCATCACAGCCTTCCCATAAACGACCAAACTTTGCCAGGAAACCATCTCAAGCCTGATAGATAATCTGGGCACGATAGATCTCTACTACCACAAGAAGCGGGTCTATATTGCTACTTCCTGGTCTACACCTTGTATAAGGCAGTTAACAGGGTTAACGTCCAAACGAAGTCAAAAATTTAAAATCACATTTTGATGATTGGGCAGCGGGGAATGAAGACAACTGGTGGGGTCAACTGACTGTGAGTATCGTTTCTTATATACCTGTTTCCCTTGAAGATCAATCTAATTGACAGCCCACGACCAGTTTCGCTCTTCTCGGGGCCCATCAAGTAGGCGCAGCCTCTAAGTTTCCGTCAACCTTATGTTCTACTTGAACCCAAATTGCACAAAGTAGCGAAATACACTAATTTGCAAACAAATTTGGTTCTGCGTGAGACTCAACTGGAATCCACTGGATCTCTCGTTTATGATGTTTCTATGCAACCTTATGTTTCAGCAACCTTATGAGTAGAGTACTACGTCTATACAATATATCGCGATATCCCGAATATCGTACCAACTGAAACATGAGACGGCCTGCTGCAACACATTCAGTTGCTCAGAGACAACATAAATGAGAAATTCAGCTGGGTTCCAGGTGAATCTCCTTCGCAAAACCAAATTGGTTTGCAAATGGGTGCATTTCGCTAATAAACGGAAGTTTGCACGAGAGCATGTCATAATACCATAGATTTTGTTACATCGTTGATGGACGACTAAGCGGCAGTTCAGTAGTTGAATTCCCAAATTAACCACTGAGATTACTTCACACTAGATGCACGCGCGGAAGGTCGACGGGTGGAACTTCAAAACCCGCAATACTAACCAGGTGAGAAAAAACCATCTTAAAAAGTGATAAGTGCTGTCTCACACTTGTAATGTTATCAGGTTGCGGGTTGAAATTCCGAGAGGCTGTCATTTAATGAGACAATTATTACCAGGTCGCACGGTAACCAGTAACCCGACATAGAAGCCTATGTACGCGTAAGTTAGCTACACTGTCTATCATCTCCCTGCAGCCGGGAGACAGAGGCATTCCCAAGCGGTGAAGTTTCTTATCCTCTGGGGAGTACACCTGTATAGCTCCTCTCACCGTGTCAACATAGTTTTCATTCATTTTTCATTTGCCTAGCTGAGGTTCAAGAACAATTACTCTGGAATTTTAAGATCCCATTAACCATAAACTCAAACGGTGGACATTCGTCTGGCAAATCAGTGCTAACTAACCTAAATGGAAGGTAGATTGCAAGCAGTACTTTTCAGCGAGCTCCCTCTCGTAGGTCATCGATGTTACCAAGTCGTAAATAGGTCTCATACGCCTTGAGTATATGGCTTTTGTGTACACTGACGTTGGAGTGTCTGGCGGCTAAGTATCGTTCAAGGCCAAATCATCCCAATTTAGGCTGCTTTATAGGGGAACCATTCCGAAAAACTCTTCGCACAATGAACCATGTTATCATAACTCAAGTGCAGAGACCTTCGCGTCCCATTTCAAGTAGTTGAGCTCGAGAGCTCAGTAGAGCTTGAGAGAGTTCAATGGTCTAGACGTGAACTTACTAACGGCAGGGTTCGTGGATCGAACTCAACCACGGCATCCTGCTGCTTAAGTTTAAGCTTGGGCAACCTGACGGTTTCTTAGCCTTCGTCCTCCCTCCAGGTAGCGCTTCAGCTAGGCACCAAACGGGTGTTACAGCTGGAAGATGTTGGTTTGAAGAGATCCAGTAATTTCCAATAGAGTTTCCATCAGCTCACGAAATTCAGAGCGTTTGGAAATCGCGATCCTCTGGTCAGTGTTTGGACATTTAACCGTCTGGCCACGAGCGGCTGATCAGTAATGTGATTAACTCCCAATTAGACAGAAGTTTTGGCCTGACTTACTTTGGTCTTATTCATTTTGGCCTAGCCCATATTACACCAGAGTATCTCCTTCACGTGTCCCAACCGGTCGTCCCAAACCAGGTTGTTGTACACTTTTCCGTCGTGCCGCCTGCCCGAACATATCTTGTTGAGCCTCTCAACAACGATACGTGCTGAGTCCTGATACCTACCTTGGCCAGGTCCGTTGCTGAATTGAGTGGGTGAGGTTTGAGTGAGGTGGTTTAAAACCTGTGGTCGAAAATGCCGCTGTGGCTTCCAGTGGCTGTGGCTGCCTTTTCAAGGACTCATGCCTCCAGATTTTAGCCATTGGGCAGTCATTCACCGAACCACGAGGAGGTTGCGACTTGTGGTCAATGAAACTAATGTAGCAAGTCACATAAATCCTCACAGACTAAGTTCAGTGGCTCCCGGAACAAATGCAAACAGCAACAAGGCAGAAAAGATTGTTAGTGTAGTTGGCTGCGTGTTCCTTCTGTGATGAAATCTTAAGCGGAAAGGTACAGTTAGAACCACACTAAACTGAGTTGGGCCGACCGGGTGAACCACATGACTGGTATGCTCCAAGCCCAATAATTTGAAGATAGAAGTTGTCTGATATAACAAGGTTGTAGACGGATTTCAGTTAGACAGTTAAATCACGTAAAGGACCAGATATCTGTTCAAATCCGGTTAGAAGCTTGCAGCCCACTTGGATGCGCATACCAATGGGGGACGCGTATTAGTTCCGGCTGAATTTGCAAGAAGGTGAGAATTTCCTCGTTTCAACCAGACCCGCAGTTTACCTTGATATCTAGCCTGAGTTCACCATCAATTAAATCTCAAATATCGACTCCATTGCGGTCCACATTTCTTACCTTTCTTCTTGTTTTAGTCGACCAGTTTGGTTCATATCCTAGAAGATTCCTCTAAGCCGTTGTTGGTAGCTGCGTATTCCAGGCAAGCAACACTGATTCAACTCACGCTTCACAGCATCAGAGAGAAACAACTTGGACGGGAACGGACGTGAAGATAGTCATGTGTTCAAACGACGGATGAAAGTTTTGTGGTCGACATGAGTACTCGGTGACCTCGGTTACAAAGGGGTGCCAGGTAAAACGACGTGTATGCTGGCGCTGGACGTTTATCAGGCTCAATGCAACAAACTTGCGTTTTAATGCAAAACTTGTCTGATGGACATGAACTGTGAATAATGCCATATAGTTGAAACACCAGAATGGCCGATAGGCCCACATCTCACTTGTACATACCATTCAAGAGGTGATATTCTCAGCCCCTCAGGAAGAAATCCCAAAAGTCCTGGGGGGAGGCCTCCTCTTCGGACACTACCTGGTTCAATACATATTCTTTGGTTGATGTTAGAATCACGTGGTGCTCACCTCTATAGTTTTGGAAAGTGCACCCACCTGATGAGCTCCAAGAAAGACGAAAGCGCTCGTTGGCTGTCGAGGAGTTTTCAACAACCTCATGAGTAGCGTATTACGTCTACACAATGTATCGCGATATCTCGAATATCGTGCAACTGGCCTAGTGCGGCACAGTTAGTTGCTTAAAAGTATCATAACCGAAAGATTCAGCTGGGTTTCAGGTGAGTCTCCCTCGCAATACCAAATTGATATGCAAATGAGGATATTTCGGTAATATCATATGCGGTTTCCACTGAGCCGCCTAGGTAGCCAGCTGAATGTCTCATGCTCTGTGTTAACCCAAAGGAATAATACCGGAAGGTGAATTGGATGAGGTCTAGATGTCATGTCTGCTTCTTGAAACGGTTGATACAAACTAAAGCAGACTGATCTTAACCAATTCTCTGTTCCGCAAGTCCCTCATTTATTGCTTTAGGCCATGGCCTCCACTTCATTTTCCACAGGTCCACTTAGCGGCACTTGGTATGTCTTAGTATGCGTTTACTGAGCTGATGGTTGGACAACAAAAAATGACCTTTAACTCGATACGGATTTTTAAGCCGACCACATCCATAAGACTGGTCACTCACGGAAAAATTGTGTAGGTTATTTTTTATCGAAAAGGCTGAGATTGAAGCCAACTGTCCCACGGGTTCTGTAGTTTACAAATCAACTGGCTCTTTATCTGTTCATGGAGTTTGGCAATACGCTTGCAAAATTTTTGTCAGAAATCGTGCAAACATTATCGGTGTGCGGCTGGGTAGGTTCACAGCATGATAAAGACGAAATAAGGGGAAGTTGCAGTATCCAGAAAATGACATTTTGCCTGGATCATGCTCCATTCTAAGGGAATTTATGAGGTGAAGTCTGATCAATCTCCACTGATTTACGTCCAATCAGTTTGGCGCGTAGTATGTTCTCGAATTTACAGTACTCAGGTGTGATCTCATTGAGCTAATATCGTGTCCGGCACACCTCCATCGAGATGGGAGGAAATGAAGAAAATGGTTACCTCTCCCTGAAATAGGTCAATAAGGAATGAAATCGGAGGCTTTTGAAGAACAGTGAAATATTTTTCTTCTAATGCCGTCGCAACACTGCCAGAAAGTATTTATTAACACTGAAAATACCAAGTGCGCGGATTCATATCGTCTAGTTTATACCTTAACAACTTTAGGCAATCGATATATATATATATATTCCAACAGCGAATGTATTCTAGTTAGGTGAAAAAATAAATGTGATTTGTTTTTTATAACACGCTGTTGATAAGCGATGACAGGGGAAAATTAAGAAAACAGCCTTTGTATCACCTTGTCTTTCGGTCCGTCCCCGTCTGCAATACGGCTTGGAGAAAAAACATGGACTGAGAAGTTGGGACATAAATTGAGCTACTCACGAGTAGGCAAAGTGCAATGAACAAAAGCATACGATGGAGATGGCGTACGGTAGAGGCGACTGAATTTCCGATACTCCCGAAATTCGTGTACATACCGACTGAACAGACTGCTTCTTGGCTTTCCAACAGAGGGTGACATCACTCAGAGGACAAAGTCCCAACCGAAGGGAAGAGGTTTACGTGAGCCGACGATCGTCAGGAGAATAACCATATTAACACTCAACGGTACCGTGCACCATGTGCCATGTGTGTGAGGGTAAAAGTGGGACGAAGTATTGACATGGTGAATTTGGAGTCAACACTAACCTGGTTCAATCAGGTGGGACAGACGTGAATGGAACAAATTTCTTTTGTACACAAAGTCCGATTGTAGGAGGGTGAATGGTGATTGATTCTGCAATCTCCAGGTCATGAAGTGGGGTAGCTTTGGACTCGTTTCGTCTGACTTGAAAAACTTCATGCATCTTACGAACTAAGTGGTCTCAGGTAGTGACTCGGGTGTGGCCGCTTCCACCTGGAGTCATCCTGTTTGGATGAATGCTGGTCCCCAAAACGTGCTTCAGTGACACCACACGCCCACGTGATTTTAATGAATTTATGGTAGGAACAAAAACAGCGAAGACAGGCACTCTTGGTCAACACATCACGGATTTACACCATATTAACAGCAATCACATATAGAATAAAACAAATTCAGGGGTAAATATACAAGAAGAGGGTGGTAGTGGGAACAGGGGTCAATGGATCATGTATTATGTATGCATTATGCCATCGGTTTCAAGTCGATTATACCTGAGAACCTCTTTGAAAGAAGTACACACGGGACCCGTGGGAGATATGCACGCCTAACATGGATCTCCGTCTTAACGAAGATCCGCCCCTTATGTAACACACAATAGTTGAACGAACCAGTAGCTTAATTGGTATGCCTGCTGATTCGTCAATCTGTTGTATCTGACTGCTGACCCGCTCCAGTGCTTAATGCCGAAAAAAAGACTCAGGAGGGAACACAACGGCTATATTCTGAACAAGCGAGTGCGAGAATACAACAGTCTCAAGCTAGTTATTGGAGGGGCACTGTCTAACTTGGTCCAATGCTGACGCACGTGGTCTGGCCTTGGTACAAGGCTGCGACGCGGTGCATATTGCGGGGGCGTTGTCTGACCTTGATCAACGCTAACTCGCGCTGCCTGAGTTTGATACTAGGCTGTGAAGCGCTGCATATTGTGATACTTTTCCGAAAAGCTTATCTAGACGATTTCTAATGGGGGTCAATTACCCGATCTATGCTGTTCTAAGGAATACATGGGTGGAGAGGCCAGTCTCGCAATTATCTTATCTTTTTATCGATCCCTTTATACCCACCAGAGGAGGCTTGATAAGGCCTCGCGTGTAGAAGCTTCTCTGAAAATAGCCAGATCTACTGCCAGGTGAACGACCACTTCAGGTGTACATACTGATCGCCACAGAATAGCAAACCTGAATGATACTTTGGTTGTTCCGTG
Source organism: Clonorchis sinensis (assembly GCA_003604175.2). Taxonomy (NCBI): domain Eukaryota; kingdom Metazoa; phylum Platyhelminthes; class Trematoda; order Opisthorchiida; family Opisthorchiidae; genus Clonorchis; species Clonorchis sinensis. The sequence goes on along the minus strand of CM030373.1, from coordinate 17,384,601 downwards.
ATCCAGAAAACTTCAGGGTAACTAGATATCCTATAATATACGCCATATATGATCCGCTGCTTGTGAAAGGAGGACCATACTAACTTTAGTCGACTTTAGTCCGCCACTCAAGCCCAAATAGCTGTGGATTGTAGCCGAAATAGTTTGCGCCAGATCTCAATTAGATCGGGCGATGTTATAAAACAATACTGAGTTAAAAATTAGGTTAAATGAATAACTGATTACTACGTTAGCAAGCAAAAGGCTCCCGAGTATACGTCACTGGAGACGGTAGTCTCGAAGCCACAATTCTCCGGAAAGTCTCGCAGTCTAGGAGAACGCAGTCTGAGAATAAGAAGACTATTCGGTAATAAATGGAAATCACGTGAGCGTCCTCTAGTGCTGACGGTTTGCCTCATGGCTCTGGTATTTAGTTGATCACAAGGAAGGCTTGGATTCAAGTAGAAAACACTTGGTTAATGTACTCAGTATTCAATCGTCCGCGCTCTACCCTCGGTAGGTAGTGTGGATGTCTAAACTCTATTTGATGATATTCGTCCAACCTGTGTACATTCAGCCATATAGTCTGAGGGTATTTCTCGATAAAATGGAAAGCGAAGCATCTTCACTGCGTAATCGGAAAATGCAGTTAAAACTGCCGCAATTGAAAGTGCCTGAAGTAGACTACTGAGTTGCACTCAGAACCTTCGGTTTCTTTAACCGACCAGTTCATAAAGAAGACTAACCGGATTTACTCGATTCCGGTGTTTATTGGGCCCACAAATGCTCATGACCAATCGACGGTCAATCCAGTTTACGTTGGAATCGCCTCAAAATAAGCCAGAGCAGTAAACACAAGACAATTCCAGGTGTCAAGCTGCAAGCCGTATTCAAAAGGACCGTGGTCATACCACTGTCGTCTTCACGTCCGTCGTGCCCGTATGCTCGCACTTGTCATTTCAAACCAATCAGAGTGGCTAAATTTATTTTTGGATGCTTTCAAATTATGTAAGGTGTAGCCTGTAAACGACAACTTGAAAACTCTGTAGTCTTCTCTTATGACTTCTGAGGTATCGGTGGGAAATGATAGTCGCGCAAACAACTCCGGTATTACACCGTCCAGTTTAAATACTCCGGTTCATGTGACGTTTGTTGATGAAACGGGCTGACATAAAGGATGAGGGATTTTTCGGTCACTTGAGGGATACGGTTACTTTCATGAAAAACATATAAGTCTTTCATTTCGTTGGAAATGCTCTGATGGTATAAATTTCTACGAAGACTAACCGTCGTATCGCTGATCGCAATACGACAAATTTTGTGTGATATTCAATCTCCATTTCTCAAAGTCCTTTCACATCAGCCCAGTGATCCGGTTACCATTGCATATTCGGGCCTGTTTCTACACAACTCAAACATTGTCGTGTCGTTTTAACGAAAGACTCAACCGAATCCGGCGATTGACCCTATCCGGTGAGTTCCAGTTGGGGCGGAACCGGTCGTAGGCTATCGATAGATTACAGCAAACTTGGTAGTGGCTTCCTTCAAGAAAATTGTCAAAATGGTTCTATTTTAGACACGTCGATTGTGCATTGCATCTTGGGAAAAGCACATGCTATCCAGCGGTAAGAATCCGCCCTGAAGTAGTGATCTTGCATACCCATTGCACTATGATACATAGAAATTGTTTTACGGTGAACAGACCATAAGACTCTATTGCATCCAAGAAATTTTTGAACACATATTCGCAATAAAGATGCAGTCTTTGTCACATAAGATTTGATGAACCAGAAAATTGGAAGGTCTTCTGTGGACTGAAGAGTCAAATCTACTTTGACTAGCGGGAACTTCGTTTGAAACACACGAATAGTGATACCTTCTTCTGCAGATGTTACGGCAGGTTTTGTCGGCCCAACCACTATCCCCTAACAGATGAACACAAAATCAATTTGCTGGTACTTGTTCAAAATGACACCAAGAATGTATGCACATATATTATGTCACCCTAGTTGATCACTGGTAGCGAGGAATTTGAGTCTGAAGGAACCTTCCGAAGATTATTGCCTTGTGAGCTTCGTGTAGTTTATTCAAGTCTTCTAGGAATTCACTGAGGTCACGCATCAGTACACTCAGAGGATATTCTGGTTGTCAACTTTATTTGTTTCCATTAGATGAAGTAGTAAAAAAAACAGTGCTAGACTGGGAAATTACACGTGACCCGCAGCAGTTGTAGTAAAATATGAAATTATTCGCATACACTTAGTAACGTGACCCATGCCAGTGAAATACGTGGCTCAGGACCTCATGACACAAACCTTACCAGCGGATATCGATCGGATATAGCACGAGGGTCATCTCGTGCTACCAGAGTTATGACTTTATGTGATTTAGGTTAATTTAATTTAATTACATGAATACTGAATCTTTAGAATGACAACTCTGGGTAGCGCACATCGTTAGGTTGCATTCTTTGGCCGCTTGTTCTGTGGTCCATGACCACAGTGAACGTGCGTTTTGAGTCGACTATAGTGTGCAGTGTGGTTTGCTGCTGGCTAGTGAACTACTCTGTGTGAGGACGATCGGGAATGTGTCCACTGGTATGCGATCAGATGGACCTCATGACGGTACTTTAGCTTTGTTCCAGTTATCAGGACAAGCTTGCACAAGACAGGTTCCGAAACATCACAGAGGGCTTGGGGTTGGGCTCCACACATGAGCAGGAGGCTGGCTGAAATATCGTACGTGAAATACGAAAATTGGAAACGAACAATTATCTTGCCGTACTATAGCCAGACAATGTGTCAGTTGTCGTCCTGATAGACAAAAGCGACTATACCGTAAAAAGGTTCAGAATAACCATACCCTATTGGAAGCTGCCTTGTTGTCAAAACTACTCCCAACATCTCCTGGTCGATTGGTTCACAGCTACAGTTGCGGCAAATCTACCATCTTTTTAGACCGCGCACACCAAACATTCATCTGAGATTAATCTTAAAGTCAACCCCACCACCCACCAAACACGAACCAGCGAAGTGGTTCGCACAAATAGAGAGATAACCTCAAACTGACAGCATCGGCAGTGCAGTTCAGAAGCCCACAAATTCACGGGCAAAACGGCCTTTTTTTCCAAAAAATACCTCAACCTGAAACCGTGGATCTCAGATGTGATTTCTCCCCATGCACCGATTACATGAAACTTGTAATATCAGCAACCGAAATGAAGCACGTCTAATTTAGTTGTACTCGGAAAATGTCCGTTTTTTTAGCTTCGTGGATGACTATTCCGAGCAGGTTGAAAGTATCGTCATTGAAAGTCCGTCCAATCTTGTCCTTGCTGATATATTCATGGCTAACAATGAAATGTGAGTGGAAGATCTCAGTGGACGGGCTAACCTTCACCAAATACCAGGGGATAATACCCTGGTGGTCACAGAATCAGCGCAAGAACTGATGGAGCTGTTGCAATCACTGAACATTGCTCGCAAAAATATCAGGTTAAGGATCGGGGTACGAGTTGACTAACCCAATTGTCTTTCTTGACATCCAGCTGACTAGTCGGGCGAACAGGGCACTTTATAGGTCAGTACGTCGGAAAACACACGGGTCGATCAGTGCCTCCATTTCTTTAGTTGCATGCCAAAGCGCTACAAAAGGCCTTCAGTTAGAACGTACCATTGACATCGAACTTAAAAATCTGGAGGGGGTATTTCACTCAAATGGATATCCACCAGAATTCACAATGAAAACAGCATACTTCGGCCATAGAATGTGCAGATCTTCTTGTCATAAAGGAAACAACTCACAAGGTAGCTAAAAATACGTCGACAGCCCACGACTGGTTTCGTCCTTTTTGGAGTTCATCACGTAGGCTCAGTCCCCGGATTTCCGTCAACTTCAAGCCAAATTGGACAGATTCAGCTGAATTCAGCTGGGTTGCTTATCAAAACCACATTCACTTTTAAAGAGAGTAGTTGTCGAGATCTGTCAAATTTAAGTTCGAGTAGAACATGAGGCTAATGAAAACTCCAGGATTGCGCTTACTTGATGCGCCCCAAGAAGGGCGAAACCGCTGGTGGGCTGCCAGAGACTTTTCAGCTATCTTGTGAATAATCTCCTTAAGGAAGAATTACTGCGACATCTCGAATATCGTACCAACTGAAACATGAGGCGGCCCTTGTGCAGCACGTTCAGTTGATGAATACCTACTTAGTGGACGATATCAGTTTGAGTGAACGAAATTAAGGAGACTTTTATCCTGTAGAATCGATCCGGAGACAACTTTATGCACGAATAGCTATCAAACTTGGTATCACAGTGGCCGTCCGACTACGATTCTTGAAGTCGTACCACAGGGCTGTGCTTAATAGAACCGGTCAAAAATCGCAGCAAAATCGAACTGGTGTTGAAAGATTCAATATGTGGGAGGAACGCTTTCAATATGAGTGTAGCAAATAACATGTGATATCGACGATTTGCAATGCATAATGCGTTCCAGGTGGACTTGCTACGTGAGTAGAGAGACAGGCAGGGACATTCACAAACATATTGTGATAATGCACACAGAAGCTGAAAGGAGGAGTCACGGGGCGTGTGGAGCACACATTCGCAGCGGATCGACAACGCAGAAGAAAACACAGGAGAGAGGTAACAACCTGCGAGTCCACGACAAGTTGAACAAGGTGAAAACAATAGTCAAAGGTCGTTCAAGATGAGGGGGGCTACTGTTTTCTGTCTGGTTCTCGTGGTAGCTACCCGGAATCACCTGCGTAGAGAGAGAGATAGATAGCTACACTGGATCGTCCGATAAACTCGTCTCAGCAATCGCAATCTTAGTTTCAGTTAGGTTACAGATCGGATTTTCGGAAAAATCCCATAGCCGTAGTTATCCCGGTAAAACAGAAATTCGAAATACATTAAGACGATGGAAGAACACAGAACAGATGTTACGTGACCACTTTGATGAACGCGGATTAAGTGGCGGAGCCAAATCACAGCGCATGCGCACACTTTTTCGTGAGACTGATGTGGATCAGTTCCCCATTTGGACTCCTTGACATCTCAGTAAGAACGAGTTCCCTGCGGTTACGGTCTTCGATGGATAGATTTCGACTTGACCAATTTTTGTTTTGTTTAAGACTGTGATCGCAGCAACTCGTAAGTCGCTGTCACCTTTGGGTCGCTAGTGTAAGCAGGAAGGTCGGATAATGTAGGCTACACATCGAGCTCAGATTTTGTCATTGTTGCATGGTAAGGACGCTCAAGAAGAATATGCCATCTGCAACATCAACGCACTGGGCTTGCCAAAGAACATCTGCCTTCCTGCTTCTGGCTATATGGTTCCTAGATGAGCACGTATTATCTCCAGTGTAACCAAACAAAGAAAATGCAGTTCTTTTACTGATCCGCTTTACGATTTGTGTTGTACTGTGGCAGTTCGAATTAACATCTTCTAGGCTGATTGGATATTGCTGTATGTATTGCTGTGCAGAAAACGCCTTCTTGTGAGATGGTCTTCACGAGGTACTGAACAAACGAGAAGTCACACATGCGGTTGGGGAACACACTTCGCCTATTGCCACGAAGTGATCAGTCCGAGTTCTGTGCGTCCTGGTAAAATGGCGGTAGAACACTGACTTGCATGTGAGGACGTTGTTACATTAGGGTTGGAATTTCCGTATGTTGGATTTAGACTCCCTGACGAAAAGTGAATGTCAAAAATGCAGAAACTTCACTCGAAGGAGAGGCCAGCATGGAAAAGTTGCAAAAGAGTCTATGTTGTTCGGCCAAACGGCGAACAACTGGGGATCACAAGTCTCTTAACAGCAGATTTACGAACACTAGACGGATAAAAGAGTCAACGGTCTGATCAAAATGTGTTTTCCGGTCGATCAGACAAATCCACGGATCTCAGCTTGCAGTCCGTCAATCGATCGATCAGCCGCCTGACTCAAAGAGGTAAATGTCCCGAGATGCACTTGCATAAGTTAATATACGTTCAGCCAAACCCCACCGGCAACTGTATCTGAATTAGTGGTAGATTTCGGTGATATCCACATTGATATAGCATAGAGAAGCCTATGCAAACGCATCTTATATTATTTTCTTGGAATTTGATTCGGCTGACTAATCGACTGTCGATGGATTGCAAAGTGTGACTCGGGAATTTGCTCTATCGAACGCGAAACATGTTCTAATCAACTTGCTTATCAGGGTCGGTCGCCGTCTGGTGACTGTAAACAGGCCCTCCATTCCTCTCTTCATCAAAAACGGTTCGACCCCAGTATTCAAACACTGTTGCTTGACTGCCTCACAATCATCATTTGTTTGAATGCCTAATTGTGAAGAAATGGATGAAAGTATATGGAAAAGGGACCTGATGCTAACCTAACAGAAACATTCAGAGGTTTCTACACCGTCAGACACTCATTCAGGCAATCCGGAGAGAAACTGACAGCAGAAACGTCATGGACATCGATTTGCAGCCACATCTTGCCACGTCGCCAGCCAGGCGCGGTGGGGATCATGCGGCGAGCCACACCGACAGCACCCAGACTTTTTGTAATCTCTTTCACAACCCTCTCCCGGGCCAATAACTGACCACCTTCCTGTTTGCGCTCCTCTGGATTTGGTACGAAAAACGGTAATTTCTTCGGCAAACGATGGTTCAGCAAAAAGCAATACACGGCCTTGCCAACCCAGCTTCTTGTACGGGATACAGTCTTCGATTGAAGTCTCCGATGTACAACTGAGCAGTCACTTTCTTAATGGCTCGTTGCAAAGTCGCCCGCATCAGCCGACACGAGCTATCGTCCTTAGATAACAGTGGCCGAGGACCTGGAGACTTCTCAGTTTCACTGTTCGAAGAGGCCACGTCCTACAGGGGAAAAAGAAAGCAGCTCATACTCTAGGTTGATACTCAAGTCTCTTGAGATTCAAGGATATACCGCTTTGTCGCCAAAGGTAACTCAAATTGGCAAGCGTGACCCGACCGTCAGAGATTTGTCAACTTCATCTGTCACACAACAATCGGAAGTAATACGACTTCCAAGACGCGTCAAACGCTCCAAAACTTCGAGTGTCTCTCCATGGATTGTAAGTGTCTTGTTCAGTGGCTGCATGTCCATAAGCACTTTGTGGGAGTAACGCGCATGCCAAAGGACGGGATGACTGGTCGGTTGATCCGAAAACACCTGTGCCTTCTCCTGTTTGAAGGTGAGAACGATGTCTTCTGCATATTCTAAATCTACAGGGTTTCCCTCAGCAGCTAGCTGAGCACCAGGATTTTGAAGAACTTCTAGCATTTTCCTCCCTATCGCAACCATTAGGAGAGTAAAAATGAGTGGGAAGGGTGGCATCTTTGAAGCACACTACGGAGGTTTTCGGAGGGCTCTCCGCATAATCTCACACAACTGGAAGTCTGAGAACACAAAGAACGTATTATTTTCACAAACTTCCGGGGCATTTCTTGCCGTCAAACGTCTTAGGAAGACAGACAGATCAGTCGAGTCGGATGTACCTTTGAAATCCAGAAATGATAAAACGAGGGGTTGTTTGTACGTATGGCGTTGTTTTAGCACCTAACGGAGTGTGAAGATTTGGTCAGTGCAACCCCTACCATGCAGGAGTGCCGTTTGCTGCTTTCAAGTCAGAGTTTCACGAACAACCATAAGCCGACGAAGGACAAATAACGCCAACAGGAACGTCACAAAGGGGCCAAGCTGATTCCCTGTGATTACCGCACTCAATACGAGCCATCGTTTTTGAAAATGGGCAATATCGAACATTCTTCCTTGTTGTCTGGGACGGGCTCCTTTTACCGAATACAGGCAAAAAGATAAGACAAGCGCTGACTTCACCCCCATTTTTGAATAATGTCGGTCCGAGGTCATCGGGACCAGGAGTTCGGTGGCGCTTCAGCCATAAACCTACGAGGCCGTAGGCGGTTCCAGGTTCATTGTTCAGGGTTCTATCTCAACAGTAGGATGAAAACGAGTGACAACGAAGGATGTCGTCCCGAGTGCTCCGCCCAATGGACCAGAATTCCACCATTACTGAGGACAGTGTGCCACTTTGATCCCTGGTACTTTTTCTCACAGGCGATTACCGGGATCCCATTTGCGCGGATTAACCGAAATAGCCTTCGGGTATCCCCGAAGGTATCCTGGGATCGGTTTGTCCATCTCGTTCCTAGCTTTTGTTTCAATCGTGTGGTTCCGCTAAACTTACACGATCATATTTACGAACAACCAGTGAAAATGGCGAATCGTACCAAGTGTCATATGGGGCTGTCTGGTGCAGCAAATTCAGCTGAAGAAGAACATCATAAACAAACTGCTAGGATTCAGTGGAATCTTCCATGAGAACCAAATTAGTGTACGCTAACTAGTGGAAAAAGGGCTATCACTGCGTAAATGACCAATCAAACAAGCTTATGACTATGCGCTGTTCCAAACATGTCCTTCGCTTCATCCGGACAAATGAACTGTGGCTAACAACACCATCCAATCGGACTTGCTTTTCAATCCCCATAAAATGACATTCGGTGAGCTGAAAACCCGCATTCTAATGAAGCCGGCCAACTTGGCATACCATATTTTCCTGATCTACACTCTGACAGTGACATCAACCCCACAAACATGTGAAACTATTCCAAAGAACCATGACTTTCGAAGACAGTGCCCTCAGAACGAATTTAAATGGGTGAGGCTGATGAACTCAACCATCAGCAATGCAGTGGGTTTCTTGATAGGTTTATCGATTGAAATACCCTCCTGCATGGTGTACTGCAGCTTGATGCAAAACTGCTTCGCTTTCGACTGGGGTGTAAGTTCTTGTCCTTAGATTTTGCTGGTTTTGTGTATGTGTGCCAATCAGCATACATTTTTCATGATAAACCTTCACGGATTCTTGGCCATATTTCCTTCAAAAGAGGTTATTTGAAGGGAATTTTAAACGAGTTGGTTTATTCTGAGAATTGACTGCCCAGAGAATTAACGCTGGATAAGTTCTACAATACTGGGGTCGGTCTGTGTAACACGTTACCTGTCGAACTATATGACTTGCTCAAAGGTGCCAAGATCAATTTATTCTATTTTTAGAAACGGGAAGGTGCCTGCAAATTCGACAATAATAGCGGTCTTTACGTTGCCACGGCCTCTTCCAATAATGACGTCTACCAAATGGAGTGCTGTGGTGAGTTTGCAACCTATTTATTTACTCCTCACTTTTCTTAACATGTGCTTGAATTTAAGGTACGTTAGTTACAAAACCGACTGTAGACTAAAGAAACAATTTCTCTGGTCAGAGAACTACACTCATTTGTAAACAAATTTGGTATTGCGAGAGACTTATCTGGAACCCAGCTCAATCTCTCGTTTGTGATGTTTCCAAGCAAACGAGGGATTGAGCTGGGTTCCAGATGAGTTTCTTGCAAAACCAAATTTGTTTGCAAATGAGTGTATTTCGCTAATTTCGCGCCTATTTGATGAGCCCCAAGAAGGGCGAAAGTGGTCGCGGGCTGTCGAAGAATTTTCAGCAACCTTATGAGTAGTGAATTGCTCTTGTCCTTTGCTTCTTCCCCTCCCCAATAACAAATGGTTTGTACATTGCACTCTCACGAATTCTCTTGGTTTGGCGTCCGAAATATATTTGTGTTCCAAAAAAAAATCTTGTCTTTGGAACCGAATCGTACTCTTGACAATCAGGGTTCAATCAGCTGCAGATATTGTCGAGTCCTGAAAAAAATAATGAAAATTCCTGCGGTAAAAAGTACTTCTGGTCACCGGTTTCCAGTTAGTCTATTGATCGAGTCTGATAGCCAAGGTAAGCGATGTACTTCTTAAGCCGATACCAAAGTATCATTTTTCGAAAGCATGAGAGTTGAGCTATTTCGAGGTATCATACATCTCACTATCAGTGCGCTCTGATAAGCGTTAGGCTGGTAACTAATAGACCGCATACGAATTCATGAAGAAACCCAGCTAATCGGACCCGACCATTCTACTTCGAACGAATCAGAAGGTACAAAGCGAAGTGAGAGCCAAAAGCACGTGCGGAGAAAACAGAAAACCACCTAAAATACATGTTTCCAGTAAAGCATTAAAACAATTTCCAAACTTTTCCGTATATTAACGAATTCCTCTAATCCAAGAACAGTCTATTTATCAGAAACTAGAACGTGCAATGCAGCTGATAGGGTTATTATGATACAGTACTATTTGACGGTACTGCTGCCCAGTCGGCCTACTACAGAGCATGAGAATTACTTTCCTTGTTTATTGAACGGCTCGGATACACCCGCATCGCCAAAAACATACATATGGTGCACTCAACATTGTCATGCAAGTGTGAGTTGGTAGTAAACTGGTGTGGTGATGTTGGACGATACGCGGTCAGCACGGCTGCCGTTGGAGGGCTGCCGAATTCCGGTCACGCCAGACAACGGGTGTTTTTATATCCCGATCCTTGGGGCGCACTGAGCCATGGACTTTGCATGCTTCGAACAACCACTCTATCAAAGAGTACTTTCGTACTTTCCGTCAGTATGTGAATGCAGTTGTGTCTGAAGTGTGATCGATCTGGCAGAAACACGACAACTTCACTTTGTTATATCGATGGTTCTCATACGAGGCAGTTCGCGTAGTCCCATATTGTCTAAGTGAATACGGGAGTTGAATGATCCAACCTTCAGACGTAAACTTCCCATTAGTACTTTTGAGAGCTACATTCGAATTTGTCAGCAAGTAGTATGTGCGCACGGCATCAAATTGTTTGCAGGGGCACATACTTCCTCTATTGTTTGGACCCTGAGGGCTTTAATTAAAAAACGCATACTGGCAGGTTTTGGAAGACCAAGTCGGCGTTTTGGGTGAAAGGTCGAAAAAGCTGTGCGACCGAAAATCGGTACAGACCTCGCCTATCTTATTGTGCAAGTCGGTGACCTGAATTGAGCTCAGCGTCCACCTTACTAACGAGGGATCACATATAGTTTCCCCCCACCCCCGCGTAGCAACTAAAATCGAGATCGTCAATGACACCGGCAGCTAGTTGTAATTGGGATTACTCACCTGGTACTACTGCCAAAGCAAACTGCAGATAACTCAAATGAAAAGTCCTTCAGCATTACTCGTCGTCTGGTCGACATTTGAAACGAATTTAACTCATACTGTGAAGTTCTGGAGTCTGAGAGAATCAACATTCGGACCGTACACAGAAGTATGATGGTGCTCTAATTCGAAGGTCCAGAATGTTGATACCCAAGAGAAAAACTAGCTTTGCGCATCTCACGAAACTCGGTGAATTCCGAATCCATGGTCTGGCGATCAGTGGTTAAAAACGTAACCGGCCAGCCCCGAGTGGCTGATCGGCAGTCTATAATGCGCCGCTCATCCTTTAATCACAGAAGCCACATCACGTAGTCACGTACTGAATACTTCTCAGCTGGAAGTTTCACACATCTTGTGGAATTTTTCTTCCACGGAGCCACTTATGAACTGGTTATACTGTGAGAGAGAATTTAGCATTTGCGCTAGAGTTAACGCTCAATACTCGTGCGCAACGGAGATCCACACTCACCAGTACAACACGGCGAGTCTGCTCTGTCTATGGATCAGTGGTTCTTTGAACGAATAAAACCGACAAGCCACCAGTGAAGAGGTAACAGAGTACAGCAACGAAAAAAATCACGATTATCATGAATCCGAAACCGCTGATTCACTAGCGTTGCTCCTTTCTAGCCTTTAGCTGTTCTACCTTTCATTGATGGACTCAGCTGCTGAATTTTCAAACGAACAGTGTGTGTGTGTGTGTGTGTGTGTGTGTGTGTGTGTGTGTGTGTGTGTGTGTGTGTGTGAATGCCACGCCGATGTACGGACTTGGCCACGCTCAGTCAGGAAGGGTTCACCAATGCCGCAGATTAGTGTATCGGTTTGGATTGCCGCGCTAGCTCCTCATCAGTCGACTGGTGAATCTCGGTCAATAGCACAAAATGGTGCCACTTGGTTATCTCAGGTTGGAGAATAAATTAGCCAATTAGGGAGCTGTAAGTTGGTTCCGGGAGAGATGTTTGTCAGTCTGGAAGAAGGTACAGTGGGGAAACTCTGTTTTACCTCGATGGGAATGTTCCTTCTTGAATGAGACCCTCGAGCAGGAGAGTAGTATAGCTCACTATGTGATACAGCCAAGCCAAGCCAAACCCAGTTGCGCTACACAAGCCTATGAAAACCGTTGCTGGAACGGTCGGAGAAATGACACCCGCCTTGACAATGACTTATAGCGGAAAACTTTCAGGACAATTTTACTGTAAGCTATGATCTGTACGCGGGTGTACTTTGGCTTTTCAAAGATTGCATGTTTGCTGACTCCATTCGCTAAATAAAATGTGTCGGAATTCAGTCAAGAAAGGGATATCCTCCTAAACTTGGTAAGCATTCAACTGCCGTGGAAAAGAGTCATATGGGTCGACAGCTTGGAAAAATTCAACACAGGTTGCCAGCTGGCAGCCAGATGGTTTATTGTTGTGTGAAGGGGTGCAACAGACAACGCCGCGGTCACAAAACCGCGTGGATTCGGTGAGCTGTTCAGAAGGACAAAATCTGACTTCAGCGAATCGCTACTTTGAGAACTCCATAGGACAAATTACCTATGCTCACCTCTCCAATCTTTACTAGACATGTGGCCATATAAAGTGGTTGGACGAACACTACTCAGAGCGGAAGTATGTTTCAAATAGTGGCTTTGAGACATCAGTAAGATGAAATCCAAACCAGAGTATGCCAACAGAAGAACACTTCAAAATAGGAATTCCAGGACATGGATATCGTGATTTGTACTCAAGTCTATAGAGGTCAAGCTGGAATGTTTTCCAACACAAAGTTTACCTTTTTTAAACACAGCTGTAACTGTTACTTCCTCGACAAGTGTTGGAGTGAACCCGGAGAACGGAAAACTTCAACGTACGATTTACTGTCAAAAACCTCTGAGTCAAATAGTTGATCGAATTATGAATAGCAGTGCCTATACGCACATGTTCTTAAGTATTTGTCCGCTCGTTTCCAAATGTCACGTGTGCTCCTCTCCCCCTTGAAGAATTGTCTTTAAATTCACTCAGTCTCACTGGAACTTTCAAATAGGGTATCCATCAGGAAGGTGAGTAGGGCTGGATCAAAGACCAATGGAGACCAATTCACAATTTTACCATGATCGTTTTTAGGAGTTCACTGAAAGCTATTGACAATCAAACGTTAACAACAGTTGGAGGGAGATTCGATCCTTGGAGAGAGAACGGGAAGCGTTGTCACACCAAGGGACAGTACCGTTAAAGTCAATTAGTGGCCGTGTTCTTCACCAGCGTGCTTACATTCCAGGTTGGTAAGCATGACACAGTGGATAGAAGGAAGGGGGAGGAAAATGAAGAAATTTGGAGCACAACAGTGTGTCGTGAATTGGATTTTTGTTCACCCAGGCAGGTAAACTGTGTTCAGTCGGATAGGCCGTCCAGACTCTGTCCATTTCCACCTTGTGAAGCGAATTTTAGCAATACGCATGGGTCACCACTGGCAAACAAATATACACAGTCCAGATACAGAAGATACACAGTCTCGTCAATGCCCTAAATAAAAAAGCAAGTGAATGGAATAGACACGTAACTCTGCCCAGCGTAGAACGTGATTACTGATGGGTAGAATGGCGTTATGCCTCAACAGCCAGTCTTTTGCGTTCTATATATTTACAAAGTTGCTATTTGATATCCATGTCACCCTGGCACCCATCAACTTCCAACATACTGAAACTGACTAAAGAGGATATGCACTGGTTTAGTGAGCAAATCGACTCATTCCTTCCTTGTATCTGACTGCTGTCCCCGCTCTAGCACCTAGTGCCGGAAAGACTCGCCGACAAGGAAAACAACTTGCGAACAAGCGAGTGAGAGAGTGAGTGAGTGCAAAAGTACAACAACCTCAAGCTATTTTATTGGAGGGGCACTGTCTGACCTTGATCCAACGCTGACTCTCGCTGTCTGGATTTGCTACAAGGCTGTCACGCTCTGCACATTGAGGGTACGTTGTCTGTCTGGTCGGCATCTAGTAGAGCTGAGGATCTTGGTAGATTTCAGGCATTCATTTCTTACTTTCAGGAATCTGACCTTCCTGATGAGCTAGGAAGAGGGAATCTGGACCATTGAGCTTTCAAGACTTGCTTTCTTCAAGCCATCCGTAAGCTACCTTACCAGAGTCAAGTGTAGTGGATGGGACGGGAGCATCCATTGAACGTACTGAGGCTGATGGTACTTGACGAACTTCCGGAAACCGCACAAGTCACCGCAAGTCACATTCCGAATGTCTAAATAATCAGGGCGTATTTTCAACCTGCATCTGTCTAATCAACTCCTCCTGACTAGTGATTTTTATTCCTTATACTGCTTGTAAAACTTCTGACTATACTGGTGGGAGATGACAACTTCAGCTAGTTGGTGTTCTGCAAAAAAGAACATGGAAGACGATAATCAACTAGCCAATCCTGATTAATTTACGGACAAGTACCTAGAGAAACTGACCCGACACAGTGATGAGAGTTTGAAAAAAAGCCACAAACATGAAATGAAATACCCAAGTTTGCACGTAGCGACAACTTAGAAAACGTTGCTTAGGCTCCACTTCTGTGGATGACAACGGAGACAAATACCGTTTTTTTGTCTTGCAGATAGATTACACCGTCTTCGTCTACCCAGAGGATTTCGTCTTCGATATTATTGTGCAACTCAAGTGCAATGGCATTTTTTCTTGGTACAACAGCCCAGACAAATCGTTTAGCCTTAGATGTAATGAAGAAATATTTTCTGAGATTCTTAATGGAATTTCCAAATTGTGAATTCTTTTCCGCCTGGACGATATCGTTTATTGGAAAGTTGCTCTATTTTCGTCCCTAGCGTTTGCGATTAGGCTGTTTGTGGTGGATATTCATTTTTGACTGACTTCTAGCCCCAAAGGAAAGTTAAAAGACATAATGATGATTCCAAGAGACTGTGGTTTCTGCTTAAAGCAGCTAACTGTGGTTCGCTGCGATTTTTCAAAGCAAACTTTCACGATAAAAGCACGGGCGATTTCAACGTCCTCGCCTTCAGGAGGCTGCATTAAAAAGGTAGTTGTCCCAGTTCACTGGGGACTGCAAACAGACCGCCAACCCACGTCCACGTAAGGGAGTATAACGCATAATGTGATAGCGAACGTCAGATCCATTTATGGACCAGAGGCACTATCAACAATATCAGCTATTCTTTACTGATAAAATAATAATGATCATTCAGCTGCAATCAACATTCAGTGCTTGGTTGCCACGCCACCCAAAGGAAACACTGCAACATTGCTCAAGCCTAGACCGGAACAGTTGAGATGGGCTTGAAAAACATACCTTACTAACCATTGAGACGTCCCTAGCTCATATTGTTTATTAACTATGTTGCGAATGATGACAAATTCAGCTTACCTGGTTTTTCCTCGACTGCAGTCTTGCAGTTGAAAACCGGCCACCCAATGCTGATTCCAATGAGTTCACACCGCAATAAGCAACGGTCCACAACGTAATACGTCTCAAAAGTGAGGTTGGGGTTCGCAAGCTGTACGGGAACACTTTATTGACACCTTGAAATTTACCAGTGACCTAGGGGAATAGATTAACCCGAACGCGAAAATATGTCGAGAAGTGTCCGATATTTTTGTTTTATTAGGCGCTGATTTGAACGCAAAGTAGAGGAAATTCATCAGTGGTATGCGATCTTCACTAGTGCTAAAGCTGTCCTATTGTATAATTTTTCACCAAAAGTATCACGCCTCAATGATTCACCCAAGTACTACTGTTATCTATTTGAGTAATCTTTCCTTTTGTGTATTCGCTAGGAATTAACTAGGCAGAGAATTCCTGATTACGAGACCATTGAGCATTTGCCTTTCCGCATCTATTCGTCCTATTTCTCTTGATCGCACGCACACTTCTCCTTTCCATTCTGCAATCCAAGGTAACACAGCATCACGCGACACCTTCAGAAAACTCTTTTCGTATGACTGAGAATGAATTCTACCAGTCCACTTTACCATCCTCATTGGATTCCAAACAGATGATGGATGAACATAAGAATAACAATACTGATCGTTTATCGAATGCGATATATCATCATTCGGATGCTCACGCATCCCGCCCATACACATGTGTCAACGCGTTACCAACTCATGGCAGTAGTTCTCTGGTTGCATGCGTTGTGACAGATTGCCTTCAAAAATGTTGAGACTGTGAGGAAATCTCATGTACTTTAGGCTGCACAATAGGTGGCACAACTGTGAGTATGATGCTTGTTACGATGTCCGCAAACAATTGTGGAGGCCGTCCCTAAAGCTGGCTTACTGAACCAAGTAATTTATCAAGCCAGATCAAGTCCTGTGGCCTCATTTCTGGGTAGATTTCTGAAGAAAACTAGATGTATGAGGTCTGAGATACTGCCGAATTACCTAAGCCTGGCTGGTTGTAATCGGCACAACGACGAACTGAGTTAAACTGTGAAGGTTTTGGTCAGTAGTCCACCATTTAACTTCAGATGAGGTCGAAAACTGAAGTTCGTAAAGGGTTTCTGTATGTATCAGCTCATTTTATGAATACAAGTGGGAAAATGAATTTGTGCAAGACGCATCAACGGATACTGTAGAAACCCATGGCCGGTAAGTATCTCATTGAATGTTTCTAGATCAGACGTATCTATAAATTCGAACCGGGATCGCGAATAGTTCGCCCAGCATGATAAAATGCAAGAAGCGTTGATGCTGCATGAACAATCGCCCCAAGCATCCGTATCTCGTAGAAACCTACAGTTATTATTTGATTTTCTAGATGAGAAGGAAATTTGTGGTAATCTCTCCACTTCCTTTGAGAAGAAAACTTGAAATTGTAATTGGTACTAGAATCCCTGAAATAAAAGTACACCGACTTTTCCTATCTAGTCATCGAGACCGTATTTAGCCTAGCTTTCGAACGCCGCAAGAGATCCAGGCAAGCTGTATCGATCCTGATAATTGATGACCAGTTCAAATGGATTCTGCGCATTAGTGTAATTCTCCAAACTACTGAATAAAGGCAGCCCACGAACACAGTCAGCTGAACATAAAACGAGGTCTCAAGAAGGCAATGAATAATGCTGCGAAAACATTTGGGTACCGTTGGTGTTGTTCGCCTTCCAAAATGGAGTTCACATGACCCTCCCCTGTGCTTGGCTGGAGACACTGAAGGATATGGCGGCTAACGGATATCAGTGGCGTTCATGCTGTCAGTTTATATCCACATTGTTTGACTGAGTGTTGGAGGTTTAAACGCCTCGGACGTTTGTTGTAGGCTCGCTCTAGGTCGCCCTCTCCCATTTCTCTTTTCTTTCCACCATAAAGCTTTATTCAAACTATGCAAATGATTGTAATGGGTTTTTCAAAAAATTATAAAGACGCAAGCACCCAGCATCAGGCAGAAAAAGGCTACTAGGATTTAAGCTGAGCACCATGCCTTGAGACCATTCTACGAGTTTATGAACTAAGAAAAGTGTTCTGAGACCTCGAAAAGCTTTGTCAAACACATCCGTGTGACTTTTTTGGACTTTTAAAGTCACTGAAGGGGGACTAAGCCATCTGTTTCTTAGCGGCCACTTTTGGACTGCTGATTCCGTCACCTAAACTTAAGTAAATGTGAGTCTCTGGATTCCTACTTTTTTTAGGAACATCAGCTAAATTCTGTCTTTATGACTAGAAAGTTATTAAATCCGCCGAGATAATTGATGAATATTCTTGGCTACACCGAAGCCGCGTGAAACTATGATTCCCCCAGATGAAGCATCTCATCTGAGCCATTTCCTGGGGCCACAAGTGACTTCTCAGACCATATCACAGACTTCAAATATCCCTTAGTACAACTTGAACCTACCAATCAGTTCGTCCTGAAGGTTTTATTGCTCTCAGGCCGCTGCGCTCCGAATGCGTATAGCAATCCGGTCAAATTTATAAACAAAATATTTTCAATAAAACGACAGTAACAACAAACAGCCGTTGCTCATGGACTGACATCCTAGGAATTTCGTTGCTCCTAAATGTGGTCTGAACCTGTGCGTATTTACAAGTCTTGCTGAATGCTCATTCGCACTAATCTCGTTTGATTAGTCCTCATATCCTCTTCTGCTGCTATTCTGTCGTTCAGGCACTAACAAATTCGAGAAGCATCGGATACGAGATTCGCGCTCATCAAGACTCACAAGCAATTCTATGGGAGTAACACCTCGGCGTATGAGTTGTACCGAAAATGTGGTACTACCACTAACCACGTTAGTGCACAATGCTCCACCTATCTGAGTTATCATGTCCGGGCAGACGAGCAAGTTCACGCTGGAGCCACCAGCATGTTATGTAGGACGCCTCGAACGACGAAACGGTATATGTGATGCTTGTGACAGGCGCGCATATCAGATGGCCGGTATTGTCGTGGATGTGAACTACTGGTAACCATAAAAAAATAGTAATTGGGATCAATTTTGTGGACTAAACAAAACAGCCATCTTAGGAAAAGGGGTGAGAGATACGGGCACAAAGATAAGTCCATTCTTGGGACTAATGTCATCCTATCCAACTACCTGCTCAGAAGCACTACAAACTTATATTTTTGTACAATTCTCTCCGGCTGGAGAAACTGTCCGAAGCGACCAGTCAAAGGTTTCTTCAACAGTGAGAGATTTTACTGTTGATAAAAACCTAATCAAGGCAAATGAAAGATAATTTTATCTGTAGAATGAGAGAGCGAAAACCGTGCAACTACCAAGACCGCAAATGGTTGTGAAATGCAGTTGGGCATATAATATTTCTTCACATTTTTTGGAATTTTTTCGTGATTAATCTAAATAAATAGCTTGTGGCTCAACTTTATTAAGACACATCACTTTTTGGAATCAGTGAACCATTTCCTATTTCGTTACCGGGACCAATTAATTATCAATATATCTGTTAGGGGACATTTTGTAATACGTCGCTGTTCCACAAGCAAAAGTCAGTCTTTTACACTGCACACAAGTTTTGCCTCTCGTCATTCCTTCTGAAATTGTGCGTCGGAAGAGTCGGTCAAAAAATTTACTCAACTTTGAGACACCTAAAAGCCCCACTGACATAGCTTGCAACCACGATCATGTGGTTTTGTCCTGAGTAGTATTCAGCTGAGCGTCTGCAAAATTGATCGGCGTGATGGCCATAATGGATCCATCCACAACCAAGCCAGCATGCTAGTACGGTGAGCAGAAATCACCGAGCAACGATCAGGGTATACGAATTGCAATTGATCTGTTTAGTTGATCCCGGGTTTCCTCTAAAATGGTGACAGCCATGACTTTTCAGCTATCCTGTACGATATTTCTGGCTTCTGTGTGTGCAGCACAACTGGTTCGTCCACCAGTCTGGAATTTCAACCAACCCTTTGGTGGTCCACAAAATCCCGCTTTCTTGGATAGACCATGGATGGAGGTAGGGGCTCCGAACGGTCCTTCTCCTTTTCCTTTCAATATTCCAAATGCAGTTCAGCCTGGTCGACCAGAATTTGATAATTCACAGCCTCAAGAATACAAAGTGCTTCGTGGTGTTGATGGTACATCCGTGTTTTCTATGCCAAAAACCAAAACTACAAGCTCGGATGATGACAGCACAGTGGAGGAAATTTTAAGACTGTTCGACAAGCTCGATAACACCCCGGAGTCATATCAGCCTCCCATATTCCCACCAACGCCAGGATTTCCTCCCTTGTTGAGCCAGTATCCGTTCGTCCGTCCACCGCTTGGGTTTCTACCGGGCTTCCCCTATCCTCTAACTCCAGGATTCTTTCCTGGAAGCCCACTGTGGTCAAGAGACTATAGAATGTTTGGTGGGACACTATTCCCACCCTTCTTCCCTCCGATGTATCCGGTACCACCGGTACAAAAGAAAGGCAAATCCAACAATCCACGAACAATATTTTCCTATCTCCTTGGAACGAATGGTTTGCTACCGAGAGGACAGAACTCCAAAGACAATCAAATCCCAGTTCGCTATATGACCGGTGAGCAAAGAAAACGTTCTGGGGACGATTCAAAGCGCTCCAACAACAAGAAGTGGTTTCAACGTGATCAAAACAATAAACCTGGTGAACGACAAAGGAGCTCAAAGTCAGAGCGTATACGTTTTGAGCGTATCTCTCCCAGGTTGAGGCTTCAGTAATGAATTCTTCATGTTGTTAATTTAGTTTTTTTCAAACAGTTTGTAAAAACAGAGATTTGGTGCACATATGATCTTGTTCGGCGAAATCGGATTTAGGGGACTTCGTGTTCTTTAGATTAACAAAACGGCCCTTAGTACTTGCAAGGAAAGATTGGGAGAATTCGGAATCTTCACGACTGGCGAGGTTGTTTTATAGGTAAAAAATTATTCGCATAGTCCATCAGGCACTGATTAGTGAGAAGCATGAGTAAAAAACATTTATTGCGCTATAAACGATCACTAAAGGCGTTTGTGTTCTGATAACTGGTCTGTCTCGAAGTCTTTACCTCTGGTAATGTTTAAGCTCTTTGAAAAATCAACGAACGCTTCATTCGTCGCACTGTCATTTAATCAACCAATAGTCTGAAGTGGACAGACAGTAGCCGGCAAAATAGGGCGAAAAATTCTTTTGAGATGTGATTCTTGGTCTAGACACAGATTGACCAAGCTATGCGATCAAAAGGCTTTGCTGATCAGTCGTCGATCAACGCGGAGGACTTGATACGTATCAAGCCTCAGGAAGCCTGGAATTGACCAAGTGTTTTGAGGGTAAGGTGGAAGCGAATCTATTGATCAAACAGTCGAGGTTGCGGTCTATCTAGGTCTAGATGGTGAGCCTCGTGTGGCTGATGCTTTCCAAGCACATCTTTAACTTAGACCGATTTGTGTGTATATTAAATGATTGGTTTGAGTGTGCATAACATTGAGGTCATGGCCCCGGTTATACATCAACCTGTTCGAGTGACAATCCCAACCAGCCAAACCAGTGTGTAACTTTCATTGTCTAATCGGTTTTACTCTGGGACTGTTTTTGTGATTCCGTATACGACTCACAAGAGGCATGTGTAATGTACTGGGCAAGCCACCAGAGGGCTCAACTTTTTTCACTGACGTGCAAAAGATCATGGTTACTAATGGTCACAGTCGTTGGTGTATACTCTCCTAATGTCTGCCCGGGAGCTTATTTGTGATTTATTTTATGATGTATGATTGCATAACCTTTACAGTATGTTCCTTCAATTTCGTTGTATCCTTCAAGGATCATCACAAAACTGTTACTGGTCCCATCATCACGCCTACTTGATCCACACAAAATGTTTACCAGCTCTGTCTACTGGGACTAGTTTAATTGAAGATTTAAACATTTCTTTCCGTTGGAAACGAGTAGTGAAGGCTTTATATAACGCGCAAGATGTAAAGATTACGAGTAGCGTTTTATGGCATGTTGGAATCGCTGCTGAACTCTAAAGGCATTCGAACAGAATGCATACAAACCACATGTGTGACATCCTATCACGCCGTCATATGTGTTTTGTGAATTCAGAATGAGAAGAAAGTTGAAATGTGGTTTGATACAGTTAACTGAATGAGAATAGGCCTTGCCTTATAAGAGTAGGAGTCTAAACGGCTTTAAAAAGTTTCCGCCAAAAAACTGGAGGTCACCCCAGGTCGTGTAGTGTCTGACTCGAAAAGCTAAGCAGAATTTTTGACAATCCAAACGCGATTCTTGGTGGGATGGCTCAAGCGGCAATCTCTGAGATATATTTTGCAGGAAGCCAAACGCGTGTTGTCTAAATCCTGAAGAATATTGTTCTTTGGTCTTGTTTAAGGCACCGGTAGCAAACTTCTACAGGCTAATCCAGATGGGTCTTAATGTGTGAGATGTGAACGTGCATGAGTCAAACATTCTCAGCGCTCTTCTTAGCAGACCAACTTGTCTGATTGTTTTGGTCGTCAAGTGAGGTTCATACGTGCCACAATTTGATACCCTCCGAAAACGAAAACGAAGGGGGAATAACCAACTTCGAAAAATGGGTTTTGAATGAAAGAAAGATATAGGTTTCAAATACTTTGAGAAGTACAGATTGACCGAGTTTTCTCAATTAACTTGTAAAAA
This sequence comes from Clonorchis sinensis, assembly GCA_003604175.2. Taxonomy (NCBI): domain Eukaryota; kingdom Metazoa; phylum Platyhelminthes; class Trematoda; order Opisthorchiida; family Opisthorchiidae; genus Clonorchis; species Clonorchis sinensis. Next base: position 17,362,434 of record CM030373.1, on the reverse strand, counting down.
CAGTCCACCTAAAGGTGTATGCTGGGACCTACTCAGGTCCTTGATGAGGACCTGATAAGCTTCCGGTGTAGAATTTGGCGGTCAGTAGATCACATCTATCATACAAGAGTAACTTTTTCTGAGCTGTGGACTGCAGTAGAGAACATCGTTTAGTTGCTGGTGAGATGGTGCTTCACAATTCGTCACTCCACTGTTCCTAGTTGGTCTGGCAGTTCGTAAAACACATGTCGGGCAGCTGTAGCTCCTGGTTATTGTCTGGCGAGTTAACCGTGCTTCTGATAGAACTATATGGCTAGTGGATTTGGACTTTTGGAGACAGCCGTTCCGTTAGCTTCTCAAGTGTTCTTTTGGAACTGACGCAAACAAAAAGCAGTCAGAGGATTTTTTTTACAAAACGAGAGCAGACGAAGTTGGGCTGGTGGAACGCTAGTGGACCTAACCAATCTCGGACTGATCATGCTGATGAAAGGCATGCAAGCAAATTGCCAAGCTCGGCGAACAGATCCACAGCCACCCGATTTAGAACCAACTGTTTCAGCAAAAGTGTTTTCCGTTGTTTTCGTAGCTAAGTGGACAAAATTCGTCTATCGGACTGACTGTTATCTGTATTGGAAAGGAGGAAGCCGACAACATCAGTTTACCGTCGTGCGTCAGGCTCAAACTGTAGGTGGTAGTAGGTTGTGGTGGACGTAAGACCTCGGAATTATTGCTTGGGTTAATAGTCCTCGTGATAGTGGAACATATTTTCTCTGCTTGCACCTTGTCTGTCGTACTTTCTTGACCAAGTTATTATGTCTGAAAAAAACTCTTGGCCCTTTGGGAGATTTCAAAAGCCTTGCTACTTTGACTTTCAGCATATTATTAACCCCGGTAAAGCTTTGAACGAATTCCTATTCAGCACACCCATGATGGACTTATTAGGGGGGTAATTATCGTTCAACTCTGGAACACTATGAAGCAGAATGAATATCTTTGAATCTCTGTTTTGATTGAATTTCCAAGTCCTTCCAATCAGTCCTAGAACCAAACGTAATGTGCAACAGTCCGAGCTCACTCAAATTAGGAGAACTAGGGCGTTTTTCAAGTAAAACTTAGTGCATCGGACTCCATAATATTATTTCTTCTCTCTCTTTCTCTTTTAGAGACAGAGCTTCAAGTTTTCTTAAATTGGAACAAAACAGTGTGAGTTACGCTTCAGTAGATTTGCTACTGATCGCTCGGTTTTGACCGTATTGCGAACAACTGGAGATGTCGGTTGTGAATTTTGCGAGTGTTTTTTTTTCAAGTACCATGGGTTTCTGAACGAGTTGTTCCACATCGCTGAGTGAAAGTGAAGGTATGTGTTTGTCCCGATCAGGAGTGAAACCAGGTTGACTGGTCGATGCTACTTTGAGGCTAATTTCCCCTTCTCCCAGCTTGAATTCAAGTTGAGTCGTGAACTTGCGGGCAGCTTGTTTAAGCTACAGATTTTGCAGGGTGAGTGACTAAACAGCCTCCATAGTAGGGGATTTGTGTCAACTGACGGTCTTTATATTGTATTGGTCTTGCACCTATTTCCCAGGGGTTTGAAACTGGGTTCAGGTTGTTCACTTGGAAGCTAGTTACCAAAAAAAGGACAATATGAGCAACTCCTACTTTGAAACAGTCGGGTGCATCCATGTGTATTGCGTGGAAAGAAGTCTACCAACACCCATACGAACGGGTGAACTGATTTAAGGGACACAATACTAATATGATTAAATCAACTTCGATTAGCTTACTCCACTCAAAATCGAATGGACTACGTTTTTTTACATCTTTTATCTTGTTTCAGTATCGAATTGTGTTGAACATCATACTTTTTTATCCAAAAATTTCATTTTTTAAATACTTTAATTCAACGGTGTTGTATTAAAAAAAATGCTATTTTCTAAGCTTCAGCCTCTAACTCTAAACTGAGTTGTAGCATTGCGGTCCAACTGCCAGTGAACGGTGGCCTCATGAAATAACTGAAGTCATAATTAAGCCAAAAGTTTGATCTATCCAGTTATGCGCTCATTTATTCGTTTCTTTGATGCCACAGAAATCAAACAACGGTTATCTGTGGCAAGTAAACGAGATTTTCGTAGGTGTTCTGTGGACAAACTAGAGACTAACCAGAGACTGAATACGAAGGCGTTTCTTTAAGAGCTATCACGTCCCATTTACTCAGAGTCTGAACCACATCATGCGATTGTGAATTTTATTGTTGGTTTGCTTTCAAACTTTCAGAACGAATTACGCTAGGCTTTTCCACTCGGAAGGCAGCCTACACCGCATTCGTCAGAATACGTTTCCTTTGTGAAAGCACACAGGTAATGCCTGCGCACGCAGGTGCGGCGCCACGTATGCCATTATCTCACGTGTCTCATTCATGCAGAAGAGAGCACACGAGGCAGTTGGCTTAATAACAGGGCTTCAAAACCAAGTTTCTATGGCCACCGAAAGGACGTAGCAGCAAATGGGTAATCAAGAATCGTCCAGTAAGTGAATTTGACAACCGAGTTAAATAACAAAGCATTTGCTATCAATTTAGACACACTTTTATTGACTATTGACCGAAACGTTATTGCCAGATTTGGTAGGGTGGAGTTGTATGATAGTAACAGCTTTCTATTACTCCTTCCGAATAGATTACAATCATTTTCTGTCGTTCTTAGCAGATGTAAGTAATGAACATCATAAATACTGACCAATGTCTATTACCAGTAAGCAACATTCAGTGTAGGTGAGCTATCTAGAAAATGATACTGCTTTCTCTGTGGATATCAGGCATCAGGTATATTTCAGATGCTTTTTAATATCATCATAATAGTTGAATATCGTCCCTTCTAATGGTGGTTTTGTGATGAACTCTGCCAAGATAACAGCAAAATTTTATTTGAATAGCTATGCTTGTTCTTGTTTAGATTGATAAAATCGGTCTTCTTATACAACATGGAAAGCTTCCGGTAATGTTTTGTCAAAGTTTTGTTGCGACATCGTGGCTTCCGGTACTGTTTTGTCAAAGTTTTGTTGCGACATCGTCACTGTGACTTTTCAAGGACAGTCTTTTACGTTTGCATCCATTCCTTACGTCTGGAAAACCAATAGACCTACTACTAAGAGGCAATTCTTGTTTATGATAGTCCTAAACCAAGTACCATAAACACGAGACCATTTGAATTTCACGTAAAAACTATTTCAGTTTTGGGACGATTGCTTAATTCCACGCATATGTGGTGTTGAACTACGAAGTCAAACGGATGGAAATTTGGAGAATGCGCCTAGTTGATGACTTAGAGAGATTTTCCATCAACTCTATTGTAGTATCATTCCATCGACACAGCATACTCACTGAAAACTTAATCTACTGTCTGTCACGTGTCCTTGTGTAGCCTGATTGTGCAGATCACTATATGCAGTCATGTGCCCAAAACCCGAACACCGGATCGATCCGTTTTTGAAAAACGCATCAGCATGCTAAAGCGAATTCGCTGGCAGTTGTGGCTTTGCATCTGAAAAAGCCTCAGTCTGCGCTTACGATGACAAATCGAACTAATTACTCAAGTTCACACAATGTCTAATTCTGTGGGTATCGATTTTTGTCATTGAAGCGCGTGGTAATCGATAATACTAGCTGTGTATTACGGTTTACAAGCGGAACGACTTGTTTCCACAAAGCGTTTGCTGAGTACCCAAGACCTGAATGAGATTTAGTTGAGCCATCTGCCGATGAAATTACATCTTTCACTAACCTGAGCGAATTCATCCATGGACACTGTATTAATAAATATCTAGTTCACAATGATTATTATAATTTCGCAGAAAGTCACAAAAATTGTGTGACAGCGTGATGCTTCTCGCATTACTAGGTGAGAAAGTTTGGGGATTTTGGATCCTCAGGAAGAACCGAACCCATCTTTATAACACTCAAGATTTATATAAAAGTTGATTTTGTGCTGTTACGAGACAAATCAAGAGGCTTTCCCCAAGACATACAACTCTATGGTTGACGATTGAACTGTTGGCTTGTCCAATCCCTCTTAATCTACACTATAACCAAGAATAAGCCTGAAACACGCGGCGAGGTTAATCTCATTGGGATTTCACGGCAAGTCCAGCACAAGCATTCGGTGAAATCACAAACCCAGCTACTTCATTAGGACTGCCCTCTTTTCATCTCAAAGTATCTCCCTTGAAAATGAACTACGTTCAAACCCAGCCTCTAGGTTTATGAGATGGTAGTCTTCTTCTTCAGTGTGTACCATATAGAGGGGTGCTATCGTTTGGGGGTGGGGAGGACTATCTAACAGACAGCCCGTGTGAGAGGTAATATGCTAAGCATCTGAGTGTCATGTAAAGTTTGTCGGGTGAGCTCCGGGTTAAGGACTTTCCCTGATCATACTTGCACCTTCTGATGCATTTCGTTTGCAGGCTTTCTATACTCTCAACCTTTAATCAGTGATTCGCTCTCACTAATAAGAAGCAAAGGAAAAAAACGGTCGTAATTGTAGATAAGTGAATGTTGATATTTTGAAATCGTATCAAGTTATAAAGCCTTTTAGGAGAACAATTAGGAAGGCTTCATTTATAGCGATAATGACTTCAGCCAGTATCGGTAACTACATCTTTAACAAATCAAAGATGCTGTCGACCAGCGTGAGTCTGCTCTAGTCAAAACGAAGCCCCATTGTTCTTGACTACTTAGTTACTGTGATATGAGATGAGGCGATGAATGCCTTGAACTCGTTGTCGGATCTTTTTGGTTGGCACAGGGATAGCAAACGTTGTCTTTTCACTGGGCTCCAGTTCATTCCAATTTAATTCAGACGCCCTCTATTCTAGGGCTCTGTAGTACCGATGCATTTGTTTATTGAACATTAGAACGTAAAGTAGTTGTACTCCTAAAAAACGCAATAAGACTACTTGCGTTCTTTACCACAATCTCACTGTCTGTGAATTTTTTTTGAGCTAAACCAATCAAGAGGGCATTACGGGATTGTAAAAAATAGTATTTTGATCGACTGACATAAGAATACTGAGAGATGGAGAAAAGGTGCGTCAGAATCACGGGGCTACCTCATTGTGTCGCCTGGTCAAGAAAGAGTTTGGTGATATTTTAGAAAATTTTTAAAATCTTGTTGCGACTTTCCCAGATGTGTGTGGATGGAAGCCTCACTGATGTTGTTCGGGTCCTGTTTTGGGACTGCCACCAACTCATCTTTGTGTTTTCGTATACGTGCTCTGCTAGGATAGTCTGCGGGGCTCCAATCAAGTGGGGTCAATGTTACAAATTGTTCGTTCCAGACGAGTCCAAAGCCTGAGAAAGTAAAAGTCGTGAAACTTCGTGCTGTCCTGCCTAAATATAACATCACCTGTCCGCTGATGGCAACTTGGATGCTCTGATGTGCACACCGAAATCAAGTTAGTGGCTGCCCTGAAACAGGAATGGAGAAGTATCGGTCAAACGTAAACTATGGCAAAGTTATACATAAAGTAATTTTGAGGCGAAGTTGTTGGGCAAACACATCAAGGTGTTCCTTGAAGATGCACTCCATAGTCTGTTTCTGAACTCCAAGAAATTTTCGGCTATCGGATCAAGGTAGTATGCTTGTAAATTCTGAAAACGATACCCGACGGGACTTATTGTCTTCGCTTTCACTTCCGAGTGGATGCATCGTGGAAAATGCGATAGAACTGTTGTTTTTTTTGAGGGGTTCACAGTTTTGATTATCAAACGTTTTGTTCCGATGGCATGTGACTATCCTTTGATTTTAGTTCACACTTGTGCTGCTTAGCATAAAGTCTAGGTTATCAACAGACAGTGTTTTCACACTGCACCCTTCCTCACCCTACTGCTAATTCTGTCATTGCAGCAAGTGAAAGTGAGATTGCTGAGAGGGACGAAAGAAAAAGTCAACAGCAGGCTGCCAATAACTACGAATCTGACGAAGACGGAAAGCCGGGGCTATTACAGGAAAAGCAAACAAACAATATAGAATACTTAAGCTACGATGATATCTACGTGGAGGAAAATGAAGATATCATAAATTTAGACGAAGCTGACGAAGAAGGGTCAGACGAGGAAATGGCGCCATCAATCTTACCATCGGTGGGTTTTGATTCAGTCCAATTCTCACTCTGATTTGAATACGTAAAAATGTCCTCACTTTACACCGGTGACCAGCTGGAGTTCATGCCTATCTTGAAACGTAAAATCACACAGCGATTCATTGATTCCTAACCCACAGGTTTTAGTCCATTTGTAGGATTCATATAATTGGTATACTCCCTCTTGAATACCATTTCCATGCTCAACTGAGTGAACTAATGAATCAGAGTTAAGCTCAACACATTAGGCACCACTGTGAAGTCTGCGAGCCACCTTACCGATCTCCAGTGGTGACTCACAGCTCCTGGATTTGTGACCATATGAATGGTTGGCTTCGGTCCAGACGAGACAAGAATAGTTGACCTAGAATATGCCACCTTTTGCCTGCGTTATTTTTGACAGGTGAAAGACGCACTTCGGAATACCTCCAACCACGTTCCACTGTCCATAAGTAAACGTCTATTAGACAAAAAGCTATTGAAGCCATACAAAAATACAGTCGTTCTTGTTAGCGTGTTTTGAAATTAGAGGCTTGGTTTGCTGAATCAATTACCACCTGGTTTCCCACTTATCTTCTCCAAATTAGGAATGTACGTTAGCGCATTGCCAATAAAACCAGCAGGAATGACGGAGAAGTGGATTCCCTATGAAAAAATATGACATAATTCATTGAAAAAAGAATAACATTGGTCGTTGGTTTGTTCGCTGAGCTGGGCAATTTGATTGCAAACGTTTCATCACCAATCAAGGTGACATCATCAGTGCGTTGGCAGGGAGCGTGGTGGAGCGTAGCGAGTTACCAACATTTTCCTCCAACATTCTCCTCCATAGCAAAGAATAACATTGTTTAGTCTCCAACAACTACACTCATTTTCATAACAGTTTGGTTTTCACGGAAGACCCACCTGAATCCTGGCAGCTGAAATTCTCGTGTATGACGTTCTTTGACTGAAGGTATCGCACAAGGGCCTCCTCATGTTTCTGTTGATATGATATTCAACATATTCCCAATATAGTACATAAATGTAACACACTACTCGTACGGTTGCTGAAAACTCTTTGACAGCCCACGGCCGGGTTCGCTCGGTCTTGCTCTGGTCAAGTTATGGTTCTCCTTCTCCTCTGTCCAACAGCACTTTTTGTCGCAGTCCTGCAAGCTTCACGATGAGGTTGACGGAAGAAATGCCGAATCTTCAGAAATGAGAAGGGAATTTTGACAATTTCTGTCCTACTGCTTCTAAAAAGGGATTAATTTTGCTTCCAAAATCATGAAATGCAAACACCGTTCGATGCGACCAGTGACGTTTAATGACCAGCTGGTGTTCATGCCTATCTTGAAACATAGAATCACACAGCGATTCATTGATTCCTAACCCACAGGTTTTAGTCCATTTGTAGGATTCATATAATTGGTATACTCCCTCTTGAATACCATTTCCATGCTCAACTGAGTGAACTAATGAATCAGAGTTAAGCTCAACACATTAGTCACCACTGTGAATTCTGCGAGCCACCTTACCGATCTCACAGCTCCTGGATTTGTGACCGTATGAATGGTTGGCTTCGGTTCAGACCAGACAAGAATAGTTGACCTAGAATATGCCACCTCTTACCTGCGTTATTTTCGACAGGTGAAAGACGCACTTCGGAAAACCTCCAACCACGTTCCACTGTCCATATGTAAACGTCTATCGGACAAAAAACTATTGAAGCCAGATCAAAATACAGTCATTCTTGTTAGCGTGTTTTGAAATTAGAGGCTTGTTTTGCTGAATCAATTACCACCTGGTTTCCCACCTATCTTCTCCAAATTAGGAATGTACGTTAGCGCATTGCCAATAAAACCAGCAGGAATGACGGAGAAGTGGATTCCCTATGAAAAAATATGACATAATTCATTGAAAAAAGAATAACGTTGGTCGTTGGTTTGTTCGCTGAGCTGGGCAATTTGATTGCAAACGTTTCATCACCAATCAAGGTGACATCATCAGTGCGTTGGTAGGGAGCGTGGTGGAGCGTAGCGAGTTACCAACATTCTCCTCCATAGCAAAGAATAACATTGTTTAGTCTCCAACAACTACACTCATTTTCATAACAGTTTGGTTTTCACGGAAGACCCACCTGAATCCTGGCAGCTGAAATTCTCGTGTATGACGTTCTTTGACTGAAGGTATCGCACAAGGGCCTCCTCATGTTTCTGTTGATATGATATTCAACATATTCCCAATATATTACATAAATGTAACACACTACTCGTACGGTTGCTGAAAACTCTTTGACAGCTCACGACCGGGTTCGCTCGGTCTTGCTCTGGTCAATTTATGGTTCTCCTTCTCCTCTATCCAACAGCACTTTTTGTCGCAGTCCTGCAAGCTTCACGATGAGGTTGACGGAAGAAATGCCGAATCTTCAGAAATGAGAAGGGAATTTTGACAATTTCTGTCCTACTGCTTCTAAAAAGGGATTAATTTTGCTTCCAAAATCATGAAATGCAAACACCGTTCGATGCGACCAGTGACGTTTCCAGCAGGAACAAAACAGCTGGATGTTTGATGACGCACTTCTACAATTCTTACCTATAAGTTACAACGTCTTGGAGGTATTTTGAAGTTTGTCACATTATCTGAGTGGCTAAACAAAAACAAACCTTTGTAAGTCATTTTCGGGTCACGGGATCGACAGATTGGCCTAGTATACAAATGAAAATACATAAGTTAGCATCTCAAGAACTTGACTAATTTTGAGAAGAGTGATGTTCACTCCTGGATGGTCCTGTTCTGTTTAATCTGGTTGTTTTCAGCTGTTTAGATGACATATTTAATCAAAAGCAAGCGAGAATGGTCCAGCCGACGGAGACCTTGTGACCTCTGAGGGAGATGCTTTTAATTTGGGGTCGGTTCCGCTAAATAACTTTTGGGAAGCTGAACAAGTGAGACTGCACATACTTCATAACAATAAGTATGCTGGGATACACCTTCAGTGTTTTCAAGAGGTTTTCTGCTCTGTTTTATCCTTTCTTTCCTACTAGAGAGAGAAACAACAATGCTTACAGACGAGTGACAACTGAGCTAAGCGTTACTGTTCAGAGTAACTCATACTTGTCATACTGTCAGTTAAGATGCTTATAAATCTTTTTTTGGAACTGATGCCAAAAGAATTTTTCGTAGGACAGTGAAAACCGAACAGCATTGTCTAAGTCTAGCTGTTTTCCCCTACTATAAGCTAGTTTGTTCAAACTTCACGTATCGATCGATACCAAACAGGTGGTTTTGTCGCGTAGTGAACCTTGCCACACAGTCGCATTCGAGGGACAGTTGTTACAAGAATGGCTGTTGGACAAAGGAAGTATTGTATATGAAATATAATTAAACTTGACTTTAATGAGCATGTACACTTGAGGCCAGTTCTCGTAACCTGTAACTTGTCGCCAATCTAGCCGCATTTTCACCGGCAACCTAGATAAAACGGGATAGCTGACATTCACTGAAGCAGAGCAGGGTAAAAGTGATCGTCTGGTGAATACTGGGTTACACCACGACGAACCAAAGTGTAGGAATGAATGCGTTACTGAAACAAAACAAAGAGATGGCGCGTCAAAGTCTTATCTACTGAAAGTAGTAGCGGATACCAATATCTGTGTGAAAAAAGCTCATGGAATGAGCATGTACACTTGAGGCCAGTTCTCTTAACCTGTAAGTTGTCACTGTTTTAGCCGCATTTTCACCGGCAACATAGATGAAACGAAGTTGCTGGCATTCATCGAAGCAGAGCAGGATAAAAGTGATCGTCTGGTAAATACTGGGCTATACCACGCCGAACCAACATGTTACTGAAATAAAACAAAGAAATGGCGCGTCAAAGCCTTATCTACCGAAAGTATTGGCGGATACCAATCTCTGTGTGAAAAAAACATGAAAGAACTACTTCTACACATCAGAACGTTGCGATTGTTTACTTGAAACGAAAATTTCGTAACTCTTTCTTTTCACTGGCTTTTCTGAACAATTAAACGGAGACAGCGTTCCACCAATGATTTTTTAGGGTTATACTGAAGATCCGATTTAAGGAAAGGCGTTTTTATGTCGTGGAAGAGTAAGGTAAACCTCATGTACCATTTATTCAGTTAAGATTTTTAGTGGATGTGTCAATCTCTTGTCCCGGTAACCCAATGCATCAGCTATTTAGGGCCAAAGAGTTTAGGCCATATGGTCCATACCCGTCTGGAACTTTATTCTGTTAGTTTTATATGGATCATTTTTGCAACAGAGAGTTTATGAGCGACTTACTTTTTGTATTCACGTGAGAACATCTACTTTGTGTTTCTGCACTAGTTTTTCTCGTGTCTTGACTTCAAGTTCTGTTGCGGAAGTCGATATCAGTTGTAACCAGCGTTCTACCTGGAACTTTTATTATTTCTTCAACTTTGATTTTGATTAGAACGACTGTTTCGTTGGTCTTGGTCAGAATCGAGGTTTGAACATAAACAATCTCCATGTAGTTGCCTACCAACACGTAATTTTATGACTTTCTCGCCTGGATTTTCCTCGCTATTGTCGACAGTGTCTTGTGTGCATAAATACATCGTTTGAGTCCGGCACAATGACCGCGACCAGTCGCGGTCTGTGTGAATCTTAGGTTTTATTGATTGGCATTGTGTATTTGAATGAAACCAGCGACCCTAAATTACACACAAGGCCTTTTCTTGAGCATCGCAATTCGTGGACTGGACCAAGCACATCAGAGCTGTTTTCTGGTTGTGATGCTGACTCCGCACGCCCTAAACCGAAGAATGTCAAACCTGGGCTTTATGCCTGCAGACCAGCCTGGGAACTTGAGTAAGTTCCTTTGGACCGACTGGAGACGAGATTAATTTATGAAATGAGAAGGCCATGGCAACGGTTGCTTAAGATCGGTTTTTCTGTCAAAAGCAGTGCTATCCATACTGCTTTATGGATCAACAGTGTGAACGCTACACTCGCAGGAGATAGGAAAACTGTCTCCGTACGAAAACTTCGTTGCCTCTGAAGCACTGATGAGAAGATCTGATTAGAAATGCTGAGGCAAGCCAGATGGTCTTAGAGAAAAAGAACCCTTGTGCGATGGATGAGCGACTCACATTTCATAGATCATCCTGGTTAGGGCATGTACTCCGTATGCTAGGGGACCGCCTGCCCCCCAGAGCTTTTTGCCAAGCCCTGTGCTGAGTGGAAGCGACCGAGAGGTAGACAGTTTACTACCTGCGATCGAACTACGAAAACGCTAACCATTGAAGCCAACAACTGCGACCCCCTTGGGTGGGTCTAGATGGCTCAGTGGTTAGAGCGCGAACTTACTGACCAGAAGGTCCGTGGTCCGAACCCGACCTCTGCATCTTGACTTCCGTCGTCTAGGCTTGGACAGCCTGGCAGTATCCTAGCCCTCGTGTTTCCTTCGGGTGGCATGATAGCTAGGCGCCGAGAGGGATAGGGATCTCGGGACTCAAATTACCAATGGCCAATGACACTGGCAGTCCGTGGCCCTCGTGCATCAAGCCTTTAATGCGTAGATTCTCAGTTTCCCATTTCCTCAGAACAGCATAAAGGCTAACTAACCGATCATGCCATCTTCTCCAACACCTGGCTCTATCTCTCCTGGAACCAATGTACCCTTGATGCATTGCTTTTAGCTGATAAACTGAACTGAGGTCGATTAATTTGATTGATATGCGGCATATCATATTTCCCCACTTAAGAGTGCTTTTCCAGATAGTCAGTCCCATTCGACCAGTTTAATCGCAAAATGAGTGAAGTTTGTCTTATCCTTCTACTATTACTGGGCGAACTTCTTATCTCTCGTTGAATCAGTGGTCTTTTTTCTATGATATTGGAAGGAAACAGTCATAGTAATCTTCTAGTCAGAATGATACATCTGTTGTATTACAGGCCACTTTTACGACCAGGAATTATGTTTGACACTCTTTCAATCTGTCTAATTTACACTTCCCTTGAAGAGACTGTTCTGATTATGATCACAAGCAGTGGCTGAAATTGATCGAATGGCAAAGAATGCCAAAGAGATTAAATTCTTCAAACAAAAAGTTAAAATCAGTCGTTTTCACTGTAGTAAACTTTCGAAAAGCACTTGTCAGCTTGTGTGAGCTGTCCGTCTTCGTTTTTGAAGGAATTTTTTTGTTTCAAACGCAACTAAATTTTGAATCGGGAATTCCGCTCCTCAACAAAATTCATATGTTGTCTAGTTCAGGTGCTTCTCGCGAATCGCTCATCAGCATCACCCTAGTAATTCGAAGATGGCTCTTATTCCAACAGATGCTGGTGAACGTTTTGAGTGATGATCCAGTAGGGCTTACATCGAAGATGCGAAATGGGCCAAATCCGGCGTTTGATGACAACTGGGAGGTGAAACTAGCAAAAGGTGAGCTGTTTGTATTGATCATTGTTACCAGCTGCCTTTCTGTTAAAAATCCTCAGGCTCCTTACGAACTCATTCGGAGCGGAATATTTCAGTAGCTTTATCGATTTTCGCAACTTCAAGTCACAAGGTTACAGCTCATGAAAATTTAAGGGCTCTTCTGATAAAACACGTGGAATATGTCTTGAAGGAGTAACAATTCTGTTCCCAGCATCTGTGCTCGGGCTTAGATTCGGTCAGCGAAAGTGGATTGCACTTCCCTGGACATTCCATCCGTAGCCATATTTGGTACTTAGCTTGGGCATGTAAAAGTCCGTCTATTCACGTGAATCCATCGAGGATCGATAGAATGGTTGTAACATGCTCTCTTCGCTTATCAGATGGATGAAGTTGAATGCACCTCCACAGCGGTGCACTGCTGGTGAGTTCCGAAGCTGATGAAACTCGAGTCCACTATTTCACCACTCTGATGCGAACTTCTCAGGATGAACGACAGGACAGGATGACTTGAATGAAAGTGATAAAATCCGGTAACGACGCACAGCGAAGGAAAGTTGAAAACCAAGAGCCTCTTAGACGAATAAGGAGTTCATGTGTCCGAAAGATCAGCGAATCCAATCATCGGATGAAAAAACATAGACAGTCAGAAAGAATTCGGGCAATGATACTGTGTATACTAAATTTAAAGCTACGTTACTTCAACCTAATGTATTTAAGCTCAGAGGATTACAACTTTTCTTTCTGTTCCTTCATAGCTTTGCTGATGCTATGCAGATCTTTGGATATTTTCGTCCTGCAGGTGAAGGCAATCAGTGCTGAAAAGCCGGACAATACCTTACAGCTGATTATTCTTTATTGGAAAATATTACTTGCAGTGTGCCTATATATTTCCGGAGTAGTTCCACAAGAATGTGAACCTTGGCGTAGGAGATAATGTCGATCAGATTCTCGTGAGTTGTGCAAACTGCGTGGTCTATCCACCAGTTAACTGACGAGTCAATTGAGACCCAACCGCTTTCTAAGGACACAGAGAGCTGGGAAAGAAAGCAAAGAGTAGGACATACATGATGAGTCAGGCATCACGTGATTGCTACGTGACTGAGTAATTCAGATAGGTAGTGAAAAAATTCGTCAAAATTCGCAGAAAAAGTATCTTTGGTAAGCTCAACTTTCTTTTTATGAGCCTTTCTTGGGTAAAGCACATTCTTTTGTTCTTTGTAAACTTCTCTTAATCAGGGAAAATAGTGTTTTTGAAGTTTAGTCAGTTGGGAGCCCCGTGTGATGTTGTCAACCTTCCCAACAGTTTCCAAAACACCACCCAACCAACGAGTCCAGACTGGGGAAATGTAAGCGTTCCTGCATTCGTTCAGTTGTGAAGCATACTGACATTGTAAACATGCAAATTTACAAGTATCCATAATCTTAAAGCTGAGCTGGTGGCTGCTTAATATAGGAATGAAGACAACTCAGTCAAAATGCCCACATTGCCATTAAAAACGGCATAGCTATTTACAGAGATAAAATGACCGGGTCCCGAAGTTTGAAGTGTGAAGGCATTTGAGAATTTTCAACTGGCATTTAGTCCATGGAATATCATCGCCCGCCGAAGGAAATGTATCCACCACTGCGTGAACTACTAACCGAAGCTACTTCAGTCAAATTTCTACGTGCACAGCAGTGGTAAGGTCGGAAGGACGACGATGTGCTGTGTGTGCATTTGTTGCATCTTGTTGTATTAGGAGAGAGCTCAAATCTTCATTCTCAAGTCCAACAAATGTCCTGGTGCTGTGATCATGGACATCAGACTGACATAGGTAAGGGAATGAAGGAGTGACGACTTTTCACAAGTTTCAGTCATTTAGTGGAATTATGCTTCCTCTGAGAGTGACGACTTTTCACAAGTTTCAGTCATCTAGTGGAATAATGCATCCTCTGGGCTACTTATAAATTGACGGTAGTGTGAAAAGATTGGGTAATTTTTAAGTGGCGGTGCTGTGAGATGGCTCTAAAGTTTTGTCGAGGCCATTTTACATCCTTTAGTGATTTTAAGCTAGTTGGTATCGGAATCGATTTCCGATTTTATATGTCTCCTACTGATAAAAAACCATTGAATCCCATTCTTCGGGAGTGCAGTGACGGTGAAGAACACGAGTGGCGTCTCCCATTCATCGGGATTGCAGTGACGGTGAAGAACACGAGTGGCGTATTTTCACCATCGGAAGTTTGTGCTCAGTTTTGTGGGCAACAGTGACCATAATGGTCATAGTAGGATCATTCTGCTCTTAGAAAACTGAAGGCGTACACGCACTAAAAAGATAAAACGAAACTCAAACGTTTTGTACACGTCATCTGGTCTAGAGAGTTGGCCTATTCGTCTTTTTGTCCAGCAATGCAGCGTCGATCGGAATCACTACGGATGAATGGATGAATCGGACCCCCATCACGGGGATGCACATTTTGAGCTAGTTTTCAGCAACTACTTGGTTAGGGTACTTTAGTTCCAAAAAGCTTTTTCGCATTCTTGTATAGTATCTGACTGAAAATATACGGTGTGTCTTTGAGCGCCATGAAACGAAAATATTCCGAGACCAAAAAATTGTTGTTTCAACGTTTCAGTACTCAGTACACCTGGAGGTTTCTCGTTTGAATGTTCCCATGTACCCTCAAAACTCTAAAATCAAATGTTTTCTAATCAAACTTCAGTTCAGCTTCCCCGAACAGTAATAGAATGTCAACTTTATGAGTGCATCAACGGCAAAAGAGAGCAACTCTGCAGTGAAGGCTCAGTTTCCTTGTCCGAAATCAACCCTCGCATTAAAAACCAAACGATTGTCCGACTTCATCCAAGATTTGTTGCACCTTCGGTGCATACTGCACAGTCTATAGATCACGAAGTAAGTTTACGCAGAAGTTTGACCTCATCTAGGTCCTGTAGGCATTTTCATCGTTTCCGTAGAATTTGGAGCTTGTTACAAGCGTATTGCCGGATGATCTGATCTATGCCTGACTTTTCTATAAAGCTTTGTTCGCCGTTTTCATCTCGCTTGCCATTTTAAATTCTTTGTAAATGATTATGATGCGATTGTTAACAGTAATATATCTCCTCACCGACAGACACGTAATTCGCGGTTCACTTGCTCTACAGTGTTCTAACGATATCGGAATTTTCGTCAGATGATACATTTACCGACTACTACTAATCAGTATTCGGCCAATCCACAATGATTTTCCCCGACAGAATCATTAGGAAATGCATTTTCTTCTCATAAAGAAAACTACTCCCAAGGTTGCCGAAAACTCTAAAATTGGGTGACCAATTTAGAGAGAAAGTTGGTTGCAACAAATACACCGGAGACTCAACTGAATCTCTCATTTATGATATTCTTGAACTGAATGTGCTGCACAAAGGCCGCTTCATGTCCCATTTTGTATAATATTTGAGATATTGCAGTATAGTTGCATATATATTCGCCTCAAAAAAAGGAAACCGGTCCTGAGCTGCCAAAGAAATTTCAGTAACCTTGTGAGTAGTTTCCTTTATGCAAATGTACTGCGATATCTCGAATGTCGTACCAACTAAAACATGAGGCGGCCTTTGTGCTGCACATTCTGTTGAAAAATAGCATAAATGAGAGATTCAGTTGAGTTTCTCCGGAAATCCAAGTTCATATGCAAATGAGTGTATTTGTTGAAATTTCTTTTCATTTCGTAACCTCTCATTGAGAAGTGACAGCTCGCTTTTAAGGAAATCAAGTGACATTAAATGAAAAAAGTCCCGACAACTCAAGGTCTCATTTCAGTCCGTTCAACAAAGTGGAGTACAGTAGGCTTGCATGATTACCTTAACAACAGTTTTCTCTGTCTATACGAAATTCACCAGATAGTTACTCATGTTAGGGTGGAACCTCATCTAACGATGATGGGTGAGCACCTAAGCTCTAAAGCCTGTGGAACATTAGGGTTCCCAGACGGGAAACTCAGGTGCTATATGTCTCGCATTAGGCTATAATACTGCGCACCTGCCCTCAAACCAACCACAATCGTCCTACTTATTTTTACGGGCTAACTATCGATGACTCATTGTAGAAGACGACTCGGGCATGTGGGCAAACCGCCGTGTCAGACGGTCAATACAAGAATGTTGCTAAAAACTCAGCAGAAGCTCGTTTGAGTCTTCCGTTAAGAACAAATTAGTCTACCAGTGGGTGTATTTCGCGAAATCCAGACATCCCTTGGGGACGGACACAAGACCAGGTTGACCAGGCATGAACCAGGCCATAGTGAGTAGGCTGTAATCCCGGTGGTGGCTTTCAATATCTTTGATTCAGAGCCCAGTTAGGATGTGTACGATATACCTATCATGTTACTCCGCACAACTCACACCCTTCTGCCTACTGAGAAAAACTTGAAGTGCATGCATAAAACTAGCTGTCCCACAAAGTCATGAGAACACAACCACCCACCTTCAGGTAAAAAAATGAAATTTTGACTGAAGAACTATGTTCTCGAGAACAATCCATGATTTCCCGGCTGATCGCAATCCTATCAAGTGTTGATATGTGCATCTACATAACTGAGGGGGGGGGTGGCACAATTTCATTCCTCTTACTTAAAACATCTACTAGACATATATGCGACATTCATCCCATCTGTTTCATCTTTCTATTTAGTAAGCTTAGCCTTCTGGGACGTTGGACCCTTTCAATTTCGGCTGGTGCTTCAAATGTCGATGTATTTCATACAGTGTTTTTCTCTGATGATTGCTTGCACCGAATTCAGCCACCATGACCTTCATTCTGGCCAGAAAAAATTTTTTAGCCTATACAAGTTGCATGGTAGAGACCAGTCACAACTTATAAAAGGACATACATTGACATGACATACATTGAAACTGGTGGATGGTTTCAGCTTAACAGAGTAGGATAACCACCACTTCCAAGCGAGTAGGAGTACCCTTTTAAAATGTACTTTTCGCCAGATGAGAACAGAACCTCATCTGGTTTGATTTTATAAACATGTGATCATCCAGAAGCTTAACAACGCTTGGAATTCCGCTGCTAGGACCACTGGGAAGGACGCTATTGTGAATTGTAACCTCTACTGCTGTTGTGGCTTGCTGCACCGCCCGGTGTAGTATATCACACGACACGGCAGCACGAGACAGCCTTTAATGCAGGAGAAAGACGACTGTTGCAACAGTGGTTGCAAGGTCACGGTAGGATCTTCGTGATGGGATCAGAAGCACCGACCTAAGACTGTGCGGCCTTGATTGGCTCACCATCTGTCCAATCACGACTCGCCTTATTTTGGTACGCAGTCGGCTCGTGATACATCCGTCCAACAGATGTTATGTTCAATTATTTCGAAGAGCTGGCATTTCGACAAACAGATGCACACATCCAAACAGAATTACATTTGAATTCTGTTCGTTTACTCAACAGTATATAGCCGCACTTATTCAACAGATATAATACGTTTGTATAAGGGCTAGCCTCGTTTGCAATAAAATGTTAGTCAAACCAGTTGGCGTGGTACAACTCTTACAAGTACAAAAAATTCCTCTCAGCAATCAGAGGGTCATTGTTACAGCTTTCTGCTTGATAGAGTGGCTTTCCTCAAAATTCTGTCGGTTGCTGGCGGTTGAACAGAAATACCTTTTTGAGATTATAAGAAGCACTTATTTTCGCCCGCAAAATGTCTTTTTCTAAAGGTAGTGGGACCTTAAACATGCGTCCGTAGGTTCCTGAATCGCTTTTTTAATATCATTCTGATTTCTTCGGTTAAAGTGTGTCAACCAGCTGGTCACTGGAACAGTTGTGCACATTCATCTGCGTAGTTTCGCAACCGCAGAAGTTCTGCGTGTGGTCTACGTCTGAAAAAATGATAAAAAATAAGTTAGTATATGTTTTTTAACCATGTATCTTGCTCGGAGCGCGCGTGTACTGGCATAACTCGTTGACTTTTTATAACAATTTTCCATTAGACCGTGGACTATGACGCGTGGACGGAAGTAACCGAGGTGTGTTGCACCAGTAATTATTTTTATAACATTTTCAAATCCACCTGTTATTTGTTATCCGCCAAGATATCTGCCTGTATATAATTCGGTCAGGTTTTCACTTGCAGAAGTATCATTTTCAGCCTGCTTGACTATTGGGTTGTCGTTATTCTGCCTTCTGATCAAGCCATCTTCAATCAGCTTCGGTGAGGAGTCCATCGTTCCCCGGGCATCATATCCTAAAAGGCAACTGACAGTACTTGGAAAATATCTCGCACAGTTAACAGACTTGGAAACAGACTTGCCTGACAAACAGGAATGTCAGTTGCGATGATCAGCCGCTCGTGGCCGAACGGTTGATTGTTCAGACTACTAGACGGAAAGTCGCGGAGTTCCGTAAAACGCATACTGCTGATGGTTCCACTGTGCATTGATTCTTGGCTTTTTAGCATAGGCTGGCTTCACTTACAGTAGGAAACACAAATTGAAAATTACCAAATCTCCGCATATGGTCAAAAGAAGTGAAGACACATCAAATGCGTCTAGTGCCTTCAAATTCTTGCAGAAATGTTCAGAGTTGACCGAAGGTTGATTGCAGCAGATCCATGGACGGTTCCGTTTGCAGAAAAGCAACTGGCGCTCTTGGATCACCATTCATCGATCAATCACAGAAACCACATCACGTGGCTATGTATTCAATATCTTCTCCAGTCACTGTTTTTCTTCAGAGGAAGATGAGTGAAACTTCCTTCTGAAAAGTCGTCATTCATGGAGCCGTTCAATACGTGACCATGTGATATGGTTTCCGTGGTTGAACGACGAACAGCGCTTTATTCTGTCTAAGTGATAGCTCACCACACTGCTGGCCAATCTCTAGCAGCCAAACAGATAAGTGTTCAAACACTGACTGGAAGGTTGTGAATTGGGAACTGTTATATCTGTTGATTCGCCAATCTGTTGTATCTGACTACTAACCCCGCTCCGGTGTCCAATGCTAGAAAAAAACTCACCGAAGGGAAGAGGACAGCTTTATTCCAAACAATCGAGTGTGACAGCGTGAGTGCATGCGAGTGCGAAAATACAACGGCCTCAAGCTATTTTATTAGAGGGGCACTGTTTGACCTTGGTCCAACGCTGTCTCGCGCTATCTGGCTTCGATACAAGGCCGTCACGCGCTGCATCATCGGGGGCGATGTCTGGCCTTGAACAACGGTGACTCACACTGTCTGGGTTGGATACTGGGTTGTCACGCGCTGCATATTGAGGGGACGTTGCCTGTCTGGTCAGCAACTAGCGGAGTTGAGAGTCAGTAGATTTCGGGCATTCAGTGGTTACTTCCACGTTACTTCCTGATAGAAACTCTCTGGCTTCGTGCGATGCATACTACCGATGATTCTCAACAAGAATGAAGCAGCTGCACAGTGCTTCTCTGCTTTTCAGAAGGTTTAACTGACAGGACACAATCTTCATGGAAGGTCTGTCTATGTGGGTAGAACTGTACCAGTAGGCTGACTGGTTTGTGATTCAACGGTAAATACGTCAACCTGATCACTTTTATTAGGAATGCGATTTGAGAGAACAACCGGATAACAGCAGAAGATATTGCCCGGAATCCAAGAAACTGCTTTCATTTCGAAGCTGTAAAAATCACAACCTGCATTACGGACTGTCGGGTCAGATTTTCAGTCTTTTGTCTTTCATAACTCATTGGCTATTATTTTTCATCTGGTTACTATCGTTGGCTGCCGACTAGGCAGATGGACTAGCAAAGTTTGGTTGCATAGTTGAGTTCCACTGAAATGAGTAGTTCTTTCCTCATTGTTCAGAAGCTAAGTGTTTCTATCAACTCCGCGAACAAGCTAATTCTTGTGTTCACGTGGAATGCCATCGGTTATTCACGTACTACGTTGTTGTATTGAAAACAAGCTATATAGCAAGCAAAAAACGCCGTCTCAAGCACTCAGTGAACAAACGCACTACGGGAGAGTCAGAGAGCAAACTGGCTGGCAAGCTTGTCATACGAAAGATGACAACAGCTAGTACTTTCGATCATCCCGCTCTGAAACGGATAGAATACAAGCGAAGTTTACTACTTGCATGCTTCATCATTAGTAGCCTTCGTTACACCCATATGATGCCGGAATTACCAATATAGTAGGTATTCTTCGTGAGACTGGAGTAGTTGCGTCAACCAGTCCGTACGGTCTCCTCTCCTTCTATATCTGTCTTATGCATCCCACCTTCTTTTCGCTGGTCTCATTCTAGCTGACACGAACAACACCTGTGCCCTTGGACACTTACTTTGACCTCACCCCCTGAAAAAACTTCTGTCGGAAGAGGTCAGCCTTCGTAAACATTTGATTAGTACAGTGGAAAACATTTCGCCGGTAAAGTCTCTCTCCCAGAAGAGAATACGTGACAAAATAGTTCACCCTCGATGAGCTCCTTTTGGCGGGAAAAAGATGATAGCATCAACAAGAGTGCTAGTTTGCCAGAGCCAGGTAAAAGAGGCCACATGATTAAAATGTTGATTCGTCTTTCGCTATTACACTCGTTACAGTAACCATTGGTAAACCCGACTCAATGCTACTGTCCTCGTTTTTTTCAGAGTTCCCGTTGTACAAAAACTATGTCAATTACTCCAGTAAGTTTGATAATCCCGTCAAGTATCATGTATTAATTTTGGTCATACCGGTATGTGCAGTGATCAACTATTTTGCGCTTGTCTGACCAGTTCAGAGTGCACTGTGATTGGCTGATTTGGTTCCACACAACTTTGTTCCACATTCGCTTTTTGGTTTACTAGTAGATCGAAGTATTTATTGGTTGTTGATCCATTGGACAACTGATTTCCGTGTACCAACCAACGACAGGCGTAGTTTTGCAGATTCTGTGCCAAACTTGACTAAAAATCAGCAACGGATTATATCGCTTTAAGTCGAACTTCACTCGGACTCCAGTAAGTGTAACTAACCAAATTAGAAAGGTTTCGTCCGAATCCTTCCGAACCGAGTGTGTTTCGGCCAGGCTTGAAAAGAGCACCAAAAATGACCGAAAAACTTCATACGATTTTCTATAAGGCGGGGCCGTCTGCCACAGGTTCCGAAAAACTCGCAGTAGAGATTGACGGTGAGCTATTCATTCTTGGGAAGCATTTTTAACGCAGACATATCAGATCGCTCCTAGGGTAAAAGGGACCTTGGTTCACGACAGTGTGGCGGCTGACCGCATTCACGATTGTTATCCAGGCCATTTAAGTGTTGCAGCACATTAAGACTTCCATGTTGCAGCGCAGCATTTGGTAAAACAGATTTGTCAGCCTCTTTAAAAAATCACGGAATATATGAACTCCATACGTGCTGCAGGCTCGTTCGCCGTGCTTAGCGACTCAGTTTTAACAAACCAGTTGTTTCGGTAGACTAGTCAACGGTATATGCCACTTGAAAACACCAAGAATTATATACTAGGAATTAGATAGTAGGGTGAATCGTATCAATCTTGATCGAGTGCGGAACTTGGAAGGCTGTCTATGATATGATCGGTTTTGGCCCTGAGTTTCCTCTAGTCGCTATTCAGAGACACTGGGTTGTATTCTCGCACTGCCGCACGACCAAACAAGAACTTCCGGGACAATCATACGAATGAGCACACACAGATGATTTTCTTTCAGGTAGAACCTGAATATTAGACTGCAACTGAAACCCAAACAGGCTGATAACCTTATACATCAGTATCAATAAAATGTCTCAGCTTTCTTATTACTATTTTGGGCACCGTGTCACACCTTTCATTGACCGTATTTTTCGTCCTCAACCTCGCATAGTTTCGGACATGAGACTTCCCGGATAACCGTTTTGCGTACCAAAATTTCGTTTCCTTCTGTAGTTGGTCAGATGAGAAAAACTTCATTTACTTCTCAGACAAACATCTTATTTAGTTCTGGATTTGTTGCAATGAAACCTCGCTTTCCTCTGAATACACCCACCTGTCGAAGTTTGATTTCTGCGGTCTTTACGCTGTATACACTGTCACCGCCCTCCTTCAGAAAGCCAAATTCGGGAACATTTGGCTATGTGTTTTGCTCAGGTTCAGTAATCAACTTCATATAAGTGTGGACCAAAGTGCAGCTGTTCAACATGTCGCTTAACTGACCGCATCAATGGCGAGCAGATAAATGGTCTGTGTAACATTCGCACAGCGTAGATTACCCAGTCCCTAACTGCCTAATTCTAAGTTTGCTCGAGCAGACCTATCACGAGTGGACGAAAGGAGGCACCATCGCAAAAGTCTTCAACCTGTCGACAGATCTCATTACTGACGTTGAGCTAAACGTTGCGTGTGCAAAGTATTGATAGATTTTCCATGTCCAGGATGGAGAGTTATTGCCGACACCTTGTACGCAATAAATTCAGGAATTCAGTCTTTTGTTTCGGTAAACGACGACAGCAAATCGAAGAAGAACGTATGACGAAGGTAGATCTTTGAATTTCTAAGCTGGATAGAAAAATGGTGACCATCATTCATTTCTGCCATGCTCACAGACTTCCTTCGTGGAATGTAAGACCTCCTTTCCCCGATCGGCAGTCCTCCGGAGGTAAACACTTCTTTATTGCTCCCCAAGTGCAGCTCGCGAGTGTCACTGACGGTGAAAGCTATTCCAAATTACTCAAGTCAATGTACGGAAGGTTAAAAGACAGCCACAATCAGTCAACCATTCATACCGCCTATGGTGTAACAAAGATCGTCACTTTTGTACCGATTTTTCCTATTGTCAGACATTTTTCACGAAACTAATGCGACTATCACGTAGTTGACATGTCCTTCATTTAATACTATTGCATTTGTACATGGCTCGTATTGATGCACACGACCATTCTATGCAGTGAGTCATTCAAACCAAGATGTCAGTATCGCAGTACGAATAAATCAGGAAGTTCTCCATCGGAGACGATTGCGAAGACTTTGAAAACCCAAATGAGATTGGTGCCAACCAGGATATAGTCATCCTATCTTCAGACGAAGCATTTTGTACCACACTACTGGATAAGGCAGACTGCTTCAGAAATGTGAATCACATTAAGGGAGACGAGACTGAATTTTTCACACTTCCCTTCAACACATTGTTATGGTTAATGGTTTTACACAGATCTACTCTCAGGTTATTGAACGGCAGTTCTGTCTCGCGGTGCACAAGGTCGTGTGATCAAGCCATCCACTTCGCTTGATTGAAGCTGACTGAATTCATGTCCCCGCCCCCATATCAAATGGGTCCGCTTGGAACAGCGCTTGAGTCGCGCAATGAATTCCAGTCAGAGGGTTTCCTTTAGACCAACTGGGTTAGAAGCAGGCCTCGTGAGTCATTTTTTTTCTGTGCGTTGATGAACAAGCGGAACAATGGTACTACGGCCCGAGTAGATTTGGTCCCACTGACCATGAGCGAGGACTGCGCGCTGCTCGGACCGCCGCACCAGGCACATGTATGCGCGGTGCCCCCATGCGAAGCCCGACAACTGTGCTCGGTTGTCGGAGCGCCTGTTGGACGCATACCATGGGAACTTGTACGAACGCTTCTCACACTCGCCGCTGTGGGCGGTTAGCTCTACCGTCTTCTCGTAATGCAAGCCACATAGTGCTTAGTCTCCGCATCTCACTTATGTTCTATCCAGTACCTCAAAAAGTCCGATGGGTGGGTGAACGGGGCCAGTCGTGGTCGAACGGACCTGATGGGATCTACTGCCGCACCGCAGGCAGCACGTAAGCTAGGATAACATGTTGCATCACGGCGGTGTTGGCCTCCGTCAGCTGACAGGAGCAAACAGGCTTGAGAAGATGCACTGCTCGCTGAGTCGCCCGGACGGTGACTGGTGCACGGGCTAAAAGCTGTACGTTAATGTGCGACTTCAACGCAGCCACAAATAATGAATACAGGGGCTGAGAACCCTAACTGCTGCAGGACGCCAACAAGCAGCGTCGATTGTTCAAATCATGTGATTCCAATACACTTTCTAGACCGGAAGTACTTCTGAGTTTTGGATATCATTTATCCGGGAATCTTAACTTATTTAACGGAATTTCAAACACTTGCAAAGAGTATATATCCAGCGCCAGGAATACGCATATTTCACAAGATGAGTGAAACTTCCCTTGGAACGATGGTTTTCGGGGAGCCAGTCAATACGTGACACGTTGGAAGATTATAGTACTGGAAAAAACTGATGTGAACCTTTCCGCCAACAAGAAGCTTCCGGAATGCCTTCAGTTCAGCGAGAGCTACTGGAAAATACAAGATAAGTTTGCGTATTAAAATGATGAAGTGCGGATTACCATTATCGATTAATTCTTATGTCAGTAGGAATCGGACGGTGAACTGGCATCGACCAAATCCGTACTACCGGATCATCGGATAGTCCGACTTAAAAAATTTAAAAATTCTCCTTACACCAGATGCAGTGATGACGCAGCTGTTCCACCGAAGGAAGGCAACCACCAGAAGAAACTTTTGGTTTTGGTCTCTCTTTTCGAGGTGAAATCTCAGGTACAACAAAGATGCAAGCTTGAAGGTCACATCACAGACTTCACTTCCTTGCTTGGGAGCAGTATCTTTGTGTCCCATATCCCACTTAGTCCATGCGCTTTACCTGGTCCGGTTGAGAATCAAGTCAGTCCCCTGGGAAGAATATCGTGAACCTTCCACGGTAGACGTGAATTGCTTCTCCAGAGATCGGAATCCGGAAGGCACTGCTCCCTGTGGAGTCTAATTAAGAGCCTCCCATTGCAGGGTCTCTCTTGGGGGTTGACAGCCGCTGGCTGCCTGCAGAAGGATTCTGAGTAAGTATACTTAGATATAACACACGTGACGAAGGGCCTGGACCTTACCGTGATATGGCGGTTTGTGTACCTCCGTGACCCTTTGAGCTATACTGGGGGATGTCGGTGCGACACTTGTAGAGTCTCCCATACCAGATTGGTCAACGGTTAGAGCTCTGACAAACAGTCTCCTGGCCCTCCGGTTTAGGAGTCGGAACATGTGTGGTGACTTGTTCTGTAAAAATTGGAATGCACTCGAATTTCCCGCCAAACACCGCTACCTTGCTGGTAGCCTTTTGAGCCAAAGGTTTTGGTTGATGATCCGAATCGTCCTCCTGTCTAGGTGCGGGCGTCCTGACAGTATCCCAACCCACGTACAACCATGAATTGCACACACACAAATAAACTCATGCCAAAGCGGCCATCGCATGGTGTCATCAACCGAATCACCTTACTTGGTGCATACAGCAGAGCGGGTAAGCAGCGAAATGCTACTGCTGACGTCTCCCTTCTTTCTGTTTTGCATACTTTTTCTTCCCCCTCTCCCCACCCCATTAACAACTCGCTCCTTGTAGGCCCGTCAGTTAGGACTGATGACTCCGTTCGTCCTGCATCGGCTTTGCAAGCAACATCTGCGCGTCATCCGGCACTGACATCCTCAAGCATCTCGAAATCAATCGAGCCTCAACACCCAGTCTATCTGGCCGTCTTCAGTGTGCGCATTCTGAAGCAAGCAGGTCAACAAGCTGCTCTTGTTTCGGACTGGGCTCGCTTGGAATTGATTTGTGCTGTGTATCAGAAAAATGAATTCAATATGCAGGCGCAGTGATTGATCTAACCGCTCATCACTCTCCACTTCCTTCCGGCTGCGCACGTCTGGCGATCCAGCGGCTGCTGCGACAGGATGTGCAGGCGTTATTATTGTCCTAAGACACATGACGATAGAATTCTTGCTTGGCTAGATGCCTCTGATAGTTGCACCTGCTCGGTTCGGCTAGCAA
Organism: Clonorchis sinensis; assembly: GCA_003604175.2. Lineage (NCBI taxonomy): Eukaryota > Metazoa > Platyhelminthes > Trematoda > Opisthorchiida > Opisthorchiidae > Clonorchis > Clonorchis sinensis. The sequence goes on along the minus strand of CM030373.1, from coordinate 17,336,108 downwards.
CTTCTGTGAAGGAGTTTCACAAGCAGGAAGTTCATCGCTGTTTGTTTGTCGTGTCTGCTTACGCCCGAACCGACTGTAGCTCTGGTACGACAGGGGAACATCAGTGTTGCACACTGACTTCATGGTGTCGATGCTGATAATAATAATACTAACAGCAGTACTAATGATAATAATAACAGCAATACTACTAAACGGAGTAACGGGACAAATTCGACTTGGATAGTGTTTAAAAAACTGAGTGCCACGAGAGGCATCCATTGATCGTAGAAATCCTTGAAAATGGTTGCCCACGGGAACCGATTCTTCCACTAGGCTGTGATGACAATACATGAAAACCAACTTGAATTAACACTTGAAAATCTCGGGGGTCCTTAAAAGCATATAACTGAATGGTGAAAGCTGAGGACCCCAAGTTTGCAAAACAGCTGTAAGGACCTATCATCGAAAAATACCGCTTAGAGACGGTTGTCGACCTACTCCAAAATTATACTTTTAGGCTTGCTCCTTTGGCTCGGGACTTCTTTCACTTAGAAAAATTGTCAGTAATCTGTGTGTCAGTCAGTTACTCACAAACAACCAAAACCTCAGTGCAACTGTGTGTTGGCAGGACCCACGATTAATCTTGAAGGTTCACCTAAGATCATTGGTGCCAGTAGTTTATACAAGGAATATCACCGAGTTACTATGATTTACTTAGATAACCTCACGACCGCGAGGCGAACTAATGTCGCCTAAAGTCTGAATAAAAGAGGATTCAGGGAGGCATGACTTGAGAAAGCAAAAATTCCTTTGCCTGTCTTCAAATCTCCATTCAGGCCGGGTCAATCAAGTCGTTCAACCCGGAATTGTTATGGGACAGTTATATGTTACTTGTCAAATCAAAGTAGCTAAATAGAAAACACTTTTCCACTCATTGCGAGGTATTTTTCGACACTGTACCCGAAATTAATTATTGTGACTTAACCGCTCCAAGTAACACAATATTAACCCAATTTTTCACTGACTTTCCATCGACCAACGCTGCCGTCCACTAGAGTATTGCCTCTTGGCGATCACACACGGTTTATTTCACTAGCAATTTATGGAATTATTGGGCAGATTAGCAGTGCTCTGTCGTCCTACAGCAACTACAACACCCAAAACCCGAAAAATTCAGTTGGGTTATAACAATTTGAGGTTCATTTACCACGGAAGACGTGTCAGACGGATTCAAAGACGATCCTCCGCAGATGCTAATGACCATCTGAGTTCTAAACTTCGGCTGGTGGGTTATACTTTGACTATGAGTTGCTCGGTGGGGTATAATAGGTCAAATCTTTGTGACGAAACCTTAAGAGGTCAATCTAGCCTGGTATTTGAAGCACAAGCTGTGACATCACTACACTGCTCAGGATGTTTGTTTCGGTAGCATTCATCCACGTCAGACTGTGCTAGGAGATTTTGTGTCGATGAGCCTCAGAAACAGTCAACGCGCCCTTTCAAAATCATGCGTCAGCAAGGCGCTGCGCGTAGTCAGAGGTAATGCACGCAAACTAACTTGCAGTGGTTACCGATATGCCTAGTGGAAATACTGTTGCGACAATTAAAAAAACTCAGACTCGGAATGTGCTAATAGAAAAAACGTGACAAAGTAACACTCGCCTTGCGTATCGCGCCATATTTACTCAAGTTGGCCAACAATTTGCCTCGATAAGTTCCCTCTGGCTTGATATGTTCCCTTTGGTCCCTCCTTCTGGGCCAATGACTTCATTACCTGTTTCATGTGGAAGGGATTGACTATGGGGACCTCAATAAACCACACCAAAGTTAAATCTTCAAACTGGTTGTTCTCACGAAAAGAGAACAATCACTTATTTTTCCAATTTGTTGCGTTCCATGCACATCCTTGGCTGGATACTAATATAGGCCAAATTCAGTTCAGTTCGGTCAAAAACCCCGTTGGTGTGGTGGAGTAGTTCAGTGGAAATGCCCGTTTGACCAGCGTTTGCTCATTCGTGGGAGAGGGAGCTTCCAAGCGGATCCCGGGAGCAAACTGAAGAAATCTTCAAGCAACCAGATTTGTCTCCTCTTGCCCTCTCATAGGGAGCGTTGTGTACCAAAATTGACTGAGTCTAAGATGTGAGTGCGCAGTATCCTTCTGAAAAGTAATGATAGATAGACACTGTAATCATCGTATATTGAGAAGCTAGACAGTTACAATTCCAACGTTGAAACTGTAGATCAAATAACTTATAGATAGTAGATTCCAAATAGTCGAAAGTTTGATACAGATGTTTCACCAGAGTTAACTAAGACCGGGAAAGTAGTACGGTTAAAAAATAAGACAGCGCACCTTCCGCGATGGTCTTGGAATACAAATGAATGGAAAATAGTGTGCGGATCTCAAAAAGGTTGTATATTTCGGCCAATCGATGACTGATGCGTCCGGGATTCTTGCCATAGGAAACTCGAAACAAGGGGTTTGGCTTAAAATTTGTGGGAATCTAAAGGTGGGTGAAGGTGGCTGAAGGTGGGTGCATGCGTAAAATATACAGCCCTTGTCCAAAGAGGCCAACACGGGGGAAGAAGTTTTTGGCCCATCCTGGTGTGTGGCCTCCATCTTAGCGAATCATTCGACGGATGTAAGCTGAGAGACCACGCTGTTGTGGACATCCTGAAAGAGAGCTTTTAAGAGGAAGATTATATAGGATCAAATTTGTACTTCCATTCTATTTTGTCCTCTTTGAAACAGCATGTGTTTATTGGGAAATGGCAGGCAGCCAGTATATAAGAGTCCAAGTTGGGTTTAAACCTAGGTCTTGGTGATGACATTCCGCGATGTTATTGGCTGAGTCATCCGGATCCTTTTTTCCCATTTCCACTCAAAAAGACGCAAAACCTTAAAAATTGTGAATTACTATCCAATCACCAACTTTTAGGTAGCCTTCTTGAGGTTGTCATCTGGACGAAACCCCCTGAATCGATTTTTCTCACGTGATTTTCACCTCTGTCTAGTCATCAAAACTTGTCGTAGTTACGAGACGTGATCCTGCCAGCTCAGGTCTTTTCCGAGGACTGTACGTCCCGGAGGCGTTTTTACATTAAGTTATTCAAAACTCAGTTACCACAATAAATAACCGTGAGAGTACTCTCCGAATAAAAGGCATCCTCTAGAAGAATGCCAACACCTAGCCTGCAACTCATAGGTAGCTGGTCCACCCTAAGTAAAGTCCATACTCGCCCACTGTCGTGATTACTGTGTTGTGGTTAGTATGATGATATACAGCCTTTTTGGATGGTAAGTGGATGACTTTACTCCTTTATCTTATTTTCAAAACTTGATTTCTTTGTGATTCCCCACAGCACCCTCAATTTTAGAGCTTCACCAGTTCCTCCGGCTCTCTGGAGTTTTGTGTTCCAATATATCATCAAAGTGGATCACTGTCAGTTAAGATTGAATAAGATGCAATAGTAACAAGATTATGTGACCACATCAGTCACGGATATTGTCGTGGCTGGTTTCTGCTCACATCCTTGCGTATCCTCTTTCCAGTGAGTATGAAACACGTGGCATACTATACACATAATCGGCATTCTAAAAAATCACAAATGATGTGAACGGGTTTGTTCTTATCGTGTTCTCGTGTGTAGTTTACACCAAACTAGACTGTCACCATTCAGAACGGACAGTTCTTTTCTCACGCTGTCTGCATTTCAGACGTAGGCATGGAGTCCAGTACTGGCATGCAACCTGAGACATATGAGTACTTATGTGCTCACGTGCCATAGCCTATGCCTTAGGAGCCATATGAGTAAAGGTGATAATCGGTACTCAGAATTCCTGGCACGTGAAGCAATGGTATATCAGTTTGTTGCAAACGCTCGAATGAGTTGTCGCTTAGAGGGGAAAAAAGAATTTTGTTTCAAATCGGTAAAACGTTGCATTTTTATCGAGAGACCTATTAATTTGTCAATCTAGACTGGTTTTTGTAGAGAGATACGCACCAGTAAAGACACCTTGCTTAGAAGACCACTGTATATGGGATGCGTGAGTCCACGTTACTTCTGTCGCTTCTGCTGTTCCTCTGCTTGAATGGGAGAGTTCATGTTTTTAAATTCATCCCTGTAGGCATCACGTGACATCTACGGGGTTTGTTTAGGCGTGACATGTGACACCATTTCCATGTCGAAAGTTTACTGTCTCGTACAGAGCGAAGGTCACACAGACACAAATGTCTGCTTTCAGTGCAGAGGAAGAAGGTTGTCCCCACATGTTTGGGTGGACTAGTCGGGAAAGGCGTTGGAAAGTCGACTATTGATTTTTAACTTTTTACATTTTAACCTGTTTCGCGACTAACGAGAGTGTACTAAATGGCGTCGCACTCTACAAGCAACACTAATACGACCCTCATGTTTCCTAAACACAACTTTTGTAATTCACTCGAAGAATTTTATTGACTGAATCAGGAAAAAAATTTAAGCCCCCAGGAAGTTCCACACTATTTACTAACGAATATTGGTGCTAACCTACTTTATGCTGATCGTCTCAGGAACAAGGATGAATCGCGTCTGATTACGTCCTCAGGTCTGGTCCCTAATGAACAGCAATCGGTAGCCGGATCCAAACGCAGCGCTACAGTGCTCCTCTGAAAAGGTGGATCTTACCGAGAATGAAGGATTGTCTGTCTTCATCGAGGGAGGTTAAACGATGAGCTGCGTCTGACAGGAGAGAGTAATGGGATTTCTAGGATGGGGGTAACCTCTTGTAAGAGAAGTCTTCATATTGAATTTAGTACAGCCAGTGTTTTCTAGTTCCGGACTCAGCAGAATGTGCGCTCACCATTCCGAGCATAAGTGGTTTTCATGGTCGTTCTTAAATCGGTTGAATAAACCAAGTGCTCTACCCTCGTTTATGGTATTCTACGACTGAATGTGCTACACAAAAGCCGCCTCAAATTTCAGTTGGTACAATGTTCTATATGTATCAGTCTATTCGCATAAAAGAGGTTCCCGTTACCCGTTAAAATTTACGGAGTGTACAAATGAAAGTATTTGGCCAATTTCATGCAATTCGGGTTCAAATGGAACACAAAGTTGACGGAAAATTGGGGACTGTCTACCTGATGAGGCTGTCGAAGAGTTCTAAGCAATACTTATGAGCTGCTGGACGAGTAAGTGGAATGGCTGACGCTTCAACCTGGATACTTGCACCTGTTTGGTGGCTTGTATAAAGGCAGTAGACAAGTCAAAAGGTTTGTGCAAGGTTGGAGGCATCCCGGGGCGGTCGTAAATTGGCATTTCGATGGTTTGGGCGCTCTCAACTTGTTTGCCGGTTTTCCCTTCCCACGTAGTTCCAGAAATACAGATAAATAAATAAATCCTTCAGCTGTACCACCCTTCTGGGACCTAGCTACTATGCCACCCCGAGGAAGCACGAGGACTGGGATACTGCCAGGTTGCCCAAGCTTAGACAGGAGAAGTCGAGATACAGAGGCTGGGGTCGAACCACGGACCTTCCTCTCTGACCGCTGAGCCATCTTCCCCACAGAAATGAAGACTTGAAAAGAAACTCTAAAGTGAACGACGCATAAGCACGGGATGCTGATCTATAATCTAAAAATAACAGGCCGCAGTCAAATGTCGCCAAAAGAAATGAATATACAAACTGCCACAGCTGTTTTTACAGTGAGTTAAAATTTTGTGCTGAATTACTTAACAGGTAGGTCCTAGACCAAGTTACCTTATTTGAATTCCAAGGTCGCATACATGCTGAAAAGTGAAAATAGACCAGGCAGACATGAGCAGAGAAGCAGACAGACAAACAAATAAGAAACTCAATTAATTATGCAAATAAATAAGTAAATAGACAACTACTAAGTGGTTAGTGGGAAAATTTGAAATTACAGCGGAAATTTCTTGCCGCAAGTTAAGCCAGTCAAATCAGGTTATGCCAAGTCAACCAGCTGGAAAACAGTGTGCAGTTGTCTCACCCCTGTTGAAAAACAGCAATGCACATCGCAGGAATCTCTCGGCTGATTCGAACTGCGATTTTCGAAACAGTAGCTGAGCGCTACAACAGTCTGCTAAGGATGACTGATCAAGAGTGGTTAGCTCGTTTTTGTAGAATATATACTCCTCATTTTTCACTGGAACAGTTCTAGTCATGCACTATGGCGTTGACCGATTCCTTGATTGATAACCTCTGTCACTTTAAAAAAAATGTTAGGAGGGATGATGAATCGATGGCTACGCAGATTTCAGTGAACACGAAGGACAACCTATGGTTTAAAGTACTGGAGAAGAGAGAAGTTAGGGCAATAGACTGTTTAATCCAGAATCGAACAATCAGTTCGGCAGGGAGAGTAAGCTACACGAACTCGGTCAACAAATACGTTAAATAATGCTGTCAGCTTCATTTCTCCGGCACGATGTCCCACCGGAATGTGATTGTAACTTTCAGGTTCAGCTGGACCGCGCGAACAAGTGCACAGTTAGCTGAGTTGGAACCATCTAACGGAGCATCTGGTAGGCCAGTTTTAGTGTTGTTCACGAACAGTAATTCCAGGGTACAAGCTGACCGGTTTAACATACCGGTGGAAGTGAAGTAAATGGCTCGACATTAGTGCACAGTTTGTGAGGAACTGCATCTCACCTTCACGTGCAAGTCAGTCGATGACAGGTCCGTGCGTGCTCCCTAGCGACTGCTGAAGGTTCTACTTGCAACAGTTGAAGTAGTGACCCATCCTTTATCCAGACATATTTATTCAAACTCATGCACAGAGTGAGTATAATTTTCGGATAGCAAGTATGAAACATTGAATCCTCTCTTCCATTTTATCAGTACAGTACGAAGACAAACTGGTCACCAGAGCTGCCAGTATTCCGCAACATCGTCAAGGAAGCCACGTTGTACTAATAAAATAGGTCACCTTATCCACCACTGGACGAATATGCCTGAGATAGGGCCGTTACGGGCACGTCTTTAAGAAGAGTGACCGAGTTCTGAGATGCTTGAGTCCTTTATGTTGATCCAGGCGTATGGCAGTTTAATCCGTTACAGTGGTACTAATGAATAGGTGGCACTTTCAATAAGAAAAGAATGCCGTCGAGATCGAAACAACCATATCAATGTAGCACGCAGTTTGATGGCATTGACTGAAACACACACGCATGCTGGCATGATCGTACAGTCAGCCCCAAGCACACTAGCACATACGCACGCTGGCACGTACGGACGCGTGCACGCTCGGATGCACGCTCGAAAGTACGGTCGGACGTACGCACGCATACACTCATGCACGCACGTAAGTCCTCTCCCACTGATATCCTACTGTCCGAGGCCGTCCGTCGGAGTACATACACCACGTGACCTACCACAGTGATCAATACAACTTAAGTATTCTCATCAAAATCCATCTGACATTTCAGACTCAGATGTAAGCTGCTAAAATGCTGTGTGAGAAGCTTTTTTACACAGTAGGAGAAAAAGGAACGCTCCCGCTTGGAAGATCTGAAGTCATTTAGAGAATTAAAGCTGACAGTGTTCGAATGGCCAAGAAGACGTTCTAAAGAGTGATTCGAACCATCAAATGAGACAAGGAGCATTTCAGTCGTAGAAAGTGTTTATATATATATATATATATATATATATATATATGGGGCGAGATGGCTCAGTGGTTAGAGTGCGAATTCACTGTGGTCCGCGGTTCGAACACAACCTCTGCCTCACGACTTCTCCTGTCTGGGTTTAAGCAACCTAACAGTATTCCAGACCTCTTACTTCCTTCTTGTGGCATGGCAGTTAGGCACCGAAAGGGTGCTGTAGCTGAATGATATATATATATATATATATATATAACACTGACCGACCGCCGTCCCTTATGGATATCACTCTCTCCTTAATGCAGCCACGCCTAGAGTGCAGCCGGATTACTTAGTTCCACCAGAGATAGAGTACTCAACCATGCAATGAACTACTGAAAACTCTCGACTACTGATATCGGAGTAGCTGCGAAAACAAGTGCCTCATTTGTACTATCACATTATGTTATTGGCAACACACATTTTTTACGGTTGTTGTTTCAGTAAAAGCAATTATCCAAACAAACTAACCAATAGATTTCCTTTTTTTGCAGTCCGAAACTGGAACACTGGTGACTCATCCCAGGAGCGTAGTGCAGCAGCAACCGGGCAGGGTCCAATTCACTAATGAAACTAAGGTCACGGAGACGCCAACTGAGGTACATCGTCAACCCACCTCAGCAGAGGTACTACTCAGCGCGTCGTACAATGCTACTACCGGAAAATTCGAGTGTTTAATTCAAAAGGCTCACGGATTGTATCGACCTGGGCGGTCAGCAAAAGCACCTTGTAAGTGGGGTTTACCGTAAGTTTGGATACATTTTTTTCCAACAGAGCCTCCAACATTACAGTCATTTGAAGCAAAGGATGGTGAGATCGGTTGAACGAATTACAACCAACTGAAGAACTGCGTGGCAAGTGCCTCCTTTATCCATCGTCTTTTGATGAGCAACATAGACTGTAACTTTTCTGTGCTCATTGTGTGGATATTTGCAGTTTACCACCTATAAGGTATCTGAAACTTAGTGACAGCTTACCACCACCCTCATCTTATTTGGGACCGACTTTTCTATCCGTCATGCACCTTACACGGATACCAAATTGCACATGTGTGGAGTTAAAAAACCATTTGTACACTGAGACTCTGTTCACTTGAGACTCAGATGAAGTTGCCAGTGTGCCTAAATTCCGGTGGGTAGGATGCGTTCATTAGTTATTGATCAGGTTATTGTTAGTCTTCTGGGCGAGCTTGACTGCTGGTTTACAGATTTTTCGTTATCAGTCCAGGAGACACCGTCAGTGTTCGGGCTGGGTGGGCACTTGCTCTCTTTCTGTCTGTGACTGTATAAATTTAAAAGAGAACCTAGCACTTTCAAGCTGACCGGCTGATTGAAAGCCATCTTCTTCGTACCCTGATTGGTCCAATCGTGATCTGCGTTGCGTTATAGCCCGCGTTCCAGTTGTCTGATTGGTTTTAGCAGTAGTTTCGTCCTTTTCTCTGATTGGCCCGTTCACAAGCTGAGGCGCATTTTCTTAAACCTAATTTGTACATCTGTAGCTCTTAATCTCTTGACTTAATGTTGTTTGGTTTGCTGCTTGTTTAGTTGGAGTTCTGTATTTTGGTCAAACTGATTGGTTCTTCGGATTTAAATTCTCGATGTCTACCGGTTTCCTCGTTACTTCGTTCTTGATCCCGCAGAGTGACTCAGGGTTTATTTAGAAACCAGTTCAGTTGGTAAATGGATACCAACTGTGTAACCCTGATTTATAAGTCAACACATATTCAACAGGAATTTTCTCCTTTGTGTGGCCAATCTGTGCTGAAAAGCCAAGAAGCATCGTACAGCTGTCTTATCGTTATTGGGAACCATCAGCAGTGCGCACCGCAAGAAACTCAGAGTTTGGAATCCGCAACCTTGCGGCCAATGGTTGAACACTTCACCGTTTGGCTACGAGCAGCTGGTCAGCAGTGTGATTAGCTATCACTGAGGCAGGATATTGCTCTACTCGCCGTTCACTCACGAAAACCACATGACGTAGTCACGTATTAGCTGGCTGCTCGAGTGATGACTTCTCAGATGGAAGTTTCCGTCATCTTGTGAAATTAATCCTCATCTAGGCTACTTATTGATTGGTGGTGAGATGTTGGGAGATTTGGGGATTCTGGGTCAGGGTGAGGCAAATGCGATAAGCCTACAAGGTTGTAACGTTTGGCTTAATTTCAGTAGTGCCAGCGATGGTAGGTCTTTTTAGCTCTAGCCTATGAACTTTGGTTTGGCTCATGTGTTTAAAATACATCCACCAATTTTATTCGACTGGCTCAGAACAGCCCACGCAACGTCTTACCTATTGGGTGCTAGATTTACTGATGCGACTGCCGATACTACTGATGAGTCATGCGAGTAGCGTGTGTTTTGCTCGGAGCTCCGCACCGCGTCAAATGGAAGGTAAAGTTTATTACGGAACTTATGGAACTGTTTCTCAGCGTTCGTTTCTTGATAGTCAATGAATATCCATGAGAGTTCAAGAAGACGTGCGAGAATGTCCAGTCTTTAAAAACGATATGCGGCGAAGTGCTTTCCTTCCTACACAGCTATTCCCATCATAGTGTTGACCACCGGACCGTCGGTGCATGCAGCAAGAGTGTTTCTTACGGATGAGATGAACGTACTCGAAAAGGTGATGAAGTAGACAGTTAGGTTAAAATCGACTCACCGATTGAATATCTTTGAGGGAATTCTTGACTTTAAAGGATGATATCAGGCATGCGGGACGAAAAAGGCACTAGAGCTTAAATCTATTGGTTTCCATTTAGGAGAACAAGGCAGAAGTGCATTAGTCACCTCCGGACTTCCGGTTCTTTGATCCACCATAGTGGAGCCTTGTACATTCAGTGAACCCGTGTGAAAACTACCAGTTCTATCAGCACTGCCAACTGGGGGTCGATACATTAATTGATCCTTTGGGTGCAAAACTTCATGAAATGGTTTCACCGTGGTCGGTAAGACGATGAAAAACCAACGAAATGTGACAAGTTGTCGAAGCAGACAGAGCTAAGGAAATCTTCTTGAGTACACTAAGCTTGATACCTTTTCCCTCTTCCATTTTTCAATAAATGAAAATTAATTTTGAAGGTGCTGATTATTCCTTTGAAAATTCAAACCAAATGAGTCACCAGTTCACAACATCGAAAAAATCGGTAATAATTATTTACGTCCGAGTGCAATTTAGGCGCCCATATGTCAGATTATGCCATCTGAACGTTCTCAGTGCTTATTTCTGGAAACTTCCAGGAAGAAGGGGATCTTTAGTGCGAAAGCTTTGTGAGACAATTTTTTTAAGCCTCTCACACAGTTCTACGTCACTGCTACCACTCAAAAGCAGTTGACAAGGTTTTGACAACTGCTGCCAATCAACAGTCAGATTGCAGGTCCGGTAGATCTAAGTGTTAGGTGGCAACAGTGGACAGTCTCTTAGACTGGTGTTCCCACTCGAAACAGAAGACCGTTGACCACCAATACATCTCAGAAAATCTTGGTACGTTCCCATAGTACTTTTATCTTTTAAAAATAACTCTGCATTTCACTTCGTTTAGGTAGAGCCTTGGTATAACGCCTTGATGACCACTGTTCATTTACAAATCCGTCTCGTAACAACTGCTGTTCACTAAGAAAATGCATTTAGGCATGCCAACACGTCCGCCGATCAGTACAAGAGGAGAAAAGACCTACCCTTCCCTTGTCGACGGCTCACTGCAGGTTTCATCCTGCTGGAGCTCAACGCTTATTCACAGTTGCGGGATTTCCATCAGTTTTCATTTTATACACGGACATCTAGTGGACGTCCTTGGAGTTGAACAGACAATTGTAGTGACGCTGGACGCAAATGAATCCCTGATTACTCGTGGTGCAGCTGTGGGATAAACTGGTCTCAGGTTGAAGATATGCAATCGGTCAAAATTGAAGATGCACTTGACCCACTTTTACATTCTTTTTGGCTAGGTGTCTCTCTGAGCGCCAGGAAGCTCAGTGGTTAAGGCGCCAACTGAATGATCGGGAGGTCGGTGGTTCCAACCCTGCTTTTGCATGTCGAATGTTCCTGTCTAGGCTTGGGTAACCTGGCAGTAACTCAGCCCTCGTGCATGGCATGGCAGCTAGGCACAGAAACGATGTTACAACTAAGCGGTTTCTTAAATGCTTTTCTAGGAGTCTCTTTACTGTGTGGTTTTAACGATCATAGTCACGAATGATCTCTTGAACACGCGAGAAAATTGAAGTGAGGTACCCGTTAACCCAGTGATACTCACCATTTGACAGAACCCGTTTACAACTGTATCATGTCTACATTCCATGTGCTTAGTTTCTGATACCTTTCGCCTATTCCCACACCTGTTCATTATTTCACACCTTACTACATCATAATACGCGTCACTTTTATCACCTACTGCACGTTTACATCTGTTCGTGTCTTTCCATCCTCCAGCCTGTTACGTCCAAATCATGTTTAGCGATAATGAAGGTAAAGAGTTTGTCCAGGGCGTCACGCAGACTGTGAAACGCACAACAACCCCTGTGTTCCACGAAGTACTCGTATTCAATGTGCCAAAAGACCTTACTGATAAAGTGACCATGCAACTCACCGTCTATCACAAACAAACAACAGGAAAGAAACAAGGAATCGGATTGATACTCATGGGTAAGTTTCTAAACGCGTCTTTTCAGTTGCTTGTAATTTTTAGCACAGTTTTGCTTATACAGCAGTCCCAGTCTGCAGGGACAAACCCTGGGTCAAAACACCCCTCATACGATTTAACCCTTTGGAGACCATCTCTCACATCGATCGAAAGACCGCCCTCGCGGGCGAAGTGTGGTTGAAGTCCTTTGTTGGAAAAAAATAACTATCAATTATAATTTCCTAAGGTGTGGACAGACATTTTCGCTAGCTGATTATAGAGTTCATCAGCAACGCATACCTAATACATGTTTTGTGTGCCTGTGTTTGTTGGTTCGTTGTACAGGAAAAGACAAGTGATAAACACTGAGTTCATAGGTTGTTGGTTTCGTATTGTTCCTAATCGCAACCAGGTTTAGTTGATAGATTAAGCTCATCGACGTCGCTTGTACAATAAGCTATTTGCGTTATCTAAACGTAAAACACTACTCGTAAAGTTGCTAGAAGCTTTTCGAAAATACCATATTTGTATAAAAATGAGAGCATCTGTAGAAATCTATCCAATTTGGGTTTAAGTAGAACACAAGGTTGAGGGAAAATTCGGGACTATGCCCACCTGATGAGCTCGAATGAGGGCGAAACCGGTCGTGGGCTGTCGAGGAATTTTCAGCAACCTCATGAGTAATGTGTTGCGTCTAGACAGTGTATTGTGATATCTCGAATATTTTGCAAATTGAAACATTAGATGGTCTTTGTGCAGCACATTCAGTTGAAGCGGACCACAATGAACGGGTGATTCAGGTCGATTTGGTCGAGTTTTGTGTGCAAATGAGAGTATCTATCGAAAGCTTTTTTGTATCATCAGAATCGAACGTCATTTTGCTAACACACAAAAAATTATTTGTTCAGACGCAAAGCTTTGTCCTCATTGGATCCAGTGTATCAGCGGCTTAGAAAGACTTGCTTTCAAGAACCAGTAAAAAACGCCTACGTTTACCACTTCCATTTCACTCTAAAGTGTAACAATCCAAATGATTGGTGCATATCAAAACGTGAGGCTAAACTAAATTACTACGGAATAATCCTACAGAATCTTCTTAAGCTCGGCTGCTGTTAGGTTTTCTCCAAAAAACAGACCACATTTGATCTACCTCCCCTGACTATCTGTAATCACGGTATTTCCTCAGTTTAGTTCTCCGTCTGAACCTCTCAAGCTACGGTTCCCGTCAAAACAGCCATTAAGGTGCACGGTGTGTATTAACGTCCAAAACCAGAAAAAAATACATCTACAGTGCGTCGTTTATAAAGGGTATGCGGCAACAACGTCCTGGAAATTCTGACGCCCTCTGGACACGTCATTGGTGACCGGCATTCGGCGACTACTGGATCATGATTGGCTGCTGGGTTCAGATTTTCGGCCAATCAGAGTTCGCCCTGATGCTAGACCGAGAAGCGGTCCGATCTTTTGGCCAATCGCGTGCGGGATAGGCTCCTTGGCCGTAGCGACACCTAACTACGAGTGGTAAAGCTGTAGCCGTGTTGAATTCCGCCTAACACTATCCCTGCAAACAGACACTTCAATTCAATCTCACGCACATGAAATTTGCGTATATGGGCAGCAGTCTGTAAGGAAAGTGGGAGATAGCCATGTTCATCAGTTAATCCTTCTGCGGGCATACTATGATTGGCAGGGTGCTTAAAAGTCCCAGAATAAACCGCTCAATCTAGACTAGTGTCTTATTCGTGGTCACAATCGGGTTAGCTTTTAAGCTCTAGAGGCGATCATTGATTATATGAGTTTGAAATTTTGTTTGATCCATTCACATGGTTCGATTTCCAATAAAACTCTCCCGAAGGATCTAACGAAGTGGGTCTTTCTCATGGGGGAGCTATTTTACCTTCCTTCCGAAATGAAAAACCCGACACGAGACAGTGGGTGAAAGTGTACACAACTATACAGAAAGGATGAAACCAAAAGTGCAGAGGGTTGCATCCGAAAAAGACTTCATTCACCAAGGGAAACTTTAAAGCCCAACATTTCTAACGGAGGCACAGTTTTATCAAGCTGTTACATTTGCATAGACGTCACAATTTGGAGTGCTTGTGGTTGAGCAGATGGCCGTTGATCTGTTCGCTGAGTTCGGCAATTAGCTTGCAAATTTTTCGTCCCCAGTAGAGGAGACATCACGTCATCCAGCTGCCCAGCGAACACCCGACCTAACAATATTTCGACACATTGACAACAAGTTGGATTGGATAAGTTAACAGAGGGAAAGAGGGAGAGAGAGAGAGAGAGAATATCCGACACGTGCATCACGTGAGGCCAACCCTGATTCCTGGACACTGCGTCACTAATCTTTTATGAATCCGAAATCGTGTGGCAAGCCATGCGTACACTGCTCATTTATGGAGATGCTCGTCCGCCCGTCATTTGCTAGTGGGTTGCCGGTAATTGGCCTAGCCCGGATATAGGAAAACGAGAGTAGAGATCTGAGTGAAGATACGCATCGCTAACGGAACATAGTGGGAGTGAAATTTCTTCGAGCAAACGAACCAGCTGAAGCGTGCTTGGACAAGGCTATTCACACGACAATGTTTCGGGTACAAGATTAGCGAATCCAGTAACTGCTCATAATCATTAACGAATAATTCGTCTTTTCCCTTGTCATATCCCTCGAACTGGCTGCTTGAAGTCGCAAGCTGAGATATTTTCATTCTCGCTGCCATTAGCTGGCTATCGCATAGCACTAATAAATATCGGTTGATCTGCCAAAACATAAAGGAGAAAACCGTTCCGCATTCAACCATCAAGAACCTGATTTAAGTTGGCCACAGTTATTCCGCCTCAGAGCATGTTTTCACAGACAATTATTTATACAGAAACACAATTGGGTTAAATAGAGAAGTATAGTAGCTACTACTAACAAATTATAAGCAACTTGGGAGGAAGAATAATTCATACAACGAGTGAAACTTCTACCCGAGAAGGTGTCGTTCGACGACCCCATCAATAAAAGTGATCATATAATTTGGATTCCACGACTGTATGATGAAGTAGTTCGTCTAAGTGCGAGTTGGTCACACACTCATGGCCGAAAGGGGTAAGCATTCAAACTAGTGGCTTGAATGTCTCGGATTCGAGCCTGCCTACTGAAGTTTCGTAAGATGGGAACTGCTGAGGAGTCCCAATAAGGGTGAAACAGCTGTACAATGCTTTTTAGCACCGACTAGATTCATTTACGGGACAAAAATTTTGGTTGATAATGGTCTCATCCGAGCACGGAGTTCACCAACCTTCATGGTATGAGGACACAAAAGTCGGTGTGTTTGAATGACTCTTCCTATCGCCAAAGCAGCTGAGATTTTCAACCTACCGGTTGCCTTCAACTTGCGGTTTCGCCAGAAATTCGATGGAAATAATATTTTGTTCGAGGATCGTTTGATGTGACAAGGTGCTGTGAATGTCCCAAAACCAAAGACAGATCACATCGTGGTCTCTTCGGTCAAAGTGCATCGGGCCTACACCGCGTCCACCACCCACTGGATAGAAAGATCGCTTCCTTCTGGCGTTCTGTCAGCATGACACCGGCTTTCTTCACGTTGCAAGAATCAACTGGTTCAATATGGAGGCGTTCACATCACTGTCTAAGTCCCTATGGTACGACAGTTTGTCCACTAGATTCGCTCACCTTGTCACTGATCCCGATGAAATTATTTGTACTTATTTATACTTATCTGCCCATTGTTCTGCGGAATGACAGGCATAGGTCACTCAGTACTTTAACGTGTTTCCACAGCTTAGGATGGCCAAGGGCAGCGACTCTGTCGAGTTTGCATTACAATCCTGCCTGCATCTGCTAAGACAAATCAATGCCTTCGTAGTGCGGTCACCTATCGTTGTGTCACCATACCGATTATGCACCAGAAATGGTCGAAATCGTATGCGGACTCAGGAGTAAGTTCACCCATTGTACCAAAGCAACATGGTCACAGCTGATGTGGATGAACTCTGGTAAAGGTGACCGAACTTTTGATTAAAATTTTATAAGTGATGGAAAACGTGGACCAGCTTTTCCCAGTGTTGATGTCTGCTACAGGCTCAGCTGCTCTACTTTGTACAACAGTCATTTTCAACACAGTTTCAACCCAATTAACAGCAGACCTGATGCACCAAACTGCAAAAGTACTAAATCCTGAACCGAGCTGGCATTTGTTAACACTGCAGAACCATTCGCCAAAATGCCAAGCCTGTCCTCACTGAAAATAAAGCTGGATGTTCGAAATCGGCTAGTTACTCCTGATAAAGAGTGTCAACATGCTCTCCGGTTACGCACTTGCCATGTATGTGTGGCTTCCTACCATCTAAAACGAAGGTTATGTGAAACAGCTAGATTTTATGGGTAGCATTTAGACCGGAGGGCCAGACCGATGGTGGTCCGTTATTTGGACAGCCTCAACATTTTCGAATGGTAAGAAATTTCATTCACCTACTAATTTTTTTCTAACTCCAGCCGAGTCTCACGTGTACGATGTTCTGCACCTACCTGATGAGCCTAAGGAGGACAAAACCGGCAGTCGGCTATCGAAACAGTTTTTTCAGTAACCTTATGAGTAATGTGTTTTGTCTTAACAAGTGTCTTGTAATGTTTAGGCTCACGGTTTAAGGTAACCAGAGCTCCGACCACATGGACAAGATATAGTGTCCACTTTGAGGAAAACACGACCCATGTTACACAACGATCAACAGACATCTGTTTCAACGCGATTAATAGCGTTTTACTACCGCCAGACACATCAGTCAGCTGCTTGTGGGTGCGCGCGTGTGCTTGGTTGAGCAGTTGACAAAAGTTGCTTCAAGTTTCCACAAACTGCTCTCAACAAAACCATCGGACCACATGTACTGAGAACACACGAGTAGTCGGATATTCGATCAACCCGATAAGTGCACTTAGACTACATCTAACCACGGTACGACTGTATTTATTGGTCCATACATTTAGCGTACACAGCTCAGTAGATGATGCGCCAAATGGTTCTTTAGTCAAACATTAATTTAGCTTAGTTGTGAAGACTAGTTACAATTTTGTCCACGTTTCACTTCCAAATCACGATTAGATTGCATTTTCTCCTCACAGAACGTTTCCCCATTGTTTCCTAAGGAACCATAAACTACACATTAGGTTTCAGCGAGACTTTGTGCTGACAGATGCAAAGAGAAGAAAGGGAGTCAAGTCATCCATAACACGTTTGCTTTCCTCATTGAGGTGAACAACCATTTTGAGCAATGAGTGTGTTTGATGCAATCTCATCCGTCGCGGACTCATTAAAACGTGAAATTTCGAGATAAATTACAACAGAAATTACATCGTTTATATGCGTTGCTCCTTTAGGGACCATAGTGTTTCTCGTTTTGTCTCTTGTATAAACAAATCTCAAAAGAGCGAATATTTTACAAGACCGACCGGAAAAATCCTGGATTAGGTGAGAATAAATGAGCTATGAAATAAAAAAAGGACATAAAACGTGCTTACTTTATGCAGAAATACAGAACATAGCTCACTTTAACTTTGTTTTACCATTCCGTCGTTGAGTGTTTAAGTGGGAAATCCAAGAACAAAGGTTTCCGGTTCCTTGGCCTTTTTGTCCCTACTAGTTGGGAGTGTATCGTTCCTGTTGGACGGGAAGCCTTGCCGTGGATAACATCAAAAGCTCGCAAACTGAGACGAACAAAAGGACAAACCAAATAAACGTGTATTCAAAAACGCGGTACTCATGTCAAGAGGATATTAGCTATCCGTCATCCGACTGAGCATGAAACCTAGAAACCTGTGAAATTATGAAAACGGCAAAAGTCATCGGCGATAGAGAACGGTCGAAATGCTGGTCAAACCTAGCGAAATACACTCATTTGCAAACCGATTTGGTTTTGCGGGTGACTCATCTGGACCCAGCTGAACCCCTCGTTTACGATGTTTTTAATTTCGTAAAATTTGGGTTCAAGTGGAAATCCGGGACTGCGCCTACCTAATGAGCCGGAAGAAACGGTCGCGGGCTGTCAGCAACCTTATGAGTAGTGTATAATGTCTATACGTGTATCGCGATATCTCGAATATCGTACCAACTGAAACATGAGGCGGCCTGGTGCAGCACATTCAGTTGCTTGAAAAAATCATAAACGAGAGATTCAGCTGGGTTCCAGGTGAGTCCCTCGCAAAGCCAAATTTGTTTGCAAATGAGTGTATTTCACCAATTTCGTGCAATTTGGGTTCAAGTAGAACATAAAGTTGGCGGAAACTCGGAGACTGCGCCTATTTGATGAGCCCCAAGAAGGGCGAAACCGGTCGTGGGTTGTCGAAGAGTTTTCAGCAACCTTTTGAGTAGTGTTGTGAATAAAATCTACTGGAATGCATTTCTTTTGAACTGCGTGCTGGCTTGTTGAGCGACCTTTGCCCAGCGGATACTACTACGGAAAGTTTTCCCCGTCGTGAAGATGTTCTTCATCCGCAAAACATTTCGGACAAGGTACATCTCCTGCAAACTCGACGCAGATACCGAAAAACCAACTGAGTTTTTTCTCATCAGACAAAAGTGACGTAGAGCATTGGCAGTTTTCCCAAATGTCACGGTCTGCAATTTCACTAAAATGATGTGAGATTGCTAGTTTTCCATACGTCAGTACATACGCCATCGCATTGTCCTCGCACAGTCAGTGGTCGCAGAGCCACAAATCGGAGATTCAGGACAGTTTATTGTGAGGAAGTGAACTCATCAGCCATTGTTCGATCTTTTGTTTGCCGATATTACTTGTTATTTCCCACGCCTTCGAAAACGATGCCGCAAAAACTATGTGATCACCAATCAGAAGCACTCTTACAGACACTAAGCATCCACTTTTGTTCTGAATATTCCGAATGTACCGGGTTCGAGCCTACGTCCTGTTTGAAGACTTAAGCCCCTCGCTTTTCATCCCCAGATTCAGTATGCTTTTCGAAATGGGGGATTACAGCGTGGTGACTAATATGAAGAAGCTTGAAGGCAGTGCTGAATGTTTTCTGTGTATAGATAAAGGACACATCGTCAAAACCGTACGGCTTCTGTTTTGAAAACGATCGCCTACCACTATCTTGTTGGTGTTAATTTCATTCTGGGAGCATTCATTGAGTCTCAGCCTCTAAGACATGTCCAGTGTACCAGGCACAGATTTTGCATTCCCCACAACAGTTCCAGTTCATCTCAAACATTCATTCGAAATTCTCAAAAGCTTGCCACACCTGAAGGAGACAAGGAACGTACGTGATTTCCCATCTGATGGCATGAATTTTAACTAAAATTTCAGTTACCGACTATACTTTAAAAAGTGGTGTTCAATTATAACGAATATCGGTACTACGAAATTGAAATGGTGTGGGTGAGCACCTTTTTTTGCTAGCGGTCGATTCCGCTTCTTTCTGGGAGATGACACAGATGATATATATATATATATACGTGGATGACCACGATTTGATATGTGATATGATATCGTGATAATGACAGAACACCTGTCGCGGTGGGTCGAGGCGGCAGCCGTGCCAAATCAACGGGCGATGACGATCAACGGCGTGGTAATGCATCACATCCTGTCCAATCATGGGGTGCCAAAAATGATCCTAACCGATCAGGCAAATTGCTTTGAGAGCGAAGAGTTTAGGAGTTGCTTTCAGAAACTGGGCATCAGAGGGCTAATGACGGCACCATACCGCCCGCAAACAAATGGTCTAACCGCCGTTCAGGAAACGATTAGAGAGAAAACGGCGAGTAGAAAGGCACTAGCATTCCCCATAGACACGAAAGTCAAGTGGATATGTTTGGTATGTTTGAAATCATATGATTTCAAGTCGGAGGTACTGTATGCTTTTGCTTCCACAACTGTTTGCCAGTTGAGCGGAAAAAATTCATTCTTGTTCGGTGAGGTTGCAGGCGGGACGACAATGCAACTAAGACAGTGACAATATGGATAACTACGGTCCATTCTGAAGAGAACACACTTCGCATTTAATATAAAAAGACATTGGACAGAATATGTACTTTTCTCTTCAAAGTATCTCGAACAAAAGAAAGGTATCTGAATTCAAATACAAAATGGCAGTTTTGGATGACTATCGACCAAAACTGGAATTTTATGACAAAAGTCCTGCAAATTCCTGGTCCCCGTGATCATTGCTGGAAGAGCACTATTATGGTGATACTTACACAAAAGAAGAAAAGAGTGAAAATCAGGATGTTCAAAGTAAAACATGTCAGAAAAAATAGCACAAAATGACTGCTGAAAGTACCCGAGCTACTGGAGTACTAAAATTATTGATTTTGTGATGGCCGTACTAAAAATTGACTCTAAAAGTACGATTTACACTTAGCCACATCTTCAGAGCGACTTCATGTTTGCGAATAGCCTACAAAGTACAGACGACCAGAATTGTCCTCATTCATCCTGTGTGTTCGTTAGCTTAGACAGATAGGTTCTGGCTTTCAAAATACTTGGATGTCACCCATGCAATTTTTTAGAATAATTACGGTGAACCTATTCTTAATTTGCAGATAAGACGTCTCCTATAAGTTAAGGTTATCGGGGAAGGTCTGCCGAGACCTCTATTAAAACCACAGATCAACACGCTAACGTGCACTTTGTCATGCACTTGCCTGCACTTCAAGGTCAGTGTCCCGGGTTTTCTTATGTTGAGAGGCTGGTCGCGCTCTAGTGCCATCTTGGAAGCACATGTTATAGCAAAAACTTCGTTTTATCGAGATACCCGCAGTTTGTTCTTTTAGCTATATGCGGTTCACTGTCCAAGTAAATTTAACGAAACCCGTCCACTTGTTTGGAATTAACCTGAATGTATGGGCACTTCTAAACGAGACCTTCTGAGGTTATTAGGCTATGTCTGGGATATTATGGGAGTTTGGAATTCTCTGTCAATCGACTTCACTTAGTAGTCCTCATATGACACCATCAGTTCATTATTGAAATGCTTCGCGGTCGAAATCGGCAGCAGTGATGAAACCAGTCCGCCTGCTCCCTTCTATGCCCGTTGATAAGTTGACGCGCAACAGCACTGGTATTGTGCTGTTATGTATGGTAAAATTGGCGTGAATCGACCTTTACGAGACGTTTAGATCAAGATAATGTTTGACTTTTGAGTTGAATAAGACACACGTAAACTGCTATTGGAAGGCAAAATTATCAAAACACCTTAGTTTTTTTCCCGCTCAATCTTACTTAGACCAGCTGGTTGTTGCCGTATTTGGTCCCAGGAGTATTTCCCGATAGTCTTGAGACTTGACCTGTCCGGCCCCCCTACTGTGACCTTTGTTCGGTTGTCTCCACAACGAGTCCCGTTTGTTTGTCCGTTGGTCCCACTGCCGAGACTGATTCCGAATCACCATTGAGTTGGCGGTCCCTCATCCGTAGCGGTGCGTAGACCCAAACGACCGATGATCGGCCAAGGCCGACCTGGGTGAGTAGACTCGATATCAGTCCAGGCAAGAGCAACAGCCACCCGCTTCCACACACAAAGCACAGATGCTCTCATCTTGGCTGGAGTTGAAACATTAGTAATCAAACTGTCCAGCTCAATTCAGCAAACAGACAGACGGCCATCATAACAACCTGGGCCATTAATATCTTCAATTACAAGATTATGTCCATAGCTACACTGGGGGATGCGTTGGCCAATGATGATCATAACAACCTGGGCCATTAATATCTTCTTCAATTACAAGATTATTTCCATAGCTACACTGGGGGGTGCGTTGGCCAATGATTTCGAACTGCAATTTGTTGCCTACATGACACTCACGAAAGAGCGCGACCAACACACACTTTTATTCCTGTTCTGCTCGACTGGCAGCGGTGACTGTTGTTGGCATTCCGTGTGAGCACTGTAGCCACAATAATGTCGAATGGCAATTATGCAACTCTGACCGCGATAACACATCAGGGAACGTCCACTCATTGACGCAAATGCTACAGAACCTCGGGCAGTTAGTTGGTCCGAAACAAACGAACGGTAAAGACGAATGGTAAAGAAGTTGTAAGGCTCAACATATTTGGAAACATGTTCCAAAAACAGCTTCCATCACACATCTCTGATGAATCCGGTGTATGGGTTGGTTGCTGAGTTTCAGGTTGCCCACAGGGTCCTCTCAGAAGTTCCTACTAGCCACGAAATGCAAGCAAAAGGGCGATTCGGAAAGACGTAAGCAGTGCATGTGCTGACCGAACTGGAGCCTTCGTGTCACTTGGCTATTTGAGAGCTCTGTATCGGTTTCTGCTAAAACCGTGGTGTACCGCGTTCCATGTATTGCCTGTATCAGCGCGCCCGATCTCAGGACTACACATCCACAATGTTCTAATAAGTAACATGATAACGGTTATGGACCTGGAAACTTATATAAGTAGTTAAGGGAACTATTCTGCTCTTGGTTGCAGGTGGCTTCGGGAATTTTTTGGAATTCACACTCACACCAGTCTTGTTTGAGCAGTCATCCTCCTGTCCTGGCACGATTATTCTGGTGAATCCAAAGGGGGAGCAATTGCTGGACTTGAGTTTCACTCATGCTAGAGGTCATAAGCCGTGCCTATTCTTGGCCGTGCTGGAGTAAGAACTCCGCACATCTGACATGCGAGGTGAGCATGTTACCTCACCATCATCATTGACAACGTCCAAGGTATGCTGGACACATCTGAATAATCATACCTGAGCAGGCAAACGTATTAACGCTTGTACCATGCGATTAGTTTGCCCGACGACGACGACCCAGTAGCTGTCCTGGTTTTGTCGATCGATCTAACCCCTATCAGGATTTCCCGTCAGGTAGTGCCACAAACACTTGAAACCTGCTAAACAATTTTGGATTCGTTCTGCTTTTTCGTGCGTTTTCCACACTGAAGTAGTACATGTAGGCTGTTTTTGCGGAATTACACAGCGAACTATATGAGGCCTTATCTCAAGAATTTTACCTCTCGTGACAGTCGCGATTAACTAGCGTTTTTCTGTTGGCTTTAAACACTTTGTTTATATCAAGAATCGACAGCTTTATACAGGTCCCATCTTATCTTGCTAGGTTTTTATTTCGGTTACCTTAAGAACATTCGGTTAGAATGCAAACTGAATTTATAGAGCCTTAGAGCTTAGGTTGTCGCCACTTCTTGTTTGTGAATTACGTTTCTGTTCATTTGGGACGAACAAAGAATAAGTGGTTAGACGGTTCGATAGCAAATCAGGTATTTTTGTTCATCGCGAAGGCTCGTGTTTTATCCAGTGGACCATATAAAAATTCTCATATGAAATGTTTTCCTTCTTTTCGTGTACGAGAAAAAGGTCACAGATCCACCGAACTCGGCCTTGGGCAGTGATTGAAGAAGGGTTTGTCTTTGACAATAGGTTGAACTGTTGACACTCCGTGTGCTTTTACTGACTTTTTACCTGTTCACCGACCTTGACACTTCACGCACGGCGTCCGCCCGAAAAGTGGTCATACTTTTGTAGGTCGATTGCCAAGCTCAGCGAACGAACGAATAAAAATAAAGGGCATTTCTTTTGAACTAGCAAGCTTAAAGGATTACAAAAATGCTAGATCAAACGGGGAAGGGGTTGGTTTTCCAGTGTGGACTGGCACGCGTGAGCAATTGTCTGAGAACCACTCGCTAGATTCTCAGTCATCTCTACCTAATATTTTGTAGAAAAAATTCCGATTTAAAAGTTTAAAATGAATTCCATTTTGACTGTTTCTGCAAAGATTTCATCCTGTATGAAAGTCAATCTGGTTCAACATTTCAGAAAAGGTTTTTATTTTTTTAAAAAACCTACCGGTTAGTATGTTAGTTGGGGAAGGAGTATCGAATAGAGCAGTCATCCATCAATAGAAATTATTGTTTTCCCCAAACTTACATGCTAAGTAGGATTTTCAGCACTCTTCTGGTAAGTTATACGGCTTCATGGCTTGATTTGTTTTTCCAAAAGCAAGTCAAACATGGAAAAAACCTAAAAGTGGCAGATTTTCCGGACTACGTCCCACGCAACCAGAAGTCTCGATTAAAGGGCTGTGCTTACTCGTGATCAGCAAAATATCTTCTGAGGCTCAGTAGTGGCTAGCAGTCACGATGCTGTTAGGCGAAATAGGTATGGGTCGTGCAGTCGATCGCTCTCAGCTGTGGTAATCCGGAAAAATGTACGTTTTACGCATACGTCCCATCATCTCATTCGCACCACAGTATCAGGCGGTACACAGCCTGTACCAGTTGATTTTCAAGCATATCGGTGAGCTCCAGAACAAGGCGCTCCAAACTCTGGCAGACGAATTCTGCGGTTTGTGTGAAGGTGGGCACTGCGAATCGGGATCACTTACGGGTCCCGTGAACTGACTTTCATACACGGATAACATTTCGTTCGAGAAGATACAAACTGAGTTGGAAGTGGATTAACCAGTTGCTGTTCACTGAACAGGCAGCTTGAGACCAACTGCAAAAGGATTAGATGTTCAAGCAAACATCGCGTCTGTCTGAACAGGCAGGATGGCCTTGACGGCCCAGTCAATGAGACAACGCCGTCTTATGCTATCGGCAATGTGCTCCACCAGAACCGGTCAAAAATAATGTGAACTTACTCCCATTTTTGCACACGAATTTGGTTTCAGCATGAAATTCAACTGAATCCAGTTGAATCTTTCTGGTCCGCCTCAACTTAATGTGCGCACCTCATTTTTCAGTTGGTTCGATACTCGTAATATCGCAATACATTTTCTAGACGTACCACACTACCATACTGAAATCACTTCGACAGCCCACGACCATTTTTTTGGGGGGGCTTATCCGGTAGGCGCAGTTCACAAGTCTCTCCCAACTCGTGGCGGCACATGAATGACAACAACCCAAGCGATATATAAGATGTCTCCAACTCTAATAGTTAGGCCTCCTTCTGCGTGCTCCGCATTGATGTTGCATTCGACTCTAGTGTTCCCACTGAGCTTATCGAATCGATATGGTCGTACTACTGTCCACAAAGTTACATCTACTGTACGAATAGGCGATACTACCTTATAACTCAGATTGAGTGTTTTTTAAAATTTTGTCTTCTATAGGCAAGCGCAACAGTTCGGACACGGAGAAAGAACACTGGGAAGAGATTATCGACGGCCACGGACAACGGATAGCCAGATGGCATAAATTGTATCTGGCCTAACGAAGGTGACTGGCAGAGGACGTGTGTTTTTGACAAAAATGTATAAGTCAGTTGCTTGGTTGTTATTTGAATATTTCTACAAGTTGGGTGGTAACCAATAGTTTTTTAGAGATCGTTAGGGCTACAAAATGATAAAGGAAACGAGATGATAGACTAGCGTTCGGACAGTGTAGTTAGGATAACAACGCTTCAAAATACCCGCTTTCGTATAACTTGTGGATAGACAACAGTCGAACCGACGAACTCGTCGCCAGGGGTCTAGAAATGCTAATGAATTCATATATGGCGATTCAGAAAATGTCCAGTAGAGGAACTCATCATCATCATCAAGAGCATAACATCAGTGTTCAACACTGATGCTTAGCCGCCGTACAGTCATGATTGCTTCGAAAGAAAAAAATAAAAGGGACGGAAAAGAGACTTGGTCCTAGCTTACCATAAACATTCGGAGGCGTCTATACCTCCAGACAGAGGTAGTACGTGAAGTTTAAATATTAAGCCCGTATCAGCTGGATAACTGGACAAAGCTGATCAGATGGCCCTGAGAAAAATAGCTGTTTTCGTCCCCACGAAAACGGTGTTTTTTGGTGCTGCACCAGCGAACTAATCTCATGGTTTATCATATGGTAGCTGCAGTTATTCACGTATTCTAAACAAGGTATACGTTCACCAAATAGTTTCATTTACATGCGAATTTGTTCTTGACGGGAGACTCGCCTGTATTCCATCCGAATTCCTCGTTTATGATGGTCTTCTTCAACCGAATGTGCTGCACTAGGCCGCTTCATATTTTACTTGCTGCCATGTTCGGGATATCGCGATACACTGTTTAGAGGTAACACGCGACCTATAAGGTCGTTGAAAACTCTTGGACAAGCAGTCTTCAGGGACCTTAAGAGTGGTGTTTTACGTCTACACAGGGTGCGTTATTCTAAGTTCACAGTCAGCGACTGTTTTCCCATCGCTTATTTCCATCGATTGATACCGAATTTGCAGTGCTCTATTCCTGGACTCGCCCAAAGCTGGTACCATCCACACACAAATCTTGTCTCTATCACATATAAGTGGATGTGTTGTGAACTTCATGCAAAATAACGTTCAAAATTCCTTTATAAGGGAACTTCCGTTCAGATAACAAATTTACTGTAGCCGAAAGAAACAGGCTAAGAATATTAGAAACAAAATGCATAAAAACACATTTCTGAGTGACAGAGCTTGAGATAGCTAAGCGATTAAGGTGCCAGCTTGTGGACCGGAAGGTCCGTAGTTTAAACCCGACCTCAGCATCTCAACTGCTCTTGTCTAGACTTGGGCAACCTGTCATTATCTCAGTCCTCGTGTCTCCTTCCGTTGGCATGGAAGCTGGGCACTGAAAGGGCCACCATCATCATCATTGACAGCATGACATCAGTGTTCAACACTGATGCTTCGCTGCCGTACAGGGATGAGTCAGCAGTAGCCTGTTTCCGCTTACCCGCCCTGCTGTATGCAGCAAGTACGATGACCCGGCTGATGGCACCACGCGACTGCCGATGTGATATGAGTTTATGTGTATATATGCAGCTCATGGTTGTACGTGGGCTAGGATACTGTCAGAGCACCCACACCTGGACAGGAGGACGATTAGGGTCCTCAACCAAAGCCTTTGGCTCAAAAGCCTACCCGCAAGGCAGCGGTGTTTGGCGCGAAATGCGAATGCACTGCCATTTCTGCGGAACAAGTCGCCCCATGTTCCGACTCCCAACCTGGAGGGACAGGAGACTGTGTTCGTCAGACCTCTAGCCATTGAGCAACCTGGTATGAAAGACTCTGTGAGTGTTGCGGGGACACCCCTCCCCCCAGTATAGCTCAATGAGTCGCTGAGCTGCGCAAACCGTCACACCACGGTAAGGTCCAGTCTCTTCGTAACGGCCCCGAAAGGGTGCCACAGCTGAGCGATTTTTTAATGAGTGACACGCGAGGCTATTCTATCAGGGCAGTCATGATGGCACACACTGTTTCATATAACTCCATGGCCATTAGCTACCTTCCGGTTTGAGGTGCTACCGTTTTCATATCACGATGTATTAGTTTGTGTTCAGGGTACAGCATTTGGGTTAATATACATCAGAATGATAAACGACCGTTTTCACCCGTGACTCTATTTAAAATATGGCAAGTCCGTATGAACAGTCCTCTACCTGTCCTGGTACAGCTATTCTGGTGAAGCCACACCAAAGGGAGAAAGCACTGGACTCGACTTTCGTTCTTATCAAAGCTCATCAGCAGTTCGTATCTTTGGCCGAGCTGGGGTTTGAATTCCGCACGTCTGACATGCGAAGCGAGCATTTTACCACTAGCCCACCAGCACACGCTGGACGCGACTGAATTATCACGTCTGGACAGGCAATTTATCAGCTGTCGATCTGAAATGATCCAGTACAGCGCAGGCTGCTGATACAACAAGTCAGGGTTTTGGCTGACTGTTACCACAGTAAACGTAAAGGGCTACTAACATCGAGACAGGTTACCCCTTTATGGTCCAAACTAACTAGTCTGGATGAAGTTTTTTCCTTCAATAGTTTTCAAAGCTGAAAAGGAGGCTGTCATCCTGAAATGGTAAGCTCCTGTTTATTCAGCTTAAAAAACTCCATCTACTTTATATACATCCTTAGGAGATGGGACTAGACCAAAGCCAAAACGACGTTCTTGCGTACCTCCAGTTGCCAGCCCCCTCCCACCTACTCATCCACGGATATCTAACCGGACAGTATACTTGACCGACGAATTATCCGGTCAAATTCCATGATGCAGGTCGGCCAACCGAAGTAAAATTGATTTGTTCAAGTGTGTGGGAGGTGCACTCTTACTGACCTACCGCATTATACCGACCACTGCTCCAACGGACAGACATAGCATGCGGTTAGAATTCTAACGATGACTACTACCATCAAATCGTTCTAGTGTAAACTCGACTGGTAGGTCTCCAATTCCTCTCAAGGAGAATAGTGTAATCCATCTGTTGTAATCGAAGCTTCCGACTGGATTCAATTTAGCTGAAGAGTCTTGCGTACTTGCGAAACCCGTAATCATCATTTAGCGTTCGCCCTTAACAAGGCCGCTTTGTGAAGTCCGCTCCGGTAGTGCCTTCACAGATAGCAATCTTTCTTACTTCCTCCCGTGAGATGTCCAGTGAACCAAGCGGATTCGACCTCAGTTTGATGGGACCAGTGGCCATGCATTTGCAACAAACGGTATTATTGAAGGGGGAAGTATTAGTAGCACGGTAGTAGTAATACAGTATAATAATAATAATGATACTAATAATAGTAATAAATCCGTGAACAGTGCTCCTTCTCTCTCTGGCTGCCGAGTAAAGCGGAGGAAAGGATTGGTGGGACAAAACTGAGCATTACGAACATTACGCATACCGATTTTAAGCTTCCCTACGTGGTTTTCTTGCCATGTATGATGGACAGAAGTAGTGTTTTAAAATCCGAGTTCCCCCAGGCATTATTTTACTTTTATGAAGGACAGTACTTTTTTGCGTTGGTTCAACACATGATTTCCTGAAGAGTTCCATCAAAACGACTAAAAACATTTGGAAGGTTGCTGGAAACTCTTGGGCATCTCATAGCCCCTGCTGGGGCTCATCAGCTAGGAATTATCTTGTAAATGAATACCAGATGTATGAGATTGACGAAATACGGTCGTTTGTAAACTAACTTGAAGGTAAAGGAAAACAACCGAGTCAAACCTGAATCCAGCGTTTAGGATGTTCTTCTTCAACTGAATGTACTGCACAAAGCCCACCTTATGTTTCGATTGGTACGATATTCGAAATTATCGCGGTATATCGGCATGACTGGACACTACTCAGAATGTTGCTTAAAGCCCTTCGACAGCTGTTAGGGTTTATCAGTCAGGCACACTCCTCAAATTGTCCTCAATCTTATGTCCCCCTTGAACACGAAATTCTACGCAACCAGCGAACTGCACTCATTTGAAGAAGAGCATAAAACGAAATTAGTTTGCAAATGAGTTTGTATCGTCAGTAAATTGTGTGCATGTGGTGTCCAAGTAGAACATAAGGTTGACGGAAACCCGGAAACTGTGTACCCACCTGATGAATTCCAAGAAAGGGTGAAACTGCTTGTGAGATGTTCAAGAGTCCCCAACAATCTCACAAGCTCCCTCAAGTTTGTTAGCTTTTGCAAACTAACGTTACAAATCTTTCCGAAGAAAGAGTTGATTTCATTCCTATATATTCGGTAATTCTGAAGCCATGACCACCTTCCCAACATAATAATTACGCTACACGGCTTCCGGTCAACCACTGTTCCGGTTCGAGACGTGAATTATCCCCACTGCCTCTATAGATGACCGCATATGGTTGTGATAGGGGAGGGGTACTGGGCACATAGGATAATGCATGACATGTACGTTTTTGTGTGGTCACATATGTTGGCACAGACTGCAACCAGAACTGGAATCCGCTCAACTTTTTCCACCTGTACAGGGCAGTCCCGGTAGTTTGAAAGAGACCGGTCGCGGATGAAGAGAAGGGGTATTTCTAGCAGAAGGTAGTAAAACAGTGAAAGAACGAAAACGCACAAGAAGGGAGGAGGTCTTCACTAGAGAATGCTGTATGGTAAGTGTCAAAGGAACGCATCTTCATCATCAGAAAAGGAATTCGCATCGATGACGATTGAAGTCCCCAGCTACTCGTCATGTACCTATTACTTAAACAACACGATGCATCTTGTCAACCATCTTCGGCATCTATTACGTTGATTTGTCTAGCATAGGACAAAACACCTTCGAAGCACTCGGTCGAGTGTTGTCCTACTTTATTTGATCCTAAGGAAAACTGCAGGTGGTACTGTGCAATCCGTGCCATTGGAAAACGTCTATGCAAGACTACGTGTTGGATGGTATTTGACCATTTCAATTCCGTACTACGCATTTATCGCACACACGTTCTTGTTTCTCTGTTTGAAGTACACTGTCGGCCTCTAGCCTAACCAGACAACGATGAACTATTCCTTCAAATCTAGAGTAAATATCCTAGCTCTTGGAGCAGAGTACAAAAGTTGCACTCGACAGTCAAGTTATCAGCACCAGGCGTGATACGGGCGTGTTCTGGTGAGTTTTCTTCCTGAAAACTTCAACTAAGGTGTGAGAAATTAATCTGTCCTTGTATTGACGACCATAATCGCTCTGGTAACAGCCGACATCAAGCGGAATCAAACTTAGCGTACATGCTTTTCGTTTTGCTCGATCGTTACAGGGCATTAAAACGGATGGCAATCGCACTCAGTTCAGCCATACAAGAGCGACTGCTCATTAGCACGACGGTATGACTCGGACACTCATATTAAGCTCCAGGTGATGTATCCACAGTGGCTGCAACTTGTCTTCCGCCATTCGTGATACGTGTAATTACGTGTCAGACAGCATAGTCTGCGCTTTGCGGGTCGCGTCTTTTTCACTTACCAGTGCAACCCCAACTACACCAGCACAATCAAGAAGCACCTCAACAGGAACGACGACTCTCAAACACAAGCATACACACACCAATACGGGGTCCCGGACTGCTGCAGCAGAAATCATAGGCATTAATCACTTGAGAATAGCACCATTCGGACGTCAAATGGACCTCAGGTACGGTTTAGTCTTAGAGGAATCACAATTGATAAAACTTCAGGTGATTGGTGTGGGCCTGGTTAAAATTAACCGCAGGAGGGTGCGCGTCAATCGACGCACTGGGCCTACCTAAACGCCAAATTAAAGAATGCCGAAACAGCATGACCTTTGTTTCTGGCCTAACCATGCATGCGATCACCATGCCAAGGTATTGTGATCTTAAAAAAGCTGTCAGGAAAGACTATATGCGTCAAATGAGTGAAGCACTTTGGCACAATCCCTGGAACAAACTGTGCTCACAACTTGTGCGCATTTACACAAGCCCTTCGTGCGGACTTTGATCGCATGGATCACCAAGTTCGTTTCTATGCTCAAGAGACAGTAATTTGTGTTCACCAGGATCTTTGGTCAAAACCGAGTGGTGAGTCCAAGTAAATTGTCAGTGATGTTTGAGGAAGCCTCCGCCAACCATACTAATGACCAATCACCACAAGATCTGACCACAAATATCGGGCTCTCTGTTAGGATCGATTAATGTCCGACCACACATTAGCAATAGTCAGCTGCTTGTCTGAATGTGCCAACACCTGGCCTGATAAAAAATCAGATTCACCAGCTGCGTGAGCTGGTTGATCGATTGCTACTCAAAAGACCACGTGTTCAACCCACCTACCCCCCAATTCCACCTGACTCAGTCCAGTAGGGACGGTATCGCTGGTGTGGCTGTCGGGGAACCGAGCACACCTTTACTGCAAACATATCCGGTGACATACCTTGAAAACAAATCGAATGAATTTCGCTCCTCTAGAATAAAGAGGAAAATGTCTCAGCAAGGAACTGCCTTCCTTTTGGGACGTTTAAAATCGGATGAGTGAGCAGAAATTGAAGCGCATGCTGCAAATTCATCCCACACTTGCTGGTATTTCCGGCCTTCCATCCTGCTAGTTTTTACAAAAACGCGGATTTTAGAAGATTCCCGTCCTATGAAACTAATCTGACTTTGCTCGTCGGTTTTCTGCTCAAAGGTGAATTGGAACATTCGCCAAAATAAGATCGGTTTTGGATCGTATTTAGAGTTACCCTGGATGGTGATTCCAGCCGGAGCGACCGAATTAAGACTATGAGCTATCTTACTGGTTAGTCCTTACGATTACCATTATTTAGCGCCACGTGTATTAATGCGCACGAATATGACTGACTACGGTGTGTTGACTGCTTAGGTGTGTTGCTTGGTTGTTGATCTGTTCACCTAACTTGCAAGCGTTTCATCACCAATCGAGGTGACATCGTCAATGCGGGCTTGAGTCACCTCAATTGGTGATGAAACGTTTGTAATTAAGCTGCCAAGGTCGGTGGACACACCAGAATGAATGGCTCCCGAAAAAGACTAGGCTCTTTTTGACATCACTCATTCTCCTGTTCTGATGTTTGATACTACAGCCTTTTCGTGGGCGGTCCAACAAGCCTAACTCGGTCTAAAATCCGATATCAAGAGAACAGGACAGAAATTGCAATATCATCAATATATTCATAAACGAATACACGTATAGAAAATCAGCGGACGCACATAACACACCGGATCGCACAAAGTATACAGTATCTCAATAAAAGCTAGTGTAACGGGAATTCGAATAGCAGCGCACCGATTTCGGTCAAGGTTGTGAACCAATCGCGTGACGACGGGATTGGAAGCAGAGAGAACCTACGTAAAATAATACACACTTTGGGAAGATGAATACAATAAATGAGCAACAGGCACAACTGAGAGTGGGAGACGGAAAGAAGGACGCCTGGCTTGCTAAACAGGTGGATGGGAAGTGGCAACCTGAGCCGAACAAACGAGGGCATGACGCCAAACAGCAATGGAAGCATTCACATGAGTATTCCGTAATTGGGGTTTGTGGAAACAGAATAACGGTTTAAAAAGAATTTATTCGTTCGAATTAGACCTGGAGCAACTTGTTCTGTTGCTGTTGGAATGAAGAAGAGGTTCCATTGGAAGAGAAGGACGAAAGCAACACGGTGTAAAAGTGGGCTGACTAGTCAGGATTCCCCTGTTTGATAGGCCAGTGGCCAATTTTCACTCTTCCGGTTCAGATTTTTGTGAACAAACAAGCAAACCATTCGAATGCCCATCATCTGCGGTTGAGAGCTGCACCGGAACCGATCCCAAAGCAGGTTGCATTCGTGGTAAAATACTGTCCGTGTCCTGCTCTGAGTCCGAGACTCCCACATCCCAGTACTGTCCGGACAAATGCGATTCCGGGTCGTCCGTAAACGATGCCATTTTGAGGGGTACGATGGAGGTCGAATGTCCGTTGAGTTTAGCCTCAGTCAGGAGCTGCTTGAATTTGCGATTGAAATAGACACGCACAGGGAATTCCATGAGTAGAAGGATTCCAGCGGTCATCATGATCAAGAAACAGATACGCAGGGACCACACATAGTCGTGAGTGACGTCGGCCACATAACCTAATGTGAGAGAAGAAGCGGACGGGAGAGTCAGAGGAGCAGTTTTGGATAAACAGTATGAAAGACCTGTTTGGAATCTGGTGCTTTTGATAAGCATGAGAAAGATAGTACAGTAATTTTGAATACGGCAGTTGTCTGAAGATGGAGTACTACGGGTAGGGTTTTTAACTTTCTCGAGGATTTGCACCAAATGGTGGTTGATGCGAAACGATATTATGTTCTCCCTCTGGAGTGTCACAGTACACATAACTTCGAAGATATCACCTGGATGTACCTCTTAAAAGTGCTCACCTATAAAGGTGACCTTTCCATATCAGCCGTTCAAGTCAGTTTGAAGGGTAACGTTAGAAAAATAAAATACCGACTAAATGCGATGCGCATTTGGTCGACCGCTGCTTCTTACTTTAATGAGAAAACAGACATCACTGGCTAGAAAAAATGGACGGATGTATGGAGGATTACTTGATACAAGACGGAAAACGATATTGTGAGTGTAAGCACAAGGAATATTTCGCCCCTTAAAAACTACACACAACCTGGTTGCTCGGGCTAGCAGAAATACAAACGAGTTCAATTTTCGCAGTATCTGGTAGAAAAATCCTTCGGAGAGATCATACCCGAAGAGGAGCCACATCCTTGAGAGTTCAAAAACGCTTTCCCACAGGATGGAATGTATTGCAATTCCATGAAGAGAGGCCAAGCACTCCATTTACTCAGGGAAATTGCTCCTTAAGAGGGTTTCGTATTAAACATTCTGGGAAAATCGGACTTACGTTTACTCTGTTTGTCTTTCTGTCACATAGCGAATGAGACATTTCCGTGTTCCTTAGGACGAAAGAGAACCAACTGGGAAGCCAGCAGTGGAGCCAACCCCTAACTTGAGTTGTATCCCCTAGGCTTATATGTGGATAAGGATATGGCCACTGCATTTTTCAGTGGGAAGACACTAACGATAGCAGTAGTGGGGCCACAATGGAGAAAAGAGTGTCTGACCTCTCTTGGGAATGGCGGCACACTGAGTCTCGGCTGACAGTGAAGATCGTTCTGGAAGCTGCGGAGAAGTACATCTCTTAAGAGAATTACGGTACAGTGAAGATGATTTTAAACCTATACTCAATGTGCTCATTAACGGGAGAATCACCACCTGGTATAAGGTAGTGAATTGGCTTGCCGGGAACAAACTGAGAAGCGGATATCTCCCACTCATCTAGGGCAAACAGACCTTCAAACATTTGGAACGCGCACTCAGAACTCATATAACCGATCATTCTTCAGACCCGGCGAAGTCCAGTGGGGCTACAGATTATCCACCTGAGCCCGGTCGCCAATTGGGCCAAAAAATTAGCTTGAAATAGCGGTGTTAACTTATGCTAGGACGTTTTCAGGCCGAAAAGTACAGGCGCAGAGAGCGACGCGTCGCAAAGGTCGTTATAGTTCACCACACGATCCAGACAGCAGGTGCGTGAGTGGAGCCTACCAAACACGGCATAGCAACAGGCGACCAGCTGGGCGGGTGAAAATGGTCAGGGCTGAACAAGCACGAACAAGGAAGTGACCACATTTGGCCTATCAGCCATCCTATGTAGTTGTGCTCTAGCTCTCTATGTCAGACGGGCAGTACAGCTGTGCTTTTGGTATTCTGTCTTTTCCTTATCGCTTGGTCTGACCGGCCCAATTCAGGCGTAACTGACAGGCGTTCGCACGTTACAACAACTTACCGATTGCAAATTGGCCCGGTGAAATAGCGAGTCCCAGAACGACCATAGTCAAGGCAAGCGAGTGGGGCAAGCGGGATGGACCAACCCAGTCAGACAAGACCACAATCATTTGTGTCATGGCAGTCCCACTACATACACCATGGACAGCAAAGCAGAAGTAGTAGGCGGCCAACAGACCAGTCGGCGCTTCCTGTGAGGGCCAGGGGAACACGTGGAAACAGAAGATGGTTAGGTACAACAACAAACAATTTTTTTATCAAATCACTGAACGGTCACCAATGGATCACATTCAAAGTACGCATACACTGCGTTTAAGGCCAGCAGTTCATAACGGTGCTGTTCAATATATATATATATATATATATATATATATATATATATATAAATACGAAATAACAGCTGATTTACTGGCTGGTGGGAGCTAAAGTGGCGGTTAATGAGCCAACTTACTGATCGGAAGGTTCCTCGAATTCAACCTCGGCATCTCGAGTGCTCCTGTCTATGAGGGGGAAACCTGGCAATATCTTAGCCCTCGTGGTTCTTTGAGGTAGCATGGTAGTTAGGCACCGAAAGGGTGTTACAACTAAACGATTATTATTATTACAGGATACCGGACTTTTTTCTCTCTTTCGTATCAAATTGGTTCTCCGATGGGGGGTGGGGAGGGTGCACGCGACCCCGCTTTAAACCTGTGGGTCTCCAACTGAGAGATGTGAGATGTACAGTGTTGGAGAGGCTGAAACAAGCATAACGAGAAGCACACCCGTCCAACTTGCCTACGTAGATCATCCGCACTCCACTAAGAAGGAAACTGAGATCTAGAGAAATACACTAATTTGCAAATCAATTTGGTTTTGCGAGAGACTCATCTGGAACCCAGCTGAGCTCTAGTTACAATTACGGCTGGCGATGCGCGCAACCCGAATGACGAGACAGCCGTTAAGAGGTTGGTCATGAACAACCTAGACGACAAACATAACAAAACGCTCTCAGTCCAAACCAGCACCACCACCACCACCACCATACTTCTCTAGCCTATTCAGTGTGTGAGTCAGGTCAAATTATAAATTAGAGGTTATCTGAGAGGGTGTTGCGGGTGTGCCATACTTGAAGCATCAGCAGGGGTGCTGTTGCATACGAGGTGGCGCATATTTGCCTCCACAAGCATCAAGGTGAAGATGTGGCATAAGTGCGGACCAGAGACAACTTGCACTTCCACATCAGCTTAAAAACTTTACGATCATTATTGCTGTGAGTCTCTGACTGTGGTCGCTTTGCGAGCCAAGCTGTGCGTCACATCGCGACGATTGAGGATCACTCGACGTAGATTACAAAAAAGACAAACATAAAACTGGGTGTCAGTAGATTTGTGCTAGATGGACAGCTTTCATAATTGACTGAATGCCCACCTCCGAAAGGACACAAAAATCCATTCAGCTATGACACTCCTTCGATGCGAAGCTCTCATGCAAAGGGGGCGGAAATACTCATGTCCGGGTAAGAGGCCAAGCAAGGGCACAGTCCGCACATAGCTGTATACACGGATGCGTGTTATATGTGGCACATCCTGTATGTTCTTTTCAAAAGTCTCCTCTGCGTTCGATCGAGAGATGGCAATTGACAGGTACTAACAGGTGTCCTTGAGTTTCTGGACATGAATCAGGCGGCTCTTGGACACTGCCCATCTTGCTACACCACAGGTTTGTGTCAATCGGTTAACCGCAGGACGACCGATGGTGAGCGGTAGCCCGAAAGATGCTACTTTCTTGTCGAGAACGATAACAAGTTTCCAACAGAAAGTTGGTATCTAGTCGTTTTTGCAATGTTGCTTTTAGACTATCGAAGTCTTTCCCAGATTAACCGGAGATCTATTCCTCACTCTCATTATCATAACCCCGACTTCGCCTGTTTAGGCTTAGGCGACCTGGCAGTATCCCAGCCCTCGTGCTTCCTTCGGGTGGCATGGCAGCTTGGCACCAAAAGAGTGTTACAGCTGAATGATTTTTATCCGAGATTGGCGGATTGGTCGCGTGGCTAACTCACTACTCATCCTGCAGTTATGCAATACATATCCGCAATATGTTATCACCTGGTTTCTAAGATGGAATGCTCTTCCAATTCATGGCCCCTTTCTCCTTTCTGAGAAAACTACTTATAGTCAGGGCTACTCACCTGGGAGGAGTAGATTCGGCTACGTGAGACTAACATCGCCAATGCTGGTAAGCCCTGGCCACTATGAGTTCATATTCGCTTAATATCACGGGAAGTAAGACCGAGGATTCAATGTTAATGCCCCTGATTCTCCCATCTTTCGATGCCATCCTCGGCTCCACATTCGATCTTTATAGTATCCAGGATCACACATCCAGTATACGCGTGTTCCATAGATGTCCTGGATTGCACAAAATATTTTTTATTATTGTACTGTGAGGTATTCATCTATAACAGTGGTTTTCAACCAGGAGGAGTTTCCAAAGGTAGACTGCACGAGCTCAGGCCGGAATGGGGGACCTAGATTGAAAGACTCCAAATATTGGACTGCCGGTCATCGATCTGATTTACTTGGCACTTGTTCTTACTAATTTTATTCACGTAGCGGACAGGCTTCCGACTGTTACAATAACAGAAGTGCGACTGAAAATGACATGTGCCGTGTCGTTTTAGGTGTGTTTCCTGAAATAATTATGAGATTCTCATCAACTGCCATCGCTTGAAAAATGACTAAATATCATTCCGTTCTCAAAAAATAACAACAAATTTTGTTCTTCTTTTGGATTGGACTCGTAAATTACTAGTGAAACCAACAGTGGTAATCATTGGTATGATACTACTTACAAGGTTGATGAAGGTTTTTGAACATCAACCATATAATTGGTATCACACGAAGGAAAGTACTCGGTATCTTGAGCATCGTTCTAACCGAAACATGAGACCGCCTATGTGCAGTACATTCAGTTGGAGGGTAGCATGGATGAGAGATTCGACCGGGATCTAGTTGAGTCGACGGTTCACATCAAGTTAATATTCAAACAAGTGTTTACCGCAAATAATCACACATTAGTCACATAGGAGTTAAAAATAGTTCGCCACATTTTGTTGCGGGTCGACAAAACAGATGGAGGGATGAAGTTTCGCAATATGCTGGAAGGGACAGTCGGTACAAAACAGTTCAAGAATCCTTTATTCATAGTGCGTCAGGGAATTAGCTAGGTCGAGAATCCGAAGGGTTATGCCATTTGGATAAACAATGTAAAGGCTCCCGTGGCAGAATTTCATCCAGACAACTTGCGCTCATATTCCGCGAAACCAGACAGCCCTCTTTTGGAAAATAGATCAGATTTTTCTAACTCTCTAAGGTAGACAGATTAGTTAGGCTCGGTCAAGTGTGGCGAGACGCTGTCTCCGGATCATGGACAATGGATTCAAATCTTCGAACAGCACACCCGACTTTCAGTAGGTTGCCACGTATCATTTAATGAGCACAATGACTTCATCAGTTGGAACTCACAAAAGCAATAATCAGGCAAAGGAAACAACAGCAATTACTTCAACTTCGCGTACATAAACCTCATCATCCATAGGTCATAGGGGGACAGAGAGTGGTACGAAACTAAACCGATCACTGGCTGTTAGTTCATCGAATGCATGGATATGGTTAGGCATAATGCCTCTTGGGAAGAAAATTTATCAGAAAGGTTGGTCAGTGGCATATTCAGCGAAAAGGATAATAGAATACCCGGACGACAAAGTGCTCCCCACTTCCTGACAGCGTTCACCCACGGGATCGACCGAGATTTAGCCTTTCTTGGGAGCGCACTTGCTTGGGTGTCATACACTTTCGTAGCATTTTTATACATATGTAAGGTGAGAATCAAATAGCATGAAAAGATATTAACCAGTAGCGGGGTTTTCTTCCCATTCTACTGAAAATAGAAGTGGAGAGCAAGCAACAAATCGTAGCATTTTTATACATATGTAAGGTGAAAATCAAATGGTATGAAAAGACATTAACCAGTAACGGGGTTTTCTTCCCATTCTACTGAAAACAGAAGTGGAGAGCAGGCAACAATAAACGATCAGACGTAATTGTCACCAAATGCTTTGTTAATGCATTTGATGGCCTCTGCACTTGGCCCTTGCATTGTAAATGCGACAATAAATACAGGGAACAAACAAATGAAAAATATCCATAATCACGGACATGGAAGCTCATATCCCCGAGAACTGGATACAAACTGCCAATCGATTTGCTACTCAAGTAGGGCTGCATTTTTTAATGCACCGTAATCATGAAGTTTGCATTTTTTTTAGAGCAATCTCACATAGCGCCGATTGGGACGGCATTCCAAGCCTGCTTGAACAGCATTGTATGACCTCTTACGGTTCAACCAGAGCTCCAGATAGGTCGGTGGTTAAGGCACGAACTTAGTGGTCGGAAGGTCTTTGGTTCGAACCCAACCTCTGCATCTCGGCTGCAACCAGCCTTGGGCAACCTGGCAGTCAGTAGCTTAGCCCTCATGCTTTTTTAGGGTGACATGGCAGCTAGGCACCGAAAAATTGTTACAACTGAACTCATTATTTTCATAATTCAGTTCGGGTTTTCAGGCATGAAACATGCATGTAGCGCGTGGTGTTTCATGGAGCAAAATAAAATTGACCTAACCTAACTTGCAAATGAGTGTACTCCACCAGCTGGGTACAATTTGCGCTCAAGGAGAGCATGAGACTGATGGAAACTCGGGGACTACAACTACTTGATGAGTCCGAAGAAGGGTAAGACCGGTCGTTAGTTGTCGATGAGTTGAACGCATGACAGCAAAGGCCATGACAATTTACTGCGTTATCTCAAATATCGTACCAAATGAAAGGTGAGGCAGTCTCTGTGCAGCACATTCAGTTAAAAGAATATCATAAACGTAAGATTCAGCTGGGATTCAGTTAAGCCTCCCGATGACATCAATTTAATTTGAAAATAAATGTATTTCGCTAAACCTGATCAGACTTTGCATGAGCTCCCGTGCGTCACTCACACGAACGTCTTACATTGTGACTCCGGGAACCTCTCCAGAGTGCGATTTGGCATTGATTCAATGAGAATGACGGCAACACTGATATCCAGCCATAGGGTTTTCAAATATGTACCCATTAATATTACTGCCAGCCCTCAACAGTCAAAACTGTATTTTTTAAAGATGGGATAGTATGTGTACATACGACCTTTTCCCGGAAGCCGTGCCCGCTGGAGGCATTGGAACCAGGCCATTTTACCCTCCGCTTGGAAGCACACTCTCCTGTATAGGATAATGTCCACAAACAGCCTCTGGCCAGGTAACAAGGTCTGGATCTATTTGCTTCGGACATTAGCGACGGCAAAAGGATAGGCCGGATAACCACTCATCAGCGTTATGGATTCAAAATCTAATATACTAGCTTTTCACCCTCGAGGAACTCCTTTTTTTGAGAGCGGGCGGGACGATTTCCCTTCCATTACAATTCATAATCAAGCAACCATCGGAATCAAAGGGAAGTGGGCTTTGTGGATCCTAGAAATGACCCCCCACCACCTCCGAGAGAGAATACCATCGCAGATATGTTCGAGGTCTTTAGACCACATTCACTCGTTACGTTGAAAGTTTACTGTAATAAACACTTTCAAGATAATATTCCGCCGCATCATCGAAATTTCCTCATTTGGACTCGGGCCAAAGTAACTGATAACTGAGTCTAAAAGACGGAGGAAGATGGTGGAAGGCAACAGTGAATAAACATGACAAAGCAAGTCAGGGCAACTCAACATTTTTTGAGTTCTCAATACTCGTCGTTGTTTTTTTGCCCATATGAATACATCTCCATTGGGAATCGTACTGTTGTGTGGTACCCATTCAAGTTTAGCTCTGTGGCCGAAAAAGTACTCGTCTGTACGAAATTATACGCTCGGGGCTGACGGACCCACTATGTTGCAGTAGTAAGGCCTTAATCAGGTATACACATACTCACAAAAGCTGATAAAACGCTCGCAACAAACAAAAAGATCGTCATTCTGGTGCACCAAGCAGCGATACGGTTCATTCTAGTCACTCATCTCGTGAGCAAACACCCATCGTTGGAGAGACATTCTGGCATTTGCCGAAGATGCGTTCTCAGGGGGGGGGGGGGGTGCATAACACGTCAACAAAGTTGCCAGAGACGTTTTCAACGGTCCAATTCATTTCCGTTTTTCAGCCTTTCTCCAGCCTAACAAATCTGCGAGATATTTTTTTGGCGACAGCAGGAAGTGCTGAGCAGACTGACGATCTTAGTGAATAAAACGTATCGTGCAACAGGCAACAGGTGGTGGTACGGTGTATTGGGCTGATATTCAGACAACAACCCGCTGTAATTAGCTGGTGGTTAGAGCCTCAAATTTTTCGGATGATTGAACAAGACTCTGTGTAGGCAGACAACCAATGGCGTGTGCAGTCTCGTTAACACCTCCACAGCTGGTGGTCGAGTCAACTCGTTCAACTGTAGCACTCTTTCGGTGCCTAACTGCCACGCCACCAGAAGGAAGCACGAGGGCTGGGATACTGCAGGTTGCCTGAGCCTAGACAGGGGAAGTCGAGAGGCAGAGGCCGGGTTCGAACCACGGACCTTCCGGTCAGTAAATTCGCGCTTTAACCACTTAGCTGTTCACTGAGCTTTGTAGCACAAGCTTCGTCACTAATCGAAGCGAGATCATCCATCTGTTGTTGTGAATTGGAACTCCGTCAGCTTCATACACCCCTAGTAGTTCCTGTTCCTCCGCTGAGACAATGAGACAATGAGCTGTCCTCCCACTAATAGACCAATGGGTTGATCTGCGGCATTTGATGTTGGTTGGTACTGAGGCTAATGCGAATATCTGTATTCACCGACAAGCAGCGCACGGCTAAAACGTTAAAGTGATGGGATGTTTTAGCGGCATAACGGGTTTAGTTCATTGGAGTAATTCACCATAGGTTTCATCCTGATTGGGAATCATAAGGTGGAAGCGTTTAATTCCGTTAACGGAGGATTGTTTTTCGAAACTAACCACAATCTACCCGTAAAATTAAAATCTCCAAGCCTAGCTTATATTGACTTGGTAATTGTCGAATCCTCCACAATGGTCATGAAAAGTTAGGAATAACCACTTGACCGCTCCTGAGTGGTGAATGCGCAGGCCGAAATAAGAAAACGCTTGCTGGACAAATACACTCATCTGCATTCCAACCTGGTTTACACGAGGAACTCACCTGAACTCCAGCTGAAGCTCTCGCTTATAATGTTCACAACCGAATGTGTTTCACCAGGAGGCCTCATGTTTCGGTTGGTACAATATTCGAGATATCGCAATACATTATGCAGACGTAATACACTACTCAAAAGGTCGCTGAAAACTTCTCGACAGCCCACGACCGGTTTTGCTCTTCTTGGGGCTCATCAGGTAGGTGCAGTCCCTGAGTTTCCGTTAACCTTATGTTCTGTTTGAACTCGAATTGGATAGATTCAGCTGGATTCCGTTGAGTATCCTGTCAAAACCCCATTCGTGTGTAAATGAGAATAGTCGTCGAGATCTGTCTTATCTGGGTTTAAGTAGAACATAAGGTTGATGGAAACTCGGGGACTGAGCCTACTTGATAAGCCCCAAGAAGAGCGAAACCGGTCATGGGCTGTCGAAGAGTTTTCAGCGACCTTATGAGCATTGTGTTAGGAAATCGATTAGTTTCATATCAGCCATGCATACAAGTGTGTTTGGTAGCCATACGGTGGTACACGGTAAACGGTGAGAACTCTATCTTCTCCCTGCCTTTGCACAAACACACAGGATGAAACTACGACAATTTTGAATTTCCGGAGTGAGAACGAATAACTCATTGAAGCAGATTGACTACGGGGAAGTTGAGAACATGAGATAGTGAGGAGAGCACGGATGAATTGATGGAAGATATGAAAAGTCCGAGGCTGACCGGATACACACTGGTACGCTAACTTCAGGAA
Source organism: Clonorchis sinensis (assembly GCA_003604175.2). Taxonomy (NCBI): domain Eukaryota; kingdom Metazoa; phylum Platyhelminthes; class Trematoda; order Opisthorchiida; family Opisthorchiidae; genus Clonorchis; species Clonorchis sinensis. Next base: position 17,292,847 of record CM030373.1, on the reverse strand, counting down.
AGGTGTGTTAAATAAAGGAAAACTGGAGTAGAAACACGGTGTTGCGAATAGAATCAACGTTCGTCAACCTGTTCGGCCTTGTTTGTTAACTACGCCGTCAGACGGAGACATAGAACCAGCGTAACATTAGCGTCCAATACTGATGCTTCGCTGCCGTACAACCATAAGTTATTTGAAGGACACAGAATTGGAGTCAGTGCACACAACATAACTCACTTACCTTAGATGGGTCGGCGGAAAATAGTCGGGTCAATGTCGAGAATCCCAGGGAGTTTATCCCGGTGACAAGCCATACGGTAGCCAAGAGTGGACCACGACGACCCACGCACGAAGGCCGGTCTGTGAGCCACCCAACACCGAGACGAGCAACCAGATCCACTGCACCGGATATAGCGATGGCCCGACTGATCTTGTAATGACAACAGAGAATAAGATTATTTAGAACAACTCAACGGTGATCGACAAGCAAGCTAAATGAAATGGCATGTACGAATACGAGTGAGACACAGGGAACGCGTAACAAGTGGTATGAGAGTTGGAAGTCTAGAGACCGAGGAGACATAAGAGGATATACGAGATCAATCTCAATGTCGTTCATTAACTTGGGGAACTAAAACCACTTTTATCAGATGAAAATGTGACCGTCCTATAAGTAGTATTGGGAGTTTCCAGCCTATAGTTCGTCGAGAAAGGTGCTACACGATGACGCCGGGCAATGTAAAACAAACATGGTCCCAAGTGAATCAATCGCAAGCGGATAGTCTCTTTCGACTCCCTCACATAGTACGCCTCCCTCAAATTTCGCCAATCAAATAAGAATGGCATAGAGTTCGGTTGCTCGGAAGGGTTTTGAGTGTATAACCCAAAGAGTTGACAGTAGACAGGACAGTACGAAGTGTTTATGGAGGCCTGATGTGTCTGTTTCTGTGTGACAACGTGCAATCATCAATTGGTGTGATCGCAAAAGCTGTGATGCACACCGACAGTTGATGGTATATACGAGTCCGAATTGCGAAGAGACCACTTTCACGTAGCAAAGTGGTGTCCAGTAGGAAAATCTGTCTCATCGTGAGAGAGTTGGTGACTCGGTAGCGTGGCCTCTTCTCGAAGATCACACACTAGGTCATGGTTGAAGAGGGATGTTGTTAGACACTTTCCAGAGGAGTAGCCTTCTACGGAAAGAGCCCACGTTGGAAGGGGGTAGGGACGTTGAAAGAGCAACCCGCTTTGGAGGCCTTCTTGCTCAGTCCCCTTCGATGAAAATCCTTTCTTAAGAGGGAGCTAGATTCTAATCGGAGAGTACCGCAGTATCCTAACAGCTACGTCGAACATACCTTACTAACTGCTTCGCAAACTAACGACGCGTCTATTGAAGATCCATCCTTCATGTCATCTCTTATGCCCCCACAGACCATCTACTTGGACATGCCCAAAACTGTCCAACAGTGTCTTGAAACATGTGTACGGCGACAGTCTTTCACCCTCTTGAAGAGGTTCAGCGAACAACACTCAATCCCCAAAAAAACAACACCTGAATTCTGTTATACATTTAAACTCTAATAACTGATTGTAGATTCTCTCTAGGGTCTTCAACTCAGCTCAATCTCGATTAAGTCACTTACACTCCTTAGCAGGCCACTTGATACGCCTCAGCGTACCCTTCAGGTTATTAGCTGCTCCCTGTTGCGATACTACATCCAAGTCAGCCTGTGTTAACATAGCCTTACACACCTAAAGCCGTATCTAATTGTCTTTTGACCCAAACTCACCCATCAACCCAGCTAACACAATGGATGAGGTCTTACACATCCTACTTTTTTATTTAAGGAACAATAAAAAATCAAGCTGTTCACCTAAATTTCGACCGGCAGAACTCTGCCAACTGAAGCCTGGACACGAACTCAGGATTTCTTGGGCTCGAAGATTTCCTGTCCTATAAGTAGTCCCGGCTGTATCACTCATCCAGAGTGAGTGTGGTAGGTTGGTGAAAACTGCAAATAAGTGCGGGAATGTTGTTTCGAAAGAATTATCCAGTGTTCATTGAATAAGTTGGTTACCCAGTGTCAATATGGTACACTTCGTAGAGAACTTCCCAAAGTTCATCAGACGCTATGACAGTCACTTGGTTTTTGTGAGTTTCCATCTCTACATCTTGCTTTCCAAAATCAACGCATTGGAACCGTCATCATCCTTCTGGTTTAGCTGAGTATAAATAAATCGTAAGATAATACGAGCACCGACTAGTAACAGAAGCCTGGAAAATGCTAGAAAATTATCCTGAAAGCCATTGTAAATGGTTGCTTTTATGTCAGTTCAGATAGTCTCAAGGTCACAAGTTTATTAGGGAATTCTTCGAAACAGACTTCTCCCGTGCTTCTGGAACAGCATCCTACGCATACTCGAAATGGCACTTTTATGTGTTTCGTCTTTACCGGCATTCGGTTAATCATTCATTTAAAACCAGTAATTGGTCATTGAAAGTGTTGTGATGAGCAATCATCAAGTGACAACTAACGTTAAAGAAATGGTATGCAAAGCAGAAATCTAAGCACCATGTTGTCCAGTGGAATGTGAGGTGGACCGCAGTATTCATAAAGTAGAGTCGATTTCTTGGTTTTTGAGATAGGTAAACTGGGTTACATAGGTTTTAAGAAGTTTTACATTGTGCCCCATAATTGAAGTCATTCACGATTGCCAAGTGGCTCTTGAAGCATGCGAGTTTTTCTTACATTTTTATCAGGTCCACGAGCTCTTCAGAAAGTTTGATAGAATCCCTCAAGAGGTACGAACTAACGACAGGGAGTGTTTACTGTGGACTCCTCTGGGAGATCACCGCACTTCACCTTCACCATTATTAGTATGCATCAATCCAAACAAGGACAAATTAACACGTGCGAGAACGCCGGGGACCTGAGTCGGTTAGATGCTACTTGGGTCATACTAAAGTTCAGTTAGTCTCCCGAAAAACCATAGCTGAATTCGTCCATCGAAAGAACCGATGGAGCACCCTCGAAACAATCCATTCAAAAGCCAACCACGTGAATGTGGTCGACGGTCATACTGCACGTGGGTTCCACCGCAAACTAGTAGGTCATACGATGGACATCAGCTCCCATACAAGTTAGATTTCCTTACAGTTCACTTGACCGCATATCCCTGTGGATCTCTGGGTGAAACCAGAGCAAACTGAATTTCGAATGCTGGGTAAAATACAGTCTATTTCAATGAATTGCAATGAATCCCAATATAACGATATCATCCTCGTAGCCTCCACGATCCCGCAGTGAATCGGTACTTATTTCTTGAAATGTGGTTGTCGTGATAGTAGACTAGCTTTACGGAGCTGATTATAGTCAAGCAATCACACTTGAGTAAATAACAAGTTAGAACTTGCAAACAAAACCCATACTGTTTACCTACCAGAACCACACGTGGTTCTTTGAATTGTCTTGTATTAGACAAATCGTTTTTATGTATGTACTGGCATTAAAACAACAAGAGGGGGTGATGGCCTCACTAAGTGGGGGTGGTGCGACAAAAACAGTGGTCCGATCACAGTGAATCATTCGGTGTGACACTGTTCACAGTACACCTCGGTCAGCCTCAGCTGGCAAACAAAAGACGTGCGGTGGTATCACATCCAAGTTGGAAGCGTGTCAGTAAGCTACGCATCAATTTAGAAAGTGTTTCCTAAAAATCGCTCAGCTGTAGCACCCTTTCGGTGCCTAGCTGCCATACCACCCGAAGGAAGCACGAAGGCTGGGATACTGCCAGGTTGCTCAGGCCTAGACAGGGGAAGTCGAGAGGCAAAGGTCGGGTTCGAACCACGGACCTTCTGGTCAGTAAATTCGTGCTCTAACCACTGAAACATTTCGTCCCGAATAAATCAGCGTCTGATGATTTCAGTATAGTCAGAACAATGTGAAACCAGTGACCCAACAGGAAAGCTAACCTCTCCTCAAACCTCGTCACGGCCAAGTATGCACTGTTAATGAGGTCTAATAAGAGCGAAACTCGAGTCCAGTGATTCCTGCCCCTTTCGTGTGGATCCATCAGAACAACCGTGCAAAGACAGCAGATGTGAACGCGAAACATGGGTATCATTGTTCGGCACTAGTTAAACAGGTTTGTGCACATTTCCCAAGAAATTCAATTTTCCACCCCATCCATAGGCTATTATCTTGTCCTACTCTACAGAACGTCTTTGTACCAAGAAATTATCAAAGGTTTATGTAAATTTAAAGCCAAGACTGCCTGCCAGTCACATCATAACCGTGATGACTCCATAAATGGGTCAGAACTGTGTAAGCCATGATATGCGGAAAGATTGTCCAGCCGGAATGCCAAGTGTAGCGGAGCCAAAGTGATAGTCTAATGCCTCTTTCACGTGTCAGTTGTATCTACGCTTCCCAGTAACTTAATGAAAACCGTACGCACGCGGGGCAAACACCCCTTCAAGCAACTCTTGGAGCGAAAGAACATGTTCCTGTCAAACAAGACCTGATATATGCACTGTGAAGTCCCTCACAGTCTCATCTTTCCGGTGAGAAGTTCACTTTTTCTACGATCGAGTTCACTGTACTCAGCGGTCAATACGTTCGGGAACATTTGTGCCTACATTCGCCTTCCTCGACTTTGAACAGTCTGTTTCCAGGTAGCACACGTGAATGCCAGTTCCTACTCAGCGGTCAATACGTTCGGGAACATTTTTGCCTACATTCGCCTTCCTCGACTTTGAATAGTCTGTTTCCAGGTGGCGCATGTGAATGCCAGTTCCTGTCGAATTGTACCACTGAAGTTAAGTCCAGCAAGACTGACGGATCAACTGATTGACCAGTTAGAATCGAACGACTGAAGAGCAATCAGTCATGAACACAGTGCTTCTCAACAATCATTGTACATAGTGCTACCGCAGTAAAATCGCCTTACACTTCTATCCCTAGTAGCTATTTCGCATTTGGTCACTAGCATTTACTAGCTATTGATGTTGAATATTTTCACATGCTGAGCAGAATATTCAATAAAACATTGGAGGAAAGGCGTTATCCTTACAGCGTTTCTGTTAACTATTCCTGTTCCTATGCAGGAGGGCGAGATGACTCAGTGGCTAGAGCACGAATTTACTGAACCGAGGGTCCGTGGTTCGAACCCGCCCGACCAAAAGCTGTCACCTCGTCGTGGTGGTCGGGCTTCTGTGCTGCAATGATCCTTCGGGCTATACTGGCTGGAACTCAGTTCCTAAAGGTTCAACCATGCCAGGAAGGCCAACGGGGAGCAGCCCGACGAAAACAGCGAGTCCCCGTACTGCGAGTAATCGTATTACGAGGCGGTCTGGAGGTAAAGTCGTACTGTCCTCTGCGATAGGAGTGTGAAGGCAGTAAGGCGTTTCCCAGGCGACCAGCATCTCCATATTTATGGAAGCAGCGATGCTGCCTTCCCCGAGGAAGGACGGGAAAGGTCGGCCCTAAACCGCACACTCCGATCGCCCAACGGTTGACCGTGACCGCCGGCGCATTATCCACTACGGTCGAAATACTTTTAAAACCAGTCCGGTGCTGCTCAAAAGGCACCTGCTGTGCGCAGCCGCATCAGGAGTGAGACAGTAATGCCCTACTCCCTGCGCCCTCGGGCCAGGCCGGCCTACAGCCAAGTAGGTCAGACTATTGAGTCATTGGCTCCGGGAAGGGTCCCCCAAGAAAACCCTAACAACCGCTGTCTCGCGGTCCAGACTCTTGAGTCAGAGGCTAGGGTCCCCGAGCAAACCCTACACCCTCCCACTGCCTTGTGGGTCAGACTTTGAGTCAAAGGCTCAAGGTACCTCAACTCAACCCCCTTCTTCGGCCTGGGCAACCGGGAAGTATCATTTGCCCTTGCAGCTCTTCGCTCACCGGCCTTCCCCCACACTCCCTCCCAACCCATCGTACAATGCAGGCAATCAACCCATCTGCCAACCCTAGCCACTGTTGTGAGTCTCAACCATCGCCCAGAGAAATAAACCAAAATAATCACTTACTAACTCAAAAGATCTGATCCACGTTGCAGCCTTTAATGTCCGTACTCTATGTCAAATTGGGCAACAGGCATCCCTTGCTGAAACCTTACTTTCTCTCTATATCGATGTATGTTGTGTCTCCGAAACACGAATACAAGACTCCACTTCGGTCGTGCTTCAAGCCGCTTAGGCGAACCCAGATGTCCACATTTCACTCTTCGGACATCCGGTGATCCTGACGCAATGGCTCGTGGTATCTACGGTGTGGAGTTGCACTCAGCCCCAAGGCTGAAAGCGCCTTACTGGACTGGATCCCAGTAAACAGTCGCCTTTGCGCTGTGCGGCTGTCTGGCTCAATTAAGATTAACGCAGGTCGATGCGGTAAACGGTGTTTGTTTGTCGTATCAGCATACGCCCCAACAGACAGCAGTTCTGAGAATGAGAAGGACGAGTTTTATCAAGATCTGTCACGACTGCTTCGGTCGGCAAGAAGGACGGATATAGTAATCCTGGCGGGTGATATGAATGCCCAAGTTGGACGGCTAAGTCCGGAAGAAGCACAGTTGGTAGTAGTCGATGCTGTGCGTACGGATAATGGAGAGCGGCTTCTTCAGTTGTGTGCAGATCATCGTCTGTTCCTGGCCAGTACGAACTTCCAACACAAACGCTCACCGAGTTACTTGGAGGCCACCTACCACAAGACAGCCGTGGACTCAATTGGACCATATGGCTATCAGTTACCGATGGAGAGCCTCAGTTAAGGACTGTCGTTCCTTCTGGGGTACGCAACTTGACTCTGATCACGCCATCGTGCGAGCCCGCTTATCACTTCGTTTCCCACTACGCGTGCCGAAAGAGGGCAGCTCCGTTCATCAACTCCGACAAGTTTCAGTAGCTGAAGAGTATCGAGCTGATCTGGCTAGAAAGCTGCTGGAAACGCACAGTCATGGATGATGAAGATTGCTTGGAGGATGGATGGAGGCGAGTTAAAGAAGCAATGCTCAGCTTTCAGAACTGCTTGTCCAGCCCATCTGACTCGACTCAATGAACACTGGATATCTTCGAGATCAGCAGATCTTATTGCTGCCAGAAAGTCCATACCAGCAACTAGCGACTATGATGGCGCACGCAGATCCCTCAAACGCCGGATAATCAGGAGCTTGAAGAATGACAGAGAACGCTGGTGGATTTCGAAGGCCCAGGAAATGGAGAAGGCCTTTGCTGCAGGCAACAGCCGCGCCCTGTTTCAACTGATTCGATCAACGGGTCAAAGAAGGCAGGTGTCAGTGAGACAATATGCGAAAAAGACGGAACAACAATTCACTCCCTCAATCGCCGTCTTGAGCGGTGGGCTGAGCACTTCCAAGAACAGTTCACCTGGTCCCCTTCAACACAACCACTGGAAGAACCAAGCAGGCCCGAATGGAACATTGACACCAACCCACCATCAGCAACCGAAATCCAGCGTGAGATTCTGAAGCGCGACAAGGCACCTGGCCCGGATGGTCTACACCCCGCGCTCTTCAAAGAAGGTGGCGAGGTCCTGGTGAACAGTCTGACAACCATACTGCAGAAGATTTGGAACGAAAACAGAATACCAGCCGAATGGAGCTCCTCGACCGTCATCCCAGTTTTCAAAAAGGGAGCAAGAACGTCATGTGAAAACCATCGTGGTATCAGTCTGGTATCCGTCGCATCTAAGGTACTCTCTGGCATTACAGGTTGATGGATTATCGCGAGACAGACTCGTGAGAATCAAGCTGGGTTTCGCCCCTCGAGGATGCATCGACCATATCTTCACCTTGAGACAAATTCTTGAACAGCGCCACTCCTTCAGACGTCCCACGTTGGTCGTTTTCTGGATTTGAAAGCTGCCTTTGATTCTGTCGATCGTCAGCAACTTTGGCAGTGTCTGGCGATCAAAGGTGTCCTTCCAAATTTCTATCTCTTATCAAGGCACTGTATGCGGACTCCTGTGGGCGCGTACGAGTATACGGGAAGCCCTCGCCTGAGTTCACCACGTCCATGCTGCTTGAAATTTCTCTGCCTCTGAAACCTCGGGAGTCGAAATGCTCCCGGGACGTTCCCTCGCAGACATTGAGTATGCGGACGATATTGCTCTCCTTGGTTCAGACCCTTCCGAAATGCAAATGATCTTAAATAACCTAACTAACTCTGCCGCACGGTTTGGCATGCGCTTCACACCCGCAAAGTGTAAAGTGCTGCTACAAGACTGGGTGGGATCAAACCCGCACCTCATGCTTGCAGGTGAGCCAATCGACGTGGTAGATAAATTTGTTTACCTGGGCAGCTGTATAAGTTCCGGTGGACTGGCTGGAGATGAGATCATTTCTCGAATCGGAAAGGCCAGGGCAGCTTTGCCAACCTCCGACACCTGTGGCGCCGACGTGACGTGAGCTTGTCTGTCAAGGGAAGAGTTTACAGTGCGGTGGTTCGATCCATACTGCTTTATGGATCAGAGACGTGGCCCCTACGTGCAGAGGACGTACGGAAGATGTCAGTGTTTGATCATCGATGTCTCCGCAGCATTGGTCAGGTCTGGTGGGAACATCGGATTAGTAATGCTGAGGTACGTCAGTTGGTCTTAGGAAGAAGGAACTCTCCCGCGATAGATGAATTACTCACGCTTCATAGGTTGCGCTGGTTGGGACATGTACTCCGCATGCCAGAAGACCGTCTGCCCCGCAGAGCTCTTTTCGCCCAGCCCTGTGCTGAGTGGAAGCGACCGAGAGGTGGACAGTGTATGACCTGGCAACGAAGTACGAAAGCGCTAACCAGTAAACTTAGTCGGGCGGGCAACTGCCGCCTCCCGGATGGGGACCCCGACTCAAATCACCAGTGGTTAACGACACTGGCAGAAATGGCCCAATCGCGCAGTCAGTGGCGCTCGTGCATCAAAGCTAGCCTTCAATGCGTAGCTACTCAATTTCCGAACATACCTTCGCCTCCAAGGCTTGTTTACGTTCCACATTTCCGGTGATCGAAACTGTAGCAGCTGGAACCAATGTGCCTATGGTACACGGTTTATAGCTGATAAATTGAATTGATTTTGGTTCGAACCCGACCTCTGCCTCTCGACGTCCCCTTGTTGGGCAACTTCAGTATCCCAACCCTCGTGCTTCCTTTGGGTGGCATGGCAGCTAGGTACCAAGAGGGTGTTACAGCTGAGCAATTATCTTTTTATTCCCTATGCAGTCGTCACTATCAAGCACCCTAAAGGATGCACTGACGTAGATAAAAGTGGCCAAGAGTAATCGACCGTCAGTGCGGATGTGGAAAGCGGCTCAAGGGGATAGCAGTGGCCGTATACCGAGAATCCCAGATACATCATCTATTATGAGCTGATGGCTGCCAAAAGTCAGCAGAAAAACAACAGGAAATTTTGTGAGACAGGCTCATCATCTTACGGAAGACAGACAAAACAGAAATAAAAAATTCGCACGTCCGTCCACTCTTAAACCTGTCAATGGGAGAGAGCTTGAAATATGTGTGCTCAGCAGCTGGATGGAAAGAGCAAACCATCTATAGGTTGGTGGTTACGGGATAGACCCTCCAAGAAGGAAAGAAGGCCAAATCTCAATTCAAGTAGGAAGGCACTGAAGTGGTTCCCACGGAACCGAGAAATGGCACCCATGGACAAACTGCTTGCACTGGCGTCTTCAAAATATACAGCACAACTTCCCCCGACTATTCCTTCATATGATACGACTTATGAGGTTGGCGAAAACTGCTAGAAAGCTTACCGCTTGTTTAACTCCTCTTTTTGGAGAGAGAGAGACTTATCAAATAATCTGTGAATTTCCATCAGTCTTATTTCGTAGTTGAATACCGAGTTGTAGACACTCAGACACAGTGGAGACAAGCACTCATGTACAAGTTAAGGCATTCACAGAAGACGTAGATGAATCATTCGTTTTTTGCAGTATTGGGACTATTGTTCGAAGGAGACTTGTTTGAGATTCCACAGTCAGAAACAACGAATAAATGAGCGTCTGATGATTTCAGTACATTCAGAATGTGAAAGGAGTAGCCCAACAGAAAAGCTAATCTCTCACACAGCTAATCTCACACACACACACAGAGAGAGAGAGAGATCCGCATTCAGCTTCAGTACCAATAACCTGGTCCCACTTCATCCCCGTTCACCACAACCAGACTGGATGGTGGCGGTCCTACATAAGATGAGAGAAATACTGTATGTCTGTTCCGACATTGCTAGACCCCACTGATGGAGAACGTATTGGGAATAGGGGATAATGGCTCATATACTCCAGAACACTCAACGCACCACGCTAGAAGGCCACGACGACTGCCGGATAGACAGTGGACCGATGGAAACAACTTCATTTGCAAATATCAACAGCGGTGATGTGAATAGCAAGTTTCAGACACAACACTAAACGTGAATGTGCTGGTTCGAACGGTCGTTTCAAAGGTCACCCGCTTGTACACATGCATCCGACTGAACCACATTGCACGGTCACACGGAACGCTGCTGTCACCATTCGTGTGTGATACAACAACAGACCCCGACTGTTTGTCCAATTCAGAACAATATGATAATAAGAGAGCAACAGATGAGTCATAATGGAGAGTTGGAGGCCCGGTGGCATTCACAGTCAACAACAGCAAAAATGATCGAAAGACTGCTAAATTACTCATTCATTCTAAAACTGGTGAGGAAAAAAACCTGTCTCCTAAAGTGTGCAGTGTAGATATAGCCAATTCCAAGGTTAAAAAACAAGAACTGTTGTGAGGTTCCAAGAATTGATAGACTGTATTGTTGCAATACCGACACGTTCAACATGAAGAACGTATTCAAAAAATAAAATGACCGTATCTGACAGATACCTGACAGAAACTAGTTGGTAATGTGATGGGATTTGGAAATTTTTAATGGAGTTCGTCCTATAAGTGAAACCAATTTATGCCAGAAAACTGTACAGCCGTTTCATCCTTTGTAAGATAAATCAGCACGACCTATCTCACGAAACTAAAAAAACGTTCAGCTGAAACACCCTTTCGGTGCCTAGCTGCCAGGCCACCCAAAGGAAGCACGAGGGCTGGGATACTGCCAAGTTGCTCAAGCCTAGACAGGGGAAGTTGAGAGGCAGAGGTCGAAACCACGGACCTTCTGGTCAGTAAATTTGCGCCCTAACCGCTAAACCATCTCTCACGAAACTCAAGGGAGTTTCGAACTCTTGAACTCCTCCCGTTTGAGCGCTTAATCGCTCAGTATTGTGATTAACCCATACTTGAGCAACGTATAGCGCCATGATGGAAGGACTAGTGGCGTCTTATCCTGCCTGAGTGCAAGTTAACCACGATGCTCATCAGCCACGAGTGGCCGAACGGCTAAGTGGTTAAACTACAAGGTGAGAGGTCGCGGGTTCGAAACTCCCAACTGGAGTTTCGTGAGATGCGCACTGCTGATGATTCCCAACAAGGATGAAACAGCTGCGCATCTTTTCATCATAGATTGGCTTTACTCACGGGATTAAACTCCAATTAATACTATGGTTATTATACTGCCTATTGATGTAGTGACAGAGAAGGAGGCATTTCCGAAGTGAGAAAAAGGATAATATACCAAAACAAAACCGGGACGAATTTCACCAGTTTAGGTTTTAAAGAGTACATAGAAGAAAAATGAGCTGCTTGTTTGGTGCGTAAAGGCCTGTGATATCTGTTTAAAATTTTGGAACCTAACAACGGATAGGGATGAACTACTCAGACACATTGGCGCTATTGAGGACACAAGGTTCAAGGAACTGCACGATTTGCGGAACAAGGGAAACGATTATAAAAAGAGACTAAGAGCTTACAATGGTCGGACTGAATCCCAATTTGGTTCCATGGGCCGGAGCCACAAATGAGATGCTCACGTCTCCAATATCACCGAACACCTTGCCCAAAATGTACACGACCAGTAAGGCACGACTGAGTTGGGCATCGAACCTGGTAGTTAGAGACATGGAAGACAGGGTTTTCTTCAAGGACTGCGTCTTTGTCTCCGAGGCTGGATAAGCAGGCTGATTAGGAATATCGCCAGCTGCTTGAGACGGTGGTGGTCTGTGTGTAACAAAGGAATAATGAAACGAAGAAGTGATATAGGACAGAATTCCTGTGGATGAGGGGTCTCGAAGAATACCAATGTCTAAAACACCATAAAATTTCTGTGAAACACAAGTGCGAATCGGCATTGAGTTTCAAATAAGAACTGTCCATCATCGTTGCAATTCTGCCGCAAGCATGAATGGGAGCTTTTCAGGAGAGGAAACTGATGCACAAGACATTTTGGGTGGTCACTCTGGTTGTGATTCATTCTGTAAACACCGAGCAGCTATCAGTTATCGTGGAAATTGCTGCACAAACAGCACCGACCGGATACAGTGCCATCCTTCAAGGACGACGATCTGCTGGTAACTCAGTCTCACAGAGGAATGTCCATGTGACTAGCAAGATGCACGCAATTTTGAGCAGACTACTCAGTTTCTAGCTGATAAGAAGATTGCGAAGTGCCCGTCATTGAGTGGACCTCTGTACACACGAGGAATCAGTTAAGATACTGCTTCGGGGAGGAAGCATTTCCATGAGCTGGTAAATAAAAAATGCGAAAGGTGTTTCAGGGACAATTTTATCGTTCTAGCTAGCGGAGGGCGAGATGGCTCAAGTGAATGGAGCGCGAATTTGCTGACCGAAAGGTCCGTGGTTCGAACCCGATCTCTGCCTCTCGACTTCCCCTGTGTAGGCTTGGGCAACCTGGCAGTATCCCAGCCCTCGTGCTTCCCTCGGGTGGTATGGCAGATAGGCACCGAAAGGGTGTTACAGCTGAACAGATTTTCAGTTTTTTTTTCTAGCTAGCCCTATTATTTTTTTGACTGTTTGAATTCTAGTTGAAACAACTACAGTGGCTTGAAATCTGCAGAGGGCACCGTTCCGTCCTACGATGATATGCACCAGCAAGTGATTTGCTCAACGAAAGTACTTTCGAGTGCCTTCATCAACAGCAGCAAGACCGGCAGTGACATTCGATAGAAACAGACAGCACAGACGCAGTTAAAATCGGCCGGGGGAGGGGGACGGAATAGCTTGCAACGTGTCAAACCAAGCACAAGTTGTGACATGTGAAGATAAAGCATCATCGCAAACAATCAAGAAAAACATACACTAGATTTCCTCCATTTGGCACTACTCGTAGTGCATATCCACACGTGACATGATCCAACGGATACGTTGTATAGTGGTTCAATCGGTCCTGATTAGTGTAACTCTCTGCGAACTAACATTGTAAGTAGTGTTCTTTTCAATAACCATCGTGGTTGATGACGCAAGCTGAGTGATCCTACTTGGTGCGGTGACGTGTGTCCACCCGATGATTACTGTGTGATTTATTGTAAAGGCTATATTGAGCACAAGTCATCGATTGCGCACCTTCTACAGCCGAACAGCTAATGACAAGTGTTGTTAGGCAACGGTCAGAGAGAGCAAAGGCCGACGAATTTCGGTGAAATTATAGTTACCACCTTTGGTTGTCGAACGTGGCCATTCACTAACTGAAACCTAGTTGGTGGTGCGTTTAGCTGAAGAAAAAAACCACTCCTTAATTTAAAAAGTCACAAGATCAATGAGAAGAAAGGTGGTCTTACAACAGTTGCGTAAAGGCCGTTTGAAGGTCACGCAACAGAGGATTCCAATCTATAGACAAAAGCCTTTCTCTAAATCCACCGACTGCTGATACTAGCATGTGTACCACAAGACAGTTGGCACACCTGAATTTACCGACATTTGAAAGTTGTGTCTATCTTGCAGCTTACACACAATCTGTTCACTATCAGGCGACGACTGCCATCCAATGGGCTGTGACCTTGAAAAATCGGACGATGCCAACGTGATTCACTTAATTTGCGTTCTTAACCATGAACCGTATACGATCGTGCGCGGTTGATACGGTATCTAGATAGCCGAATTATAAGAGGTGTTGTATTCGGCCTGTTTTACGGTGGCACACTGCACTTTGAAGACGTAAAAAGCATTCATCATTATGGACAGCCACACACCAGATGAGAACATATGCTTCACTTTTGTGCAACTACGTTAGTTTACTTGAATAAAGCCTCACAATTGAAAGAAAGTGAGACAGAGAGGGAGACCTAGGGCTAGCCTACCACAAATATCCTAGTTGCTTACACCTCCAACACTCAGTCGGACAAGCTGGATGGAGATTGACCACATGAGCTGCACGGACATCGGTTAACCACCATATCGTTCAGTGTTTCGTGCCAAGCACAGGGAGGATCAATTGGACCCCATTCTGGAAAGCGGACAGCACTAACATCACCCAGAGCACAGGGAGGATCAATTGGACCCCATTCCGGAAGGCGGACAGCACGAACATTACCCAAACTTTTCGTAATATCCTTCATTCCATGTTATATATCTGCAATTGGTTGGGATATATGAATATATAATGAACGTCGCGTGTCTGCGGTTACCAGTTATCGACCAGGTTAGCTTGGTTGTACACATTCGGCTGGCCCCAGGAATCAAATCGAGCAGAGCATATTTGGCCCTCGTGGTCAATACGATTCGCACAACATTGAGACCACGAGAAGAGGGCTACCGGGGTTTTGAGTTTCACCCTTATTAGGGATCACCACCACTGCAGGTGCCTAGCCACTCAAGGAAGCACAAGGGCTGCGATGCTGCCAGGCTGCACAAGCCTAGACAGGGATAAGTAGAGATGCAGAGGTCAGGTTCGAACTACGGACCTTCCGATCAGTAAATCCGCGCTCTAGCCACTGAGCCATATGGATCACAAGAAACCAAGGAAATAAGTTGTGAGGAATCAGAGTGGACTTGGGTTATTGCAGTGCGTTACGATAGTTCAGTCTTGCATGTATGTTTCACAGACAAAACATACATCAACATTCATCGAGTAGAGGGGAGGAGCAAGGGGTTTATGTTGGAAGCTTTTTCTAGCCAGTCTTGCTTGCAGAATCACTGCAGCACTGGAGCCAAACCATCATGACAAGGCGGCAGCTTAAGGTCAGTGTTTCAGGTTCCGTGCACTGTCTGGCTGACCTCGTCGTGAGGTTGGCTGGTAAATGCAAACATCAAGAACCGGGCTGGATTTCCATCGAACCCAGATAACTGGCTCGTTAGTGGGGTATCAGTAACAAGTTAATAAACAAAATGAGATAAAATGCAAACAAAACAGGTAGAAACGAACAGCTTAACGAGGAGGTAGATCGAGCAACAGAGGGAAATAAAAAAGCTTACTTTTCCATATCCATAAGTTCTACATACATTTGATCGAGCTTTGTGTCCCCAAGTTTCTTGTTAACAAAGTCAGAGTTATTAGACAGCGAAGCCTCTGCCAGCTGCACACGTTCTACAGATCTCTGAGATTTCCGGGGCCGAAATAGACGGCGTTTGCGAGCAGGATCTCGCTGCTTCTTCGTTACTTGCTCAGACGATGAGTTCCGCTCTACAATATATCGGGGCATCAAAGCCGCAGTGATGAGTAGATGCAGACACAAAGCACTGATAATAACTGCTCCACCACGCGTCCCATACACTTCATTCAAATGGGTCATCAGGGAAGGAAATGCCATCTGACCGACGCTAACCCCAGCCACACTAATTCCGTTAGCCAGGCCAAGATAACGTCGGAAACACTGTCCCACAACGGAGAAGACGGTGAAGTAAATGCAAGAGAGCGAGGCACCTGTAAGAAGGACAACGATGAGGTTCATCAAACTTTGAAGGTGAAGAGAGGTGCACTACAGAATTCCACAAGGGCATTCAAGGCAATGTTAAAGAAAATCGAGAAATGAACACGAGCTACAAAACAACCAGACTGCATGAGTGAAAGTCAACTGGTCTTCGGGATTTGCACAGCAAGCAGTTTCAGCCAGGATCCATACCTATTTTCCATTTAGTCCACGCCGATCACAGGTCAACTAGGAAATGCTCTTCCGAGCGAAAGCAGCAACCCGTTTAGCTCCGCTTCCTCGGATACAGTGACCCTAGTAGGTGTTCCGAGTAAAATACGCTTCACATCAATCACATAATAGCGATTCTGTCTATTAAAAATAAACAATGGTATTACTTCCTTTGTTTCACTAGGGAACAAAGTGACTAAGACAGGGTTGCCGTTTTGCACTAGCCGATATTTACGGGGGGTCACTGAAATGCTGTGTGAATGGCTTTCGATGGAATGTAGAAAGAGGATCCAATAGGATGCAGTTTAATCAGCTGCTGAATCTAACCTATTTGCTTTTTAAGGGGTAAACCGGAAATAGTTGCTCTCATCATCATCATCCATCGACCGCATGACATCAGTGTTCAATACCGATGCTTCGCTGCCGTACAACCATGATTTAGTTGAAAGCATTATTGTGGAGAAAAGAATAAGGATGGACGGGGAGAGGACTTACTGCTGTCTTACTACAATCATTCCGAGGTGCCTACACCTCCAAACACTCATTCAGGCAATCTGGATAGAAACGACAACAAGATCGCCACTGACATCGATTGGCGGCCATCTCTTGTAGTGTCTCCAACCAGGCGCAGTGTGGATCACGCGGTCCCCATCCTGGAAGGCGAGTAGCACCGACAGCAACCAAACGTTTCGTGATTTCTTTCATACCCTTCTGCCAGGTCAAGGGTTGACCACCTCTCTGCTTACGCCACTCTGAATTGGGCACGGAAAATAGCACTCTCTTCAGCGAACGATGATTAGGCATGCGCAACACATGTCCCAACCAACGCAGCTTCTGGTGTTGGACACATTCTCAATGGAAGTACCCGTTGCACAACCGAAAACTCGCTTTCTAACTGCCTCGTTACGGATTCGCCGACACCAACCCACACGAGCTATGGTTCTGAGACAACGATTGTCGAACACCTGAAGACGTCTCAGTTCCGCTGCTCGAACAGGCCAAGTTTCACAGCCATACAACAAACAGCCCGCACTGTAGCTTGGTACAGCTGCTCTGCACGAAGTAGAATGTCACTTGGCATTCAAAGAGCCAAATAGGGACAAATAATTGCATGTACCACGTCACGTTCACCAGCTGAAATAGACTTCATAAGTTAGCAGGAACCAAGATATTGGTGCAACGAAACTAAACTCGACAAACATTTCGCGAGACCTGATTGGGATTCATCAGGGTTTATCTAACGGCTTACCGAATTAGTGTATCCCACATATATATGCCGTTTGCAGTGAGAACGTTTTTCACTGCTTCGTTTCAGGCATGATGGGAAGGAAGGAGATGAGTCTCGTCCCATGATCATTCATGGTCCTGGAGCTGACGAACACATCCCCACTACAGCTGATATCACAGTGAGAGGATTTGATCCGGTAAGTAAAGACACTATTAGACACTAAAGACACTCTTAGACAACCCAGTCGATGCAGCTAAAACCACACCGGCTATTCTCCGTAGGTCAGATACTTGAAAATACACACGACAACTTTATACAATCCGTCACAGGGAACGCCTCAACCATTCCTCATATCAGGGGAATGGCTTTCCTCTCATGAACATTTACGGTGGCCCACTTTTGAGTAAACTTATTCCCTCTAAGTTTTTAGCGTTAATAAGCGAAAGTGAAGTTGCGTCACATAATCGAGCCAGTGGGACAGTCGAGACTTTCCGCGTTTTATTCAGATTGACTGAATTATCCACTAAGTGAATGACAATGGTGTACAAGAACAGTCAGTTGGGCATACGTAACGGGCACAATCGCTTAGGATGGAAACAATACATGAACTGTATATTGGAAAGAGGCATTGTCAGGGATGTTGCAAGTGTTGGAAGCAGGAAATTCAAAGCGACTGAATAGACTGAGGACTAGTACTATCAATCTGACCAACAAAAAGTGGAAAACGAGTCCTTATAACTTGAAGCTTCTGTAAAGATCGACGAGCCCATGTCAATCAATCAATCAATCAATCAATCAATCAATTTATCAGCTATAAACCGTGTGCCATAGGCACATTGATTCCAGCTACTACAGTTTCGATCACCGGAAAACGGGAAAGTGGAATATACAACCAAGCCTTGGAGGCGAAGGCATGTTCATTTGTTCGGGAATTGGGTAGCTACGCATTGAAGGCTATAGCTTTGATGCACGAGCGCCACTGACTGCGAGATTGGGCCATTTCAGCCAATGTCATTAACCACTGGTGATTTGAGTCCTGGGCTCTCCATCCAGGGAGGAGATAGTTGCCCACCCGACTAAGTATAATGGTTAGTGCTTTTGTACTTCGTTGCCAGGTCATACATTGTCCACCTCTCGGTCGCTTCCACTCAGCACAGGGCTGGGAAAAAAGAGCTTTGTGAGGCAGACGGTCATCAGGCATGCGGAGTACATGTCCCAATTACAGCAACCTATGAAGCGTGAGTTATTCATCTTTCGTGGAAGAGTTCCTTCTTCCTAGAACCATGTGGCGTACCTCAGCATTACTAATCCGATGTTCCCACCGGACCTGACCGATGCTTCGGAGATACCCATAATCAAACACTGACATCTTCCGTTTGCATTTGGGAAGGATCTGAACCAAGGAGAGCAATATCGTTTGCATACTCAATGTCGGTGAAGGAACGTGCGAGCATTTCAACTCCCGAGGTTTCAGAGACAGGCAGAGAAATTTCAAGCAGAATATCAGTAACAAAGTTGAAGAGGAAAGGGGAAAGAGGACAGCCTTGTCTTACACTACTGGACGTGGTGAACTCGTGCGAAAGCTTCCCGTATACTCGTACGCGCCCACAGGAGATCGCATACAGTGCCCTCATAATGGAGGGAAATTTGGAAGGGACACCTTTGATCGCCAGACACCGCCATGTTGGCCAGAGTCATTCAATCTTCTCAGCAGTCCTGGTATCAAATCTCACCTAAACTGCTTGATTCTGCACAGATTTCTGTGGAATGATACGTGAAGGAGCCTTTGGCTGTTAGAATCATCTTTGAGTATATGGCCTACGGACTTACATTCAACGGTTCTAACCGTAGTCCCAGTTGTCCAGACTCACATGTGTGGGGCACCCAGACCAAGCGATGGTAGTCGTTCTAGACACACTAACGCCGGTGTGTTTCTAGTCGTCACTCAGTTAATCTATACTCGCGACAGCCCTAATTAATCGCGTCTAATTGTAACTAATGGTAATACGCTAACTTATTGGCGTCGAAAATCTAAGGAATAGTGAATAAGGGAAGTGAAAAGCACAAAGCCGTTCCACGAAGCAGATCTTTCTGACGGATAGTAAAGCGTCTGCATTATGGATCCATGGTGGCACGGAGCCGTGTGGGAATGAACAGGGGCAAATATGATTGCCCGGAAAACAAGGATCAAGACCCGATCTCAGAGTGACACCTTGCCGTCTGATACGACTGCTTCGAAACAATTTGCTTGCTATCCACGTCGTTTCCATGTAAACATGTCTAGATGGGGCATCCTGCCTTTGTGTCGACCCATTCTCCTCAGAACATATTATGCATCCAGTAAGCCCCCAAAAGAGGTCACTCGAAGGTGCTGCATCGGAGAGTCCAACACAGCATCCCTCGTCATTCGCGTCTAAAGATACTAAATACAGCCTATTCCCGTGGTCTCTTTTGGATGAGCAAGGAAATTTCTTCAATATGCGACCACGAAGAAGGTGCACAGAGTGCAGCAAAACAAACCTACCAAGGCCAACTCCAACAGCTAATACCCACAGTCCGATACTAGGCGAGAACGCAGCAACGAGCAGGCTGAGGCAGGAACCAATTGCACCTGCGAAGACCACAGGGCGGCTACCGTATCGCTGGGAAATGTAGTGATTGACTAGTGCTGAAAAGGGAAAAGGGACACATGCGGGAAGAGTTAGATAGTGACCTTCATTGAAGCTTGTAACTGGCATTGAAAGGTTGGGGGGAATGGTGCAGAAGGGCAACAAACTATAGATCCTATGCAACAATCCTCCTGATAAGAGGGGGGATTAAACCGTCCGCCCAAGTCTCAGGAACGGTTCTATCACATGTAATTCACCTAGAAAATTCTAACGACAGATGTAAGAAAGTGGAAGACCGTCAATGGAATTCAGCAGTGAGGAAAAAACCGGCTAGTAGTGTGTTTGGGTCCCGTCACTGATCGCTGTCCACGAACAGCAGCAATTGATGACATTACCGTAATGTGAGTACAGGTATTTGAGAATCGTGAATTCGGCAGTGAGATGTACCTCATGGTCGATCGCTGGTTTACATTGTGTAAACAAAAAAACAACAAAAAAGATATGGGTAACTGATTCCTGGTGTTAACATCATGCGCAAGAACCGTCGCAGGCTAACAGGACTACCGGACGATTTAGCTAAGAGTGTAGGAAAGAAGATAAGGTCGCATGCTGATTATATCTCGTTGAAGTCTACAACAAAACACCTGGAAGCGATACGTAGTTTTTAAACTCTGGTTCTTACCAATAGATCGCTAGACTTGACCCTGTTGTGATGCCCCGTTTAGAATAATATAAAATTATATCCTCAAGCAGTTATGTACTGCGATACTTCATGAGTTGAATAACACTATGGGTCCTACGAGGACTCACCAGGTAAGTCCGACGGAAATCAGAGTACACCCAAAAGGACAAAGGCGGGGATGGAAGAAACAAACTTAGAACCCTCTACCTATCGATTCAGTCATAATTAAATGTCGGCTCCACCGTTCTTTTGGCATGATGTGACGTAGAGCTTTCCACTGGGAGTATGTAGCCCCTTCACCTGTCCAACCGAAACAAGGTAGTCCGGACAAAAATTGCGACCGTGTCTGCAGGTCCGCTGCTTAACATGCAAGACCTTCCGATAACATAAACGTTCGCCAACTAGGGTTATCAATTTTACATTGACCCTCATGCAGAGAAACATGGAAACGACAAAAATTTGAAGCCTTTGTTGCACATCGGCCGACAGATGCGTAGGTTAGGTCTTGAATAACAGGATTTCGCATCGGAATGTGAGTGTAACGAAAAAAAGGAAACCAACTGAACCTGTAGCTCGGTATAGCGAAAATGCAAGTGGGCAGTACACGAAATAACATAAACAAAGTGCATGACTCTGCGTACGAGTAGACTGCACCAGGTGCGACTCAAAATGAAACAAACGGGGGACCATATAATGAAACTATAATCTGGTCGCCAGTTAGCACTGCATGATAATCCGTGCAACAAGAACCTAGCTGGCATCCACCTAGAAACGCAGCAAACTGTGTGGTGTAGGTGTTTGGAGGTGCAAGAACCACATAACGCTTGTAGTGGGTTCGAACTAGGTCCCCTTACCTTTTTTCTGCTTTAAACTGCAGTATGGTTTTTTTAAACTTCTTGTAAAGGTTCTTGGTAATGAAAACTTATGGGGAAATAAAAAATTCACAGCAGCTGGGCAAACACAAACAGGGAAATAAGGTTACCAAAGACAGAGTGTTGTCCAGAAAATCTAACAAGGGAAGAAGACAGGGCTCAAGGGTTAGTTTACAATGAGTACAGACTTCTGCTTACAGCTGTGAAAATCGAGTGGCACCAGGGTATTCTTGGGACTAGGCGGAATGTACACCTCGGACTCTAGTTGATAACCCAAATCTCTGAGTACCGTCGAGAGAGAGAGAGAGTTGGCTATTTTATTTCAGTTCCCATATTAGGATCTAGTCACCGGGATGACCGTTTTGTCGACCGAGTAAGATGGAAAGTCCGTTTACGAAGTCATCTCTCTAACTATCCAGCATTTGCTAGTGGTAACAGCTTCGCCTTGCATGACCTATGTCCCGAGCTCAAATCCTGGCTGCGCCACAGATACGAACTGCTGATAAGGTCAAATAAGAGCCAGTGTTCAATCCAGTGCTTACCCTCTTTGGTGTGGACTCAATAGAATAGTTGCGTCAGAATTGGAAGAGGGCTGTTCAAATGAGAGTGATATAAATGCAAATTCCACGAATCCCCTAGCCAGACATAATTAATACGTTGAAATCAAAGGTGAAAGCCTACTATCATAAGCCGACAGCATTATCACAGCCTGTTGTAACTTGCTGAATTTTTAAACATTACGGAGATTCAACCAAAGCTGTGCAAACAATTAAACTTTGTGGCTAGTAGCGCTTCAGCTTGATGAGGTTGGTTATCCCTATGACATTTTTTGTCCCTCCGGAGGTTGATCGTGTTTTCCATGTAATCTTTGTCTGTTGTCTTGCTTCATGCTGCTGCGGTTTGTACTGTCGAGGTGGTCACGTGTTTCAAACCGTATCGTACGTCTGAGAGGTTTCGTCTTGAATATTTGTAAGCGGCAGACTGAAAGTACACGAAGTAACTGAATTCGGGCTGAACACTGGCGTCAAATTAAGAGAATGGGTCAGAGTACCAACTCTACAACAGATCCTTAGTGAGGGACAGCTTTAACCGATTTAGCTGGAACAGTGGCACTTCTTCCGACATTGCAAGCATCACGAAACTGACAGGCAAAACAAGGGATTACGTTCCAACGACTCGACCAACCCTCCCCTCCTGCCATGTGTTCATAAAGTCCACAAAATTTATAATGAGACGCGCACTGATGACGATTCCCAGAAGGGATGAAACAGTTGTAAAATGCTCCTCGGCTTTTCAGCAAAGAGTGGCCTCACTTACAGGGCGAAAGCCCCACTGAAAACTCCACACTCTCATTACGCTAACTTCAACCTATAAATAGCTCAGATGAAGGATCATTATACAGGATGGGTGAAACTCTTACATGAGAAGTCGTCAATCGAAAATTGACCAGGCGATGTAGTTTACGTGACCGAAGGGTAAGTGGCGTGATATCCTGTCTTTGCACGAGTTAATCACACTGTTGATCAGCCGCTCATGGCCGAACGGTTAAGTATTCAAACTACTAGCAGGAGGTGGTGGGTTCGAGGCCTCTGGAGTTTCGAGATGCGCATTTATAAAGAATAAATTGGCTTCACTTACAGAGCGAAATCTCCCTTGAAGATACCCAACTATATTCACGTTACCATCAATACAACATTTACAACTTTACTATTTTTCGAGCGAAAACATTAGGGCGATCCAATTGTGGCCGTAAAAAAACGACCTGTTTCGAAATCAACCAACTCTTAAAACCAAACCAGCTGTCACTCATTGGTTGCGATGGTACGAAGCCAAGTTCCGCTGTAAGATCTAGGCGGCTTATGATCTTACAAGACCATTAGAACCAACGGACTATATGCAGTTGGTATTCAGTAGGCAGTATGAATAGACAAATGAGGGCAGTAGATGCTGTGTTGAGAACTAGTTCTACTAACAAATGGGTTAATAAACATCATGAATTAAATGGAACGTACAATCAATAATAGCGCAATCGGTAAGAGCGGAATAAGGGCCAGCAATAACGAGTAAGTACCAAATGATCGTACGGATACGGGCACTGAGGCAGTGTAAACAGATAGCAGACAGAGATAACGGCGCAAAAGACAGTCAGTACGTTCGGGAGGTATTTCAGAATGAAAAGGAGGCGGAAACTATCTGGAAAAAAAGTATCGGGTGAGTCCGGAACATATTAAATACATCTGCAGTCCCTGGCTGAAAGCGTGACAAAGCAGCACGTGCTACGAATCAAAACTGAAATGCCCGCTTAGGTCTGTTTAAAACAAAATCCCGATAAACACTATCAGGTAAGATGCAAAACAAAGGTAATGAAAAAAACATAGTTGCCGGGCGGGTCGAGCTGTCGCCATGGATAGCCCGCTTGTCTGCCATTTAACGGGTCCGGGTCCAGTCCCAGGTGACCCACTTTGCTTTGGGCTTAAGCCATGCTTCTCATGAGTGGTCAATCAACTGGGAAAAAACAACTGTTGATTCACAGGAATCAATAACTAACGTACAGCGAAACCACCATGACAAATCACGGGGAGAAGAATAGTCACTCTGGTAGTAAAGCCTTCAAAGCAACGTTGGTATAACTGGCTGCTAAAAATTGTAGATTGTGAAATCTCGAAGAAGTGACTTTTGCCAAACTTTATGAGTTTGTTTGCTTAATGTAGGGGATTCATACTAAACCTCTATAATATTTACCAAACTTTCTAGCTGTTGTTTCAAAGCGATGGGCCGTCTATCGCTTTCGTGGCTTCGATTATTTGTATCTCGTTTTAGAAAGCGAAGCCACTGGAAGCAACTTCACTCATCCTCGATTTCATCCGAGTATAAACAACAGTGTCGTCATAAACTGGCATCGGCTAGCGAAGGAGCCCAGGGCACTTAGCGTAGTACTGTTTAGTTATAACACCCTTCCGGTGCTCAATTGCCATGCTACCCGAAGGAAGCACGAGGGATGAGATACTGCCAGGCTGCCCAAGCCTAGACAGGAGCAGTCGAGGTGCAAAGGTCGGGTTCGAACCACGGACCTTCCAGTTAGTAAATTCGCGCTTTAACCACTGAGTGATCTCGAGCTCAGGACTTGGATTCGTGGATTGTCACGAAATCTGCCCAGACCCAAAAAGTTCCTCAGTTGCATTCCGACCCCACCGGTATTCGACGCAGCTTCCAGTAAAATCAGTAAGTGTTAAATGAAAACGGTAGGATGAGACATTCTTCCAAGAATATTATGCTCAATGTTATATAGGACAATGTAAGGTACAATTTCATATATGTCGAGTAGTAGCAAGGTGTTTTCAGAGGAGGCCTTTGTTCTATGAGGTTCAAAAAAGTTCAAAAAGTTTTTTACCACGGGCTTTTGTAATCCAAAGGATTACAAGGAGAATCCTCAGGAAACTTGATGAGCAAATTGTCCTCGTGAACAGTAGCGGGTATTGTGGCGATGTTGTGTGCATACACCCGATGTGTTGTGTTGAGCTGCTGTCCGCCAAGAAGGTCATGGCGAATAAGGAGTAACACATGACCATTCTCAGACGAATTCTGACAAATTTCACCGAGAGTTCGAGAGTTCAGGGTTCTAGAAAGACTCCACCATCGCATTACACGCCTTAACTGGGACACACTAGCGGATATAAACATTCGCGTACCATCCAGCCAGAGTTCAGGTCATGCGGTAAACGGGTATGCGCTGAGACCCTTGAGGTTTATACCCATCGGGTCCGTGCCAATCGCAACAACGGTATCATTCATCCATGTGGATAAAGTTGACCTCACAGATGAACGGGTACATAGAGTGCACATAACTGCCCAACGATGACCAAGATTCCCCGCACAGATACACTTGAGACAAGTTAACCAAACGTTCGAATCATTAAACTTTGTACCAACTATAATCGTGATTTGACAACTCTCTGTGATAGTCCAAATGACACACCCTCGGTCCAGACTGCCGGGAACTCTTGCGAGTTTTTGCATTTAACTTCATCGTCTTGCTAATTCGTCTAGTTTAAACCGGTTTCGAACAGAACTGACGTCGTACAAAATGGCCACGCGATCCCGGAAAAGTGGGTTTTCTGAGTATTGTTTGTAGCTAGTCAAGTAAATTAGAGTTTTACGTACCTTAAGTTGAACTCAGCGGTATCACGTGTAATGTGGACCGACTCTTTAAAAAAAGCCGGCGGAAATTACTATCAATACAACCAAGGACAGTGGGACCAAGGAGGAAACTAGTCGAGTGGGGGATCAGAGAATTACGCTAAGCAGAATTTCTAAGGGGTAAAATTTTGTACTTAGAACCAGTGCATGAAGTGGACGTAGATTACGTGAGTGACTGGTGTAGATTCCGTTGGGTGAAGCTGGGATACGTATCAAAATGCCCGCCTATTAAGAGGTCAACTAGACGCTCATCGAGGTCCCATTTTACCTGCAGAGGTGTCCCAGCAATCTGACAATCAGGCAGTAAAGTTTCTCAAGGTGTCCCTGGAAGAGGACAAGGAAACAGCAAGTCTAGTAGGGACGAATGTAATCATTAACAAGCTCCTGAACAGGATTAAGAGGACAGCAAGAGCTTCCGGTTGTAGGATGGGTGCTCGGAGGACGAAATCACAACCAGTATTTTTAATAATTATGATTTGGAAGCGAGTGAGGGAGTTTGTATAGTCTCTTTCATCCCTCTAATCTATCCATCCAGCCTTAAGCACGTGATTACCCTGTAGCACACTACGTTTATCATTGAGAATTGAGGATGTCCATTAACCTATAACAATATCCAGATTTCTTTTCCACCGGAAAGCACGGGAAGTTCATTGGGGCAGATGGAAAAAGGGGAATCGGTTAGGACTATGGTGGGAACCGCAAATTTGAAACACTATCAAGATAAGTCTCATCAGAATCTTACGAGAAGGACAGAGATGATCGCTTTTGTTTTTCCACTGCAGTTGGATTGGCAGCACTACAATATTTGTTCTTTTTGAGCATACAACTGATAGAGGTCAGATGATAGGAACACTGTTTACAGGTAGTGTTTTGACAGAGTACCTCTCGAAAAGGTGTAGTTTGTGAAGAGATTACATTTATTCGTGAAGAGATTGAGAAGGACCAATTATATGATAAATGGCTGTACTAGTCTACCAAAAAAACAGCATCTCGCAACTTCTGCCGAATGAACTTTCAAAGTCACCATTTGGCGAAAGTGCCGGGACTGATTCTTTGATACGATGTTGGGCGCAGTGAAGATACCTCCTTGAACGGTGACGAAACGTCCGCAAATTAGTTGCCAAGCTCGGCGAACAACCATTTGATCAGTTGCCACTGAATGCACCCAATCTAGCAATATTCCAACTGATTCTTACAGTCGGTCAAAGAGAACAACGCTGCGACAGTCAGAGACACATCCGAGTTTTGGCAAACAGCCACCGCAACCAACAAGACTATGAGCAACAGTTTAAAGTTCACACTGTCTGTAACAGAAAGAATGCGATTGCACACAACACACACACACACGATGGTGAAAGTGGTGTGAGTCAACAAACCAACACTTGTTCGTACACTTCATACATTCCAGTACATTCCAGTGCTATTCGTAAAAAAACAACCCTAGAGACTTCTATCCGATTGCTGTCGGAAACCATTTCTGTCTGGTTCTGCTGGAGCGAACACCGATGAGATAACTGATAAGTGAACCGATCAAACTAGGTTGATCAAGTTAACTAAACGCTCCTTGTCGTGAGCTAGTCGTCCAGGATGAAGAGCCATTTTGTCACGAAGAACCTGGAGAACCGGGTAAGAAATAGCCGTTGCGTGCTTCCAGGTTTTGTGGCAATGAAACGACCCAATTCAGAATGATTATTGGTGCAGTTACTGAGGAGGGCTTTGACAGAAGTCCCGGTAAGCCTCCTTATCTAGGATTTTTGTGGGCCTCCATTGTCACCGAATGTGAAATATACATGGAGGATGGGCATTACTTTCTACGAATGTGGAGGGAAAACATGACGATAAATCTTGACTTAGGCACCGAAGCGGATACAAGGGCTCGCACTTCCCTAAATTCATTCGAAATACAACTAGATGTACTTCCCAACTTTTGAAATCCGCAGTTTCTGTGTGGCAACTGTGGATTATTTCGTTATTCAAAAGCCGTCAAATTTGAATTCGGAACTTGAGTTGTGAAGCTTATTCAGCGATACACCTATTACGGAACCCATTTCGGCTTCCGCAAGGGAATTCGTAGAAATCCTGTGTAGGTTCATTAGAGTCCTCTGGGATGTTCGTTAAATCCCTTCATGAGTTGGTTCAGTGAATTTATAAACCACGTGCATTATTGCAAGCCAAAATTAAAACTGGGCTAGGAGTCATCTAATTCAAAAAAATTTCATGAGGCGTATCCACTGAGCCAAGGAGAATGCTAAGAAAAACAGTCCTCAAAAATCACGTCAGGCAACTATGTGTTCGAAGCAGATATTTACCTTGGCTGTGGAGGCTCAGTCTCAGTTGGCATAGTAACAAAAAACAAACAATCAAAGAGGCTGGACCGAGGTAATAACAAAAACATCGGCTGACAAATGCGCAACAAGGGTCAAACAAAAAACAGCAGGGCACAGACAATCAGCCATCAAAACACAGACTGACCGGATAATTTTGTCTGTGTTCCTGAAAAGTTATGCAATAGCTAGCTACACGTGGAAAACTCACGCTACAAAACTCCCATTTCACTGGCCTCGGCTATAGACAAAATCTGTTCATGGGATCTTGTGGAGAAACGTTCGCGCAATAGACTAGATACATTCAGACAGATCATCTTATGGTCACCTTGAACTGGACTCTAAAGGACTGAACTACTGATGGTTTTCACTGTGCCGTGGCATGGAGAAGTCTAAATTTGTTCCGGAATCCGTTTGAACAAATGCCTAGTTCTGAGTCCTATGTACTGCACACCAAATATACAAGTAAACAGATATAGAACGGAAAAAGTTGGACTCAACTGGAAGGATGTATTTAGGTTCTGAAAAGCCAGAGGATGGGTTTCTGTCAGTGTGTACATCTGGGCAGTCCGAAGTGCGTTGTCGACAGCTTCAAAGATAGCGACTCTCGAAAGCAGCTATCTCGCCTTCGAAACGTATTTCTCTTAAGTGCCATATCTTCTGGAGTAAGACTGTTTGCAAAGAGAAGGATAACACCAGATAACCTCTTTACTCGAGACCAGTCTTCCTCGAACTCTTCTCGCTTTGCGGTGGAGTCACACTGGCCGACCCATATGGCCCAAGTGATCAGAGCGCGAACTTACTGACCGGAAGGTCCGTGGTTCGAACCATACCTCTGCACCTCGACTTCCCCTGTCTAGGCTTGGGCAACCTGGCAGTATCTCAGCCTTCGTGCTTCCCTTGGGTGGTATGGCAACTAGGCACCGAAAGGGTGTTACAGCTGAACGATTGGTGAGCACGTCACAAACTGTAACAAACGTATCATCAATGCAAGGAAGCTACGCATGACCAAGGTGTCGGAAAAAACCTGGCCCAAAAGGAATTTTGTTGTTGTGCCCTACATTTTGCGATAGTATGGATAAGTATCAAGCGTACACATTTTCCCCGATGTTTGCCATACTGTAATCGACCTCAGAAACTAAATTAGGCGATGGTCCGGTTGCCGAAATTCTGCTACAAACCGCGCTGATGAAGCCGAAACGAAATAGGAAACAGGTATCAGCGGACATTTTCTGCCTCGCTATTGGACGGATAAGCGCAGTGTTGTTGTTCTCCAGGGTAACCGGCTTAGGGCCAGGAGAGTAGTTGAGTTTACAAAAGCGCGGTCGCTTCGGTTTCACATGGATTTTGGACAAAAAGTGGGGCGTAACAACTTGATTAAATTTGCTAACATGGTGAGACGAGAGAAGCAATAAGCAGATCACACAGAATTATGGTCAAAAGTTCAAAAAAGCTCAAAGTCGAGGACATCAAGAGAGGCAAAAACAGGAAGTATTAAATCTCGAGTATGGCACGGTTATGATTCACGTCATCACCTGAAGGAAAGCTCTGGAAACCCAGGGGTGAATTTCCGCCGTGGCAAAACTACGCTGGAATTAAAAAGCATAAGTAAACCCGAAAAAAGAGATTGGACTTGGAAATTTATTGTTCCATACAGTTTACCCAGCTAGAAGTTCTAGTCTCAGGCTGTCCATCAAAATGGTACAATGAACCGAACAGAGTCGGAGTTAGGATGTAAGGGAGAAGATAGATTTTGCCCGAGTGT
Organism: Clonorchis sinensis; assembly: GCA_003604175.2. NCBI lineage: Eukaryota > Metazoa > Platyhelminthes > Trematoda > Opisthorchiida > Opisthorchiidae > Clonorchis > Clonorchis sinensis. The sequence goes on along the minus strand of CM030373.1, from coordinate 17,263,210 downwards.
TGCAATTCTAAACGGTATTAGCTAGCAAACGATCAACGGGGGTGTTGGACATTCAACACAGTTCTCAGGGAGGAGTTATGACAAACATTACTGTGCTTGCTGACCACAAAGTACATCCACTGATATTCCACTGCAGCCGGAAATATGTTTTCGGAGACGTTCAACTAGGTGGTAGTCTTGCTCATCCCGTGCCGGATGACACGTGGAGCACACATGGGATTTCGAATTCGATTGGGAAATGCAAGTCTTTGAAATTAGTACAGATGGACTCAATGGAAGAGTACTATCTAAGGTTAATTGAGAAGGCCAGTCCCGGGTCCTTTACCGTGAATAACCTGAGAGAAAGATTACTCAACAAGTCGTCATATAGTCCTTCCTAAAAGAAGGAAAAGTCTGATAAATCCTGATAGTGCGGGGCAGTGAGTGACAGCGAATATTCCTGAGACCACCGCGTGAGTCTGGTCGGTCTACATAAGCTCCCGGCGTGCCGCATTTACAGCCAACCACTACATTAGCAACACATTCGCAATGGATGAAAAAATAGGGAACAGGCATGCTACCTATGCACACGGAGGTGGTCCTTTTGAAAACACTTGTATGTGTCGGGAGTTATGTGGTATGCACAGGGGTTCGGTTTGCGAAATCAAGAAGCCGGACGATACCCAAATTCAAGGAGAAGCTGCGACAACAGTTCTTTGTCGTACTGGTGCAGTTCACGAGAAGAGACCGAACCACTTGTTCTTAGCATTAGGCGAAGAAACGACTAAATGTGCTGAATAATCCACAGCATCGAACGCGATCCTTGATAGACAAACTGCAAGGTGTCTAAAAACAACAGAGTGACCATCCTTTCATTTAAAATTGGACAGAAGTTAGTCCTAATAGACACAAATGGCGCACATTGCTTCCTAATCTTCCAGATGCAAATTTATTCCGAATAAAACACTACCGAAAACGTATTTTCCTACATATACCGTGGAGCAGCAATTGATTTATATCGTACAAGGCCTTTGCAGTTATACATGTGTGACTTGGATTCCGACACCCTGGTGACCTTGAGCCATGGTGGTCCGACACAGAGGAATATTGATTTGTCACAAGGCATGGCAGACACACACTTAAGTGGATGTGGGTTCTGATGTCGGTTCACGAATGGATATAAATCAAATGCTGTGAATCCAAAAAAAACTAGGAACCAATCGACCCATTGAATTATAACCAAGAGCACTCCACGGCATCGAAACAATGCGCACGTTTTGCGTGTGGCTAAAAGAAACTACGGAATGCTAGTGAGAACGGCCGAGGTTGTTTCGACTCAATAACAGTTCATGCATACCATGTTTTGGATGGCATCCGAAATGGATCTGCCGGCTGACAGCGACTGATCAACTGGATACTTGCACATTGTAGGCAAACCACAGGCGGTTTGCGCACAGTCGAAAGTGCTACCACGTGCAACCTGCCGGTATCGATGTAAACCCGAGGGAATAAGATTGGCGGGCAAAAACGCTAAGGCTTGTTGGAAGCCGTCGGATGGCCTAAGCATGACGATATACTACTTCTAACAGTAGTAACAATAATAGTAGTAAGAATAATGACTGCCGGGACCAGTTAATTTACACGAAAGCCCTGGCCTCATATGTCAATCCCTCCAGGTTTCGGCGGGATGCCACAGACTTCCTCCAGTTGAATTCACATAACGATACTCCCCAGAGAGTGTCCATTACCGCACCATTCAGGTGTGAATGGTTTCCCGCCTGACTATCCGCTACATGTGTATACTATAGGTATATAAGAGAGACCGTTTTTAGTTGGCCATTGAAGCTTGTGTCCAATTTTACAACCTTGGAAAGAGTACCACTCAGCTCGGACACGGTAGGTTCCCGTCAAAATAATTTTCAGAAGGGACTAGAAAGTCAAGCACTCCAAGTGTTTCGGTCTTCATGACGGGTGCTCACTGCCAATTCAACAGACGTTTCTTGGGCATCTGAAACCACGAACTTGTGTAATTGTCTCGGTTAATTTTTCTTCTTATGCATTCTTGTGTGATGTGTACGGATGAAACGGTGGCGCGCACATTCGCTAGATGCAATCGGTAGCTCATCCACATTTATCAGGTATCTTGTGGTCTGTGAGGTTTGTCGGACTTAAACCCTCCCACGCATCAGGTTCATATGATCCGGTGTGCTAAAACAGAGCATGATGATTCACTGCCAGGTAGCAGTTAGTGAGGTTGATTGATTAGCCAGTTTTGAGTTTATCTGATCTGGAGACGAAACCTCGTTAGTAAGTGGACGAACTACGACCGTTTACGCTTGTTAGCGAGTTGGAACTTCCAGATCTCGTATCTGAATTACCGAATAAATCGCAATACATACACAACACACAGAGTAATACTACATTCGTTGCACAGTAACTCGACGGTCCTTATTTCCCTCCCCCCTCACCCTTGGAAAATCGGAGTGGGCTGGTCGGTACACTCAGGTGGTCCCAGATACCGAAATCTTTGAATAGTTGAGCACAGAAACCAAGCTTCGGATAACAAAACCAGTATGGATCACAATAAGACCGTACATACTTGACGGATAAACTGATGCTGAGCCGGCGCCACAGATGTACAATGTTTGCATAAGCTGACTTTCCGCTGCAAGTTGTGGTTTTATGTTGGAACGGTAAGGCATTCAGTAAAGGTGCCACGATGGAAAAAAAATCGAAACGTGGCAAGCAACTGCCAACATTTCACCCAACAAACGCAAATGGTGCCATACAATTGTAGCTCGGTCGGTTGGTCATCGCTTCGGAGCTCGAACCCCAGTGTTGACAGATAGATTCTATAAACAGACTGAAAAACGGACCGGAAGCCCGGTTCGATCGAAGAGGATGGATTGTGAAGGCAGCAGTCTATGCATTGTTACCAATACCATAGAGTGTACTGAAGAAGCCACTGCAAAAGTGCTAAATGTTTGACCAGGTGAAAGTGGTGTAGCGCAGATTTTACCTTGCAGGGGGAAAGAAGCACTACGTTCACAACATCTACCGGTACTACTTTGGACACTTTTTATCTGCTGAAAATGTCGATCGCTGAGGTTTTTTCCCTAACAAGCGGTACCCAAAACATCCATTCACTCGCTTTAATGGAAAGCGCATAAGCGGAAAGCATTGGGCATGTATGGCAGCAGCAACCAAGGATGTCCTCCGTTTTCGGGACTTGTCTGTCACACTGGAATGTTCCGATGAACCCTAGCGCATATTAGGTGGTGCACCGCACTCAGTTGGCGCTGAGCCGCATGTGCAACAAGTGAACCCTCTGCAACCGGTGTAGACCGGAGGATGAACAGAAGGGGGCAACTCTAAACCAATCAGCATGCCCCTTTAGTGGTCTACAGTGGTCAAGTCAAGTGGAAGACAACTGATCAGTTTAGACTCACAATGTATGCTCACGGTGACCTGGAGGCACATACCACTCATGAGACGCACCCATATGGGTGTTGAGTACTGGTCAAGGATCGGTGTGTTCTTTGCAGCGGTGGTTACGGGAAGTTAGTTCTAGCAAATATAAGCTTAACATCCCGGGATAGTCAAAGTGTTAAGGCGGGTCATCTACATATTATATATATATATATATATATATATATGAAACGCATAAAAACCGATAAGATTAATGTATAATTAAGACAGTCAATAGAACACACACAACGTGACAGCGATGAACACAGAGGGACAACCTAGCAACCCAAACGAGTGGCGGACCACACAAATTGTCAATAGGCTTGTGTGGTGGCAGTTCCCTGGAGGACGACGAGGACTATCTGCCATCCACATACACACGGGTTTACATGTCGAAAACCAATCATTTGGACCTGTGCGTTCATCGTTCAGCTGATGTGAGACACTAAGTTAGATAGTTTCGAAAACATCAAAGTTAACGAATCTCTTAGGACATGAGCGAATCACGCTTATCTTCGTGTAGGAGATATGCTCACTAATAAGTTATTACAAGAGCACAGCAGTGTAAAAAAAATTGTTCAACTGTAACACCCTTCCGTGCCTAGCTGTCATGCTACCCGAAGTAGGCACGAGGGTTGGGATACTGACAGGTTGCCCAAGCCTAGACAGGGGAAGTCGAGGTGCAGAGGTCGGGTTCGAATCACGGACCTTCCAGTCAGTAAATTCGCGCCCTAACCCCCTTGAGCCAGCTCGCATAGCAGTGAGTTCAATAGTGAATCGTGGCGCCATTTCTCCGTATCTTAGCCACACAGTAAATGCACAGTAGATCAATCATGACCGACTTGAGTTAGATTAGAGCACTGAACTACACTCCTCCACCCATAACTAATGCAATCAAACGAAATGGATTTCAGAGGAGCATTCGGAGTAGGAAATATTACCTGTGAAATTTGGATGAATCAATAAGCAACAAGAACAACATGCTAAAGTGCGTCTATACCACGACAGTTTACGCGTCAGCCATAGGAATAAAACATTGGCAGAAAAAATGGCCTTGTCAAATACTCTCTACAATGAGAGGTTCGAACAGACGTGGCAGGAACGAAAAGACATGCCTGAGAGCGGACTGCGGACTCTCGCTGTCTGCACGCCTATACACTCCGCAGCTGGTTTGCTTGGTATCCATCAGTGTCATTAGTGCGCTCCTTACATAACGACCGGAATGGGACAGACGTTGGTAGCATGCAGCTAACCAAAAAGGGCTTCAGCGTAAATTATTCGAAAGTACCCTCGGTACATGTTTTATAGGCCGATAACTGGACTGAGAGAAATTTGATAAATCTTGAAATGAAAGGTCCCAGTACATGTAGCAAGAACGAAAAGACAGATGGGTGTCTAATGTGGCGAGTCAAATGTGAAGTTTAGGTGCATAAGCGCGACGGAGAACAAGCACCTTCGACAGCTCAGTAGGTAGAACACCCGCCGGGTGAGTAGGAGGCCAGTGGTTCGAGTCCGTCCTAGAAGGTCTTTTCGTTCATGCTATCAAATCCCCTTCTCTACTTCCTAACAAGATACACCTCCTGTTGATACACACTCATAAATGCCACCAGAAACAACAAAAATGCGGGTTACAAGAATCTTGAAGAGGTTTCTAGACACCTAGACCTCCCACAGCCTAGGGTTAGTCGAAGAACAGTTGATCGAACCTTACAGTGTAGGTGCTAGTCGGATGAAACTATCTGCACTCAAAAGCAGAGGAAAACCATCTTTCCTAAACAGACTATCTGCACTCAAAAGCAGAGGAAAACCGTCTTTCCTAAACAAAGAAAGTATCCCTCGTTATGAAATTGTGAACATCAATCCACGGAAGTGAAATGTCGACCGAAACCCAGATTTATATAACTTACACAAACAGAACATGAGTGTGTAGATCAGACCACCAGCCAGCATGAAGAGAGCCGAACCAGACTGGTATACTTCCTGAAAGGCATCCATGATTAGGCCGTAGGACTTGCCCAGACCGCCGAGGAGGAAGTTGGCGACGAAGCCCCCTGTGTGGGAAAAAATTGCAAAGTGCGTTTTAAAACTGAAGACAAAGTGCAGAAGCAGACACTGATGAGGAGTAAACTCATCATTGGATGGACAGCTCCATAATGGTTTGCGCAGTGGAAACAGCACGTAATTCTCCTGTTTCTGACAACAAAAAATCGAGAACTTACCTACAAACCAGCTTTGCCACTGACACGAGCACCAAATAAAACAAAGCATAAAAACATTACTCGATCTTGTGGAATAACTGGAAACCTTATTCAGTGAAAAAGTGATGCGCCCGAATGTCTGTCCTGCGAGTTCTTCTTCGGGATCAGCACGTGCTTGAAATAAAATGAGTCTTACGGCGAACGTTCTCAGCTTACTTCCAATTCGCACGACAAGTCCAATATCGATTCTACGACTGGCTGAACACTAGGAAATCATTCTCCTACAGATTATTGATGTGGGGATAAGTAGGCAGGTATATACGGTAAACTTTTCGATCAGTAACCCCCCTGGGGATCGGACAGAACTTATCACATTAAAAAGTTCGCTTTCCACTGGCTTCCATATTTCATCCCTCCTCACATTGACATGCCCCTCTTATAACAAACAATTCCTCTCTCATGCATTTGTGTTCCACCACTGGTCAACCAGAATTTGTAGAAAAAAATGCTTTCATAAGGAGACAAGTCCGTCTGAATAGAAACTTGACTGATTGACCAGCGTGAGGATTTATGCGCCATAAAGCTATCCGGGATTCGACTAGGTCCCAACACATGACGGATCTTGGCTATGTCAATGTCGTTCTGAGCAGTAACCAAATGAAACGGAAGGTGATTCTTCCTCTTATCAGCCAACGTATATCTGTTGGGCTGGAAAACAAGGCTGGGACAACAAACTTGTTCGATATATAAGCTAGATGTGTTTTCATAAATCGGTCGGAGACTCGCTTCACCCCAGTGTTTTCTTCGTGGTAGAAATAGCGTTGTTCTTATTGATCGCATGCCTCGTTAGGTGTCCAAAATTACTTGCTCATGACTAACCCGCTCTGCGACCCTTAGGGTCAAATAATCTTTTTTTTGAAGCCGACGATGTTTTTAGACTATGGAAGTGTTGCTAACTGGATAATCGAACCTCAAGTTTGTCTTCATGGAAAAGCTCCGATGAGCGGTTTCTCAGCTTGTGGGGCGCTAACCCCACCTTGCAGTTCTGTGCTGCCTGGTAAGCTAACACCAAACCGTTCTGAAATACATATACAATACAATAAAGTGTAGAATGAAATAAGAGAAACCAATCAGTATAAGCACAGTCTGCTGACATGTTAGCGAGTCTTTGCGACTTAACTGCGTGCTAATTAAAACGTGGTCACACTTAACTTGGTCGCTGGGGGGTTTCTACAACGGACGCGATCAACTAAAATGTTGTACTAAATTCGATTTGTGCACGCCTAAGTACAGGGGACCAAAGTTTCAGCCGGAATACCCAAACAGAACCGACTATCAATTAACAGATGAAAAAACGGAAATTCCTTTGGATCACATCAACAAAGCGTGGAAACCAGAGGTCAAGGGCAGAGCTCACATGAACACCAAATAATGGACGAGAGTATGGAAAGCCGAGCCCAAAGGTCACGCGGTCACCGAACAATGAAGACACGGGATAACAGAGCAATAAGCAGAACCATCCGACCGAACAAACTACTTTAATAGAAAATCATCCCTGGCTAGCTGCATGTATATTATCACACACGCACCACTACTCAACGCACAAACACTGGTGCACCTCTACGATCCTTTCTCAACGCACTGATGTCACCCCAACTAGTGATGAAACTTTACAATTAGATTATCCCGCTTAACAAACAATACAAACAGCCAGCCGTTCAGCCAGTTTTTCAGAGAATTATACAGTAAGAACCGGAAACATTTCGAACTTGCTCTTTGCTGGTATGTTAGCTTTCAAGACGCAGCATGAGCGGAATGACATGATCATTCAAATGCTGAGTAAACAACAGCAAGATTAAATCAGTCTTAACTCTTTTTTTTCGGCAGGATGGCAGACATGCGAGCTTGCATTTTTGCTAACTGGACGATTTGGACAAGGCGGTAGGTTCACATGGCGATAAACTTCCATGTGCGGCTGCTTACCCGTCCAGCAGTCTACATTTACCCAGCACAGCAAGACACTGAGGTCCGGTAAAGCAGAAGTAGTTGGCTGGCTGCTGCATTCATAGGAGTTTTTGCATTCGGCATTGTTTAGAGTAGATAACAGTGGCCCCTCTTCACGAGGAACCAGTATTGGGATAGAGATTTGTCTCTCCTGAGGTTGGAATCCCTTCATAATTATATTGGGTTGGCGGAGAAAGTTGTTTTGGATCCAACAGAAGGGCGACCTTTCCTTAGAGGGGTCTCATTTGACTGTAGCCCAATTATATATGACAACGCCACCCACACCTAGACACCAGCGACGAAGCTATAAAAATAACCTATGCTCAATTTTGGGGTGCAAACAAAGCTCGTTTCAAGTGTCTCATTAGAAGATCACCTGGACAGGGTTACCTAAGTATTCATGAGGAAACTTGTAACTGGAATCAACACCAAAACCAAGGTTTTGGTAGGAAAGGCGAAAACCGAAATTACGTAAAAAAAGGACTGTGTCACCAACACCTACCGATAACTGTACACCAGGCCTGAGGACTATCCACGTAGACCGTCTTCATAACTGGATGCGAAAGGGTTCAGAAGATATTCGTAGAGAGCGAAAGGCCAGTTACTCCATAAAAACCCTCAGACGCAAGCACTAAAAATAGCGAAGAAACACAGCGTAACGGACCAGAAAGTACTAGAAACAAAGATAATGAAACAGATGCATAGGTGGTGAGTGCAGTCACCACCCAAGGAAGCACTACGATGTTCCCCGCGCGAAGTTCATCCTACCACTGAGGCTCCTCACTTGCAATTCTCCTACTCTGTCTCTGGTTAGTCGTCTCATGGACGACGTTTGTTAACACTCTCATTCTTCTCGGGCAACGGACTGATTGTGTGCCTTCGATTGTTGTATTCTCAATTACCAGATCATATGGCAAATGTTGGTCCTCTAACCGCACAACAGGTATTGTTACTACACAGTACCGGTCACGCTGGCTTCTGTGACTCAACTTCAGAGTCGAATGACTGTATTTGAAGTTCGGATTCCACCAATGAAATCCGTAGCCTTCGCGACCTCAGCGTCTACAATAAACATTTACTTCTTTCCTCAGTAGATGCTTCTTCAATAGTACGGCAGTGAAGCATCAGTGTTGTTATGTCTTCTGATTCGCCAACCTGTTGTATCTGACTGTTGACCCGCTCCAGTGCCTAATGCCAAAAAAGACTCACAGAAGGGAACACAACAGCTATATTCCGAACAAGCGAGTGCGAGTGCGAGAATACAACGGTCTCAAGCTAATTACTGGAGGGACACTGTCTAACTTGGTACAAGGCTGTGACGTGCTGCATATTACGGGGGCGTTGTCTGAACTTGATCAACGCTGACTCACGCTGTCTGGGTTTGATACAAGGCTGTGAAGCGCTGTATATTGAGGGGACGTTGTCTGTCTGGTCAACATCTAGCAGAGCTGAGGGTCTCAGTAGATTTCGGGCATTCAGTGGTTGCCACACCAATATAAACATCTAATGTTGCTTTTCTGTCGACCATATCTTCATATTTGAGTCAAGGTCCTTTGTCTTTTGTTGTAACCTCATGATCGGAACATTTGTCACTTAATTACAATGTGCCCCCTGAGCTCCATAGATTGCTGGCACATGGGGTTCTCACCATTTGGAGATCGCAAAGGTTCAGCTGGAACCCAGGGCTTCCCTCACTCTCCTCCTAGGGACTAAGATAGCTAGATGGTGATTTTACAGTACTTTTTTAGATGCCCGTAATAGGTGGAACGATCACGGCTCGTGGCACAATCAAGCTCATCTGCAGTAGCAGCCGGGTTTTCCGACAGTCTAAGGCCGCGGCTATGCTTACTCCAAAACAGCACTTATTTGTAGATGACAACTGGATCGCTCTTCCATAACGGCGAGTGAAATGTTCGGTGCTGTATGTCATTTTCGAAATGATACGACACCATATCAAGCATAACTGGTATTTTTACGCCCATGTATTTTGTCAGGCTCTTTGTATGTGGACAATCCAAAGTACCAGAAGGAATGTGTTCCTGCTTGCCGTTATTCCCCAACCAGAATTACATTCATTTACCAATACAGCACTGAAATAACCCCAGAATCGACTCGGAGAAAACTGAGCTGTGAATCTTACTGAGTCAGCCATAGGGCTCCCATACGGACTTGGATACCAAAACTAAGCGGTCAGTTGCCAACTATCAGCAACAACTGAATGGGCTGAGGTATGCGTTGACCTTCTGTGACTGAGGAAAGCTCCATCCGGAGAAAAAACTACAAGCCCTTTCCTTTATTGGTTCCATCAACCTTCGCATGACAGAAGCTATGTAGCGCAAAGGCGTTTTCAACAATCAGTGCTGAACACTAGGTCTCAAAGAGGTTTATCAGCCAAAACCATGGGAAATCTTTCGGATCGGCTATTAAGGTTTTTCGGAGCCTTCGACAAACCTCCGGAGGATTTCGCATCACCTGTTCAACGTCATCGCCAGTTTCAGATCTGGGAATCTCCTCACACTACAAAAATCTATAAGTAGCTCATAGGAAGAATAAAATTTACCTGATGAGTAAAGCTCCCACCTGAAAGAAGCCAGTCAACACGTGTGCCCACGTGACGTAGATCCCGTGATTGAAGTTAATCACACTGCTGATCAGCCGCTCGTGGCCGAACGGTTAACTGTTCAAACTACTAGCCGGGAGATCACGCGCTCGAGACGGGAGTTTCGTGAGATGCGCAGTGCTGATGACTCCATTATCATCATCATCGTCGTCAGCTGTAAAAACCGCGTACTTGTCGTACAGTGGTTGTAGCTGCCACAGCTTCGTCCACCGATGAGTTGGAAAGGTCGGGTAGGTAGCTGCGCACTGGAAGCGGGAGCTGATAAACTGGCGCGTAAACACAGCACTGTCAATGGACTGTTAAGTGGGGGGATTGGGAAGGGAGCTATGCATTGAAGGCAATAGCTTGGATGTACGACTAGGCCATATCTCACAATGTCTCTAACCATTGGTGTGGACCGCCTCGGGGTCCCCATCCAGGAAGACGGCAATGACCAGCGCAGCTGAGTTTGTTGATAAAAACTTTGATACTTCGCTGCCAAGTCATTGTTTAACCGTCTCTGGCCCTCTTCCGCCCTTCACGTGGTTGTGCGAAAAGAAACCTTCGAGGAGGTCGGTCGACTGGCATAAGGAGCACGTGGCCAAGCCAGCGCAACCTATACAGTGTGATCAGTTCATCTATCGAGGGTGAGTTATTTCTCCCGAATACCATTCGACGTACTTCAGCATTGCTGACCCGGTGTTACCACCAGACCCGAGCAATGCTCCGAAGACACCGATGGTCAAACACTGAAAGTCTTTTGACATCTTCGGCGCGCAGCGACCAGAATTCTGATCGTAGTAATATGGAGCGCACCGCAGCATTGTAAACTCGACCCTTGACGGATAAGCTGATGTGACAGGTGATGCAGGTTCACAAAGACTTCTCTGGCCTTCCCAATCCGGATGAAAATATCATCTTTCGCGAGACCACCGGGACTGATACAGCTGTCCAGATAAACAAATTTGTCTACTACTTCAATCGGTTCACTCGCAAGCATGAGGTTAGGTTCCGAGGCCACCCAGTCTTGCAGCAGCACTTGACACTTTGCAGGTGTGAAGAGCATGCCAAACCGTGAGGCGGAATTACTTAGATCATTTAATATTGTTTGCATTACCACAAGGTCAGATCCAAGAACAGCTATGTCGTCTGCGTACCCGATATCTGTGAGCGGACGCCCCGGGAGCACTTCGACCCCACAGGCATTAGAGGCTGATAGTGCGTCTTTCACGATCGTAACAATGACGAATCTGAAGAGGAAAGGTGAAAGAGGACAGCCCTGCCTGACACTACTTGATGTGATGAACTCAGGAGAGCTTCCTGTAGACCTTCACACGGCCGCGGGAGTTGGCGTACAGCGTCTTAAGGAGGGTTAAGAATTTATGGGGGACACCTTTGCTCCACAGACACTGCCATAGTGCCTGGCGGTCTACAGAGTCAAAGGCAGCTTTCAGATCGAGGAATACAACCATTGTTGGTTGCTGGAAGCAGTGTCGCTGTTCAAGAATCTGTCGAAGGGGGAAGATATGATCGATGCATCCTCTTGCAGGACGGAACCCAGCTTGGTTTTCACGGATCTGTCTCTCTCTGTGTTCAGTCAACCTTCGAAGGATAAGGCCAGAGAGCACTTTCGATGTCACAGCTAACAGGTTGATGCCACGGTGGTTTTCGCACGGGGTCCGCGTGCCCTTTGTGAAGATAGGGATAACTGTCGACATGCCCCATTCGGCAGACACGTGTTTGTTCCATATAGCACCAATAAGCGTTGTCAGATGGGTCACCATGGATTCTCTGCCTTCTTTGAAGAGGGCTGGATACAGACCGTCCGGTCCTGATACCTTGTCACGTTTCAGTACGGATATTTCGTGCTTCATTTCCTCTTCCGACGGGCGATCAAGGTATACATTCCATTCGCCCGTATGCACTACCTCCACAGGTTGTTGCAGAAGGCCAGCTGGGCTGTTCTTCGAAGTGTTGGGCCCATCTTTCCAGTCGAAGTTTTTGCGGTGAATTGATGAGCCATCTTTTTCACTTGTCGTTTCGTTGACCGTTGCTCTCCTAGGGCCAGTCAATCGTACTAGTTGGTATAGGGAACGGCTGTTTCCCGTAGCAAAAGCCTTCTCCATCTCCCGAGCTTTCGATGTCCACCGGAGCTCTCAGTCTTTCCTTAGACTCTTCACTATTTGGTGTTCGAGGGATCTGCGCGCGCAGTCGTACTCGTTGTCTGTTGGTATGGCTTTCCTGGCATCAGTCATGGATAGCGGTCTCGACAAGTCGGACAGACAGCAATGAACGTCGTTAACATGGCTCCTTCCAAAAGGACTATCTTTGAAGACTGAAACGAGACGAATTATAAATAATCCATATATTTCAACGATGAAATGAGAAAAAATGTTCTTCGAAGATAGTGAATTGGCATGCTTCTTGATAATTTGCGAGGGCCTGAAGGGAAGCGAACTGTCAGGGGTGCACGTAACATGGCGTGATCGGAATCAAGTGCTGTGCCCCAGAAGGAACGACAGTCTTGAATCGTGGCTCTTCACCGGTGGCTGGTAGCTGCGTGGTCCAACTGGGTTGATTTGCTGTTGGTGGTCGCCAGGTTATGCGATGCGAACTTTTATGTTAAACGTTGCACTTTATAGAAACAGTTTATTTTCAGCGCACAACTGAAGGGGTCGGTCTCCTTTGTCTGTGCGGTGAGCATCGACTCCGAATCGACCACCCAAATATGATTCCAATGAGATCAAACGACCTACTTGAGCATTCATATCACCTGCAAGGATCACAATGTCAGTTCTTTTTGCGTGACGAATGAGCCCGGATAGCTCTCGATAGAAAGTATCCTTCTCAGCATCAGAACTGCAGTCCTTTGGGGCATAAGCCGATACTAGAAACAGGCACCGTTTTTTATTCCGAGGCACTGAGCTTGAGTGAACTGGATAACCGGACGGTGCAAAGACGACTGTTCACTGGGAACCAATCCAGCAAAGCGCTTTCAGTCCCGGAGGCTGAGTGCAACTACCACGCTATATATTCCACGAGTAATCGTTTCTGAGCCACCAGACACACGGAGGGAATAATGTGAAAAAGCTGAGTTCAACCTTGGCGTTCTGAGATGCATAATCACGCTTGGGTCTTGTATGCGTGTTTCGGAGACAGCATACATCAAGAAAGGATTTCGCGGATTGAGAAGGGTGTTATGCTGTTCATTGTCAATAGGCAGTGAGAAGCATAAGGCCAGGTAACTGACAGTCAAATGACCCAGCGACGTTTGCTTGTGTGGTGGGAAAGGGTTGGGGGGACATTGGTGCACACCGAACTGCGCGGGCAAATGATACTTTCCGGTTGCTCAAACCGGTGAAGGGGTTTTGGTTGAGGTGCCCCACCTTGAGCCTTTAACTCAAACGTTTAACCCGCAATGCAGTGGGCAGTAGGGTGTTCTTGGGGGAACCTGCTGTGAGCCGATGACTCCGTAATCTGACCTGCTCAGAGTAAAGCATTATTAATGCGATTTCTGCACCTGAACACAGCAGGTGTCTTTTGAACGGCTGACAGCAAAGCTTCCTCCACTCATTTTTTATTCACCTTCCAAGCAGCCTTTGTAATCAGCCTAAATATACTGTTTGCTCCATCTTCCAAACGTTTCATCATTCATCGCTAAATCACTTTTTTCTCGTTTCAGCTCTCAGTGTCAAAGTTTTGGACGAATAAAGCCTAGCTTCTGGGCCCTCAATCTTTTCCGTTCTTATTCTTAGTGTCTCTGCACTCCATCCCTCGTCGAACACAACAATTTATTCATCCAGAAATTTTCATCGAACACTGGATCAATTCTTACGTCCTGGACGTTCAATACCGATCCCAATACTCAAGAATTGGCAGATATCCGGGAGCACGCTAACCACTGCATGTCATTTGTCTGAAATCGCGCCTGCCGTTACGTAGAACAACCAAAGCAGTCCTTCGGAGCTCCCTGAGAAGCTGGCCGTTGATCACTTACTAAAACCAACTACGGTCTCTCCCCTTTAGCTAGAGAGAACAAATCCGGAGTGCACCAATTATGTTGTCACCTTGTAACTCTTACTCACACTAAGTTATGCATTAGAACATGGTCCGATGCATCGTGTTTCACGTTTTAGCTCATCGACTCGACCGACAGTATCCTGCTGAAGTTAACTAGTGAGATTTCACCGGAATACAGTCAACTTGAGGTTTTCAGGTGAAAACCGAGTTGACCGGGTGGCTGTATATGGTTCGATCCTAGTTACGCCCGTTCGACTATTTTTGTGACAGACAAGAGGCCAGGAGGCTTCAGATATGCGGTCAACCATCTTAGTTACCACAGCCAAACGCAACACTGCGATTGGGCGAACAGTCGCCTAAAGGAGGATGTGTCGGGATGGGGACTGCTCACGACGAGCGAAAATCACGCCACCTGCTGGAACCCATGGTGAGCTGGCTAATGACCCGAAAGTGCCTTCGGATTAACCGAACATCGGCCAATCAACAGCAAGCTTCCCTAAAGCTTAAAGTGTTCCCTGTAGATCCAGTGAACCTGTGGCCATTCGGTGATTCGTATCCATCATTCGAAAAGAGTGGGTCAGTACACGTTGGCTGGAGTGGCACTCACTTTCGGCACCAATATACGGTTGTTGGTGGTAACTTGCTTTTGGCTAAGGTTACCCTCCTATTATTATGCGTAATGGTACCAAAGTGCATTTGATAAAAAGGCATACAAGCCCCTAGTGGTTCTAAAAATCTACCCCTGTAGTATTCAACGCGTTCAAATAGATATTCCGTTTTTTAGCGAGTAGAACTTACCATGGTTAGTTTTAAGGTGCCAGCTAAAAGGTAGTCGTTTTAGGGACGGCTAATCATAAAACCTTCCAGGGTTTGCCATACTTCTCTGAAAAAATTTGGACTGAGCTTTATTATGATCCGGAGTACGCGAATTCGCGCCGAAATATTTCGGGTCTTTATGTTTTGTTATCGCTGATCGCGGCCAACTCGGGCGTCCACACAAACAGAAAAGAAAAGCGACTGCAGTCAAACGAACCACATAAACTTCGCCAAATCAGAAAACTGCTGGCTGGCTTCAAGGCGCAGACCTCTACGAAAACGATCATCATGGGAGCGTCACCAAAAGTAAAGCTTATTGATGCTGCGCAGGGCCTCGCAGAGACACCATATCGATCCAACCGCGCCAGGAAAACAAACTAACGTATGTTTGTCCCAAGTCCTTAAACAACAGCAAATCTAGCCGTCCGGAAGGCAGTATTGAAGGAGCTAAAGTAGCAGCGGTCAAAATTTTCGTCCTCAAGGAAAAACTACGTCCACCGAAGGTAAAAGACCCGCGCAAACCGGGTTCCCACAGGGTGAAGAAAATCATGGAACTAAAAAGCAGCTCTCGGAACCACCAAGACAGGAAGCGGACAAGTATGCCGCGGAGTGCCCTTCAGAACCTTGTCCTCAAACACACCGTACAGCTAATAAATCTGCTGACCTCCCTGGTTGCACACCTCTCGGCTCTTCACCTTCGGAGGCAGCGGAAACAGTGTTGTACTGCTCGTTCACAAACTGCCCTGGCCCTGTCAGCAGACTTTGCGATACTAAACAGTCAATTTGTCTTAAACGACCGTCCATAATCACACTCATAGAGTCCTGGCTCACACCAGGTTTCTCTGACGCAAAGCTCTCGATGGACGGCTACAATATTTTTCGAGCTGATTCAAAACCAGGGAGGGCTGGCGGGGTTGATTTATACTTATATGCGGCCCTGTCAATCACGATTGTCCCCTGTGATACCGAAATGGTCTTCACGGAAGAGGACATTCAGGAGCTCTTGCATAAGTTCAACCCGTTCTGCGCGTTGCGGCCAGACGAGGTTTATCCAAGGATCCTCAAGGAGACGTCGTTCACACTGGCAAAATATTTCAACCTAGTGTTTCGTCCCTTTCCTCGTTCCTTCCCTCTGCTTGGAAGGAAGCGATTATCTCGTCAATCTACAAAATTGGTGACAGACTATCGCCCGGCAGCTGCAGACCTATAGTCTCACAAGCGTGCCGTGCAGGGTGATGGAACGCATTCTAAGGCGAGCCATCCTAGCTCACCTTACCAACAACACTTGTATCTCCAATTCAACACGGATTTCTCCCAAACCGTTCTTGCGTGACGAACAAGCTCGTATGTATGGACAACTTAACCCAAGCCAAGGACAGATGACTCATACCGGATGCTCCTAAATTTTTCGACCATTCAAAAGCGTTCGATCGAGTCCCGCACGTCTCGCTGATCCAGAAACTCGAGTCTTGCGGGATTTGAGGGACAATTCTTCGCTGGATTGAGGCGTTCCTATCAGCCAGATCACTCCGAGTGAGAGTAGGCTCGACCTACCCTTCTCCAGCACCGTCCTCTAATGGAGTTTCCTGAGGCTCCGTTTTGGGACTACTATTGTTTCTGATATACGTCAATGAGCTTCCAGATATTCTTGCAAGTCCATGTTTACTTTTTGTGGACGACTTGAAATACCGAAGTTCTGATGCCAGTACCCTCCAAATGGATGTAGGCGCTGTAAAGCAGTGATCGTTGGACTGGTACATTTCTCTGAATGACGAAAAGTGCGTTCATGTGAAATTCGGAGGAAACTCAACGAATGCTTCTGTTATGCATGGTGAGAATGGACCTGAAGACATCACGACGATAGATGCCAAAATGGATTAGGGTATCTGGCTTTCTTCAAACATGTCCCTCTCACCGCACCATGAGAAATCGGCCCAGAAGACGTTCGCCGTTCTACGGAAGATTCTACGCACCATCTCCCGTATCACTCACTGGGACTTCCGAATACCCCATGGGGCCTACGTCAGGCCGCTTCTTGAATATGCCAACCAAGTTGTCTACAAAGGACGCTAGAAAGACTTAACCTTCATTAAGCGTGTCCAGCGAGTTGCTACGAAACACGACTCGTGGTGCTTGACCTTTCTCCTGGAGTATCGTCGCCTCCTTCTTACTTATGCCCTGTTTGAACAAGGTTTGGCCAGCAGATTTTTTACCGTTGACCCAGCAAACACACTGTGGGGACACTGCAAGATGGTTTTCAGAGCGCACACTTTCATTAGGCAAAATCTTTCTCATTTCGGGTATTTGCTGCGTAGAATAACCTACCTCTGACAGTTGCCCATGCTCAATCTAGAACCCAGTTCAAAGCATTATCAGACACCTTTTATGCGAGTCTTCGCGCTGGCAAGCATACTGCTCAGCGCTGAGAACCTAAAAGCAGTACTACACCGTTTTTTCGCTTGTGCCGTTCAGGTGAACGGCAGCCGCCAAACGACAAGAACAAAACAGACCCGGAAAGCTTCGGTCAAAACCTGGATCCCGTGCATCAACCCGTGAATCTGCGATACACATCACGAAACCTCGGAAACCGATTCATTGCGCCAGCATGCTTAGGAAATTAAAGCCTTTACATGCACTACAACCGCCACCAACTTGAATGTCGTAGTACAAATGGAAATATTTACTAAGCCAGTGTATCTTCGGTCCAAACCTGCCGAGAGCGGTATCCATTCTTGGTTGGTCAGCAGGTATTTTAACATTTCGTTCTTGCTGTGTATTTCAATGCTTTACGATCGTTAAGCTCAAAGTATTCTCGTCTTTAGAAATTTTGATATCAACGGTCGTGAAGACTTAACATTTCTGTTCCCGTTTCCCCAGCGTTCCAAGATTGGATTCTCTCGAAAATGGCAATAAGCTTTTGCAGCGGCGAATATTTTTTGGAATCTCGACCTTCTCTGAGCTTGACGACTGGAGTACTAAATGCGTACTAAACTATCTATCTAACTGAGAGAAAAGCTGGAAAGCCAACATTGGAATCTGGTGATAATTGATGCACGTATACTTGTAGCCATTAGCAACTCGTATCTGGGGGCAAATGAACGTGGTTTATGCCACATACGGCTTTGCTGTGAATGGTGAGGTCCGGAGATCTGCAAATGGGGCCACTTTGCGGTGAAAGCTGCGCACCCTATTCCATAGCTCTAACTTAGATAGACAGATTACTAAAGGCTAACATCAATGTCATTGCCTTTGGGCAGAAGTTCACTGCGAGTGTGGCTGCAAGTTTATTCGGATAATTGGATGTAGCAAGTAGAGGACGCCTTAAGGAAAACGGGTGAGGGGAGGGCCAAATGACTGTACGGAAACTACTTCTGCAACGACTATTGTTGATTCCACCGAGATCCGTGTCCCTTTAGCCTGTAGCATAAAATGGAGTAAAGGATGATCGATGTTGTCACTGAGGAGTCGGGCTGACTCAGCGGCACATCCGGTGGTACATGACGGAGTAATGAATCGTCATTCTGGATGAAGGGGTGTTGAAGTGGCCTCACACCTTTTGTAGCTCTACAGCAAATACTCACCAGCATTATTTCATCGCATTTGTTCCAGGGGCTTCACGCTTGGCTTTGGTGACCCACGGAAACTGGGTAGAATTTGAGTATACCGAGATCGATAGATGCTAAGAAAGTTCGGAACAGTTTAACCATTTTCATAGGTTGAAGTGGGCATAAGAAAGCGCATGCAAAATGGAAAGTACTCACATAGACCTTTCGGTTTTGCGCGACACGGATGAACGTGAAGGCCTCACAACTAGAGGTGGATATTAGACAAACAGGCAGGTTAAACAAGGCTGGGTAAGTGTGTCTGTTTTTTGTGAGAAGGAAGCTTTGGTGTGGCTAAAGTGGACTGGCGCCGATTGCAATTTTTAAAACGCTGGTAGCTGAGCCACAGATTTCTGATCGTCATCAAACGGTAGTACTAAGCTATCAGAGACAAGGGGCGGACGAGCGATTAGTCATAATGATGAGGAAAATTTGGGTGTGGGTTGGGGATATAGTTGAGGGGGTAGAGTTTCCTGTTGCTTGGTTACATTTTGATTAGCATAATGTTGTGTTTAGGACTGCTATTTCTTGGCATGTCACTGAACCGTCACTGGGCAACGAGGCATTTCTGAAAAACCATATACCATGTTGCGTGGTTATGCAATGGATGGATTGAGGCAGGAATGCTTTTCTCGCTTCAGCCTTACCAGTTAGACAGAGAACAGCTCATGACCATGAACTCTACTAAATCACGTTAGCTGGAGTGGCGGCTCGAGCTGGTTAGTTTAGCAGCTTTTCTGAAGTAAGTGCGGTCAGTGTGTGTATGGAGCTGCAGATATATCTGATTCCGGGAATCCAGCAGGTTTGTGAGGACAATATTTTGTTCAGAAAGATGACAGAAGTTTCAACATACTTTAGTCGTTCATGGACCGTTTGAGCCGAACAGAGTCATTCCTACGGATCTCTGAGAATCTGGGCACGCATTGTCAGGATTTTGCAGATTTGGGTTTACTCGAACAAATCTGTGAACAGACAAAGAAAGGGACTAGAGCCTTGATGATGTCGCGATACAGTGGCTTAGCGCGTGTTACGGGGATATCGATGGATTACCTAAGATGTTGCGTCGGAATAATTAACGATTAGCGGATGGCATGGTTTCCGCCCAAAGGTTTTTACCTAAAAGTCAAATAGGAAATGTCAGGTGCAACAGTTGTATAGCGAATAAAAAGCACTGCCGACTAGACTGGTTATAATAATAACACCAATAATAATAATAGTGTCTATTTCCAACCGGTGGGTGGCATGTCGTTAGGCAAAAAGCATGACTGGCGGAGTTTGTGGGTACAGGGGAGTGCCCGAAAAATGCAAAATGTCATAAACAGCGGGCATTATCATCGCTCACTGAAAGCACACCCAAATTATTTTCGGCGAGACTATGAGGTTTTCGAAGTTGAGACTTTTACGGAGAATTATTCCGATCCATTTGCACTTGTAGGTGATATGTTGCTCATATAATTTTGTTTAAGTGACCGAAATTTCAAGGTCACAAACCACCGCCGATTCGCATTTTGCTAACGGTTTACGAGAAATAGAGCATGAAATCGCACTTTGCCATAATTTGGTGTGCTTTAATAATGAAAATAACATCTGCGGAATATCCAATGCAAATTACAACGAGGAAACTTGGTCCTTGACGTTTTTTTGCTTTATACTCCCCTGATTTAACAAACGAGATTATTTTGTTCAGCGAACTTCGCCACAACACATTTTCTTATGGAGCTCAGCTTGCACATAGTACAACATTGTCAGAAAACAGCGTCACTTGTACAATGGAGACGTAAAGGGCCATCTCTGTGGATGATTGCCTTTCTCAGCTATGCATAACTATCCTGTGGACAATACAGGGCCAGGAGGTAACTGCAGGCAAATTACCAACACAATGGTATCATTTCTATCAGGAATAGGACTCGCCATATGTGGAATGCTGCGTCAGGTATATCACCGACAAAATGGTTTCCCTTCTAGTGGGAATGTGACTTACCATAGGTGGAATACTTCATAAAGTGGTCATCATGATAACGGCAGCCGTTGTCACTCATCTGGACTACTTATCGCAACTGCTAGGCTCTGTCAATGTGCGACGCTTATTATGAGGACTCACCTATACACGGCAACCTAATTCAATGGTCAGTGACGGCCTTTCATACTCATACCTGTACGCGTTTTCAATCCTCTCGAATGGTTATTGTAACTGCTAGGCCCGTGGCTATGTGCGACGCTGCTTATGAAGCCTCACCTACGCACATTAACCTGATTTAATGAACAACGACTGTCTCTCATACTCTAACCGTACGCGATGTTGCTTCTCTTGGCTGCCTATAGTAAACACTAGGACAGTTTCTATGCAGGCCGCTGAAAATAAGGCCTGAACTATGTGTGATAGCCTAATCTGGCGGCCTGTCATAAAAGTCCACTTGTAGCACACTTTTCGTGCCTAGCTGTCATGCAACTAGAAGGAAGCACGAGGATCAGGATATCGCCAGTTTGCCCAAGCCTAGACAGGGGAAGTCGAGAGGCAGAGGTTGGATTCGAACCAAGGACCTTCCGGTCGGTAAATTAGCACTCTAAACTCATCTATCTCGCCTGTCATACTCATAACTGTACTCGATGTCGCCCAACTTGGCTACATATCGTATCTGCCAGGTCCGTGTCCATGTGCGGCGTTGAGTGTGAAGCATTGATTATGCGCGGCAACTTAATCCGTCATACTCATAACTGTAAGCGTTGTCGCTTATCTCTGCTACTTAAAATAAACGCCAGGCCAGTGGTTATACGAACTGACGAATACAAGGCCTCAACTACGCACACAAACCCGAATTTAACAGCGAACGACGGACGTCCTACTCATTACCGTACGCGATATCGCCTACCTTGACTTCGTTTTGTAACCGCTAGGCCAGCGCTCATATGCGACGCTGATTATTCGGCACGTTGAGTGTGAAGCATTGATTATGCGCGGCAACTTAATCCGTCATACTCATAACTGTAAGCGTTGTCGCTTATCTCTGCTACTTAAAATAAACGCCAGGCCAGTATTTATGCTGGCCGGCAACGCCCACCTTGGCTACGTATCGCAATTGCTAGGTTTGTGTTTATGTGCAACGCCGAATATGAGACCTCAGGAAGCTCAGCAGCCTAACCCGATGACTACTTATAGTAGCTGAAATGCCCGTACAAGTGCTCGTAATTGACTAATACTCCAAATATACATAATAGACTAATCCGCAACTAACGGCAGTCCTTCATCTCCATACGTTTTATCCGTCAGCCAACTCCATGCCTAGAAAATACACAACCACCTGTAAAAAGCATGCTTCCATTTATTGGTTGCATCGGTACAAGCGTGTGGTCAATATGTGGTCAATCCAGTTCGCAGTTTCAGGTAGCCGCTTTTACTCGACAGGGTTTCTGGAAGGGGAAATGTATAATCAATTATGGCTCGTACACAGCTTCCGCGATATCACTTAAAACATAATTAAACAAAGCTGTAGTGGCTAACTCACCAAGTGCTTAAAACAATACCTTTGTCCCCAATTCCAAATCGGTGTCCACGCTGAAGCTGAAATCCTACTGTTATGAGGGCAAACTCACTACTTGCGCAATTGGTCCAATTGGCGATAATGAAAGAGCCGTGAGTACATCGACTATTCAATAGGGGGATTCGACAGCCACATGCGTTATTAGGCGCAGCAAAGTTAAAGCCAAAGAGGTATGTAGATTTGTCGGCCGTATGATCAAGTGGTATAAACTTGAGCCACAAGATTCAAGCACCACGTGCGCCATCACACGTGCATCAATGGATGCAGCGGTAACAAAGACCTAGTGAGTGGACGGGTACTTGTGCCAAGTCCGCTCAAGCCCTAACTTTACTCCAGTTCTGCTTCTCCATATCAATACCACATGGTTTAATAGAGTCAACTCGTAGCCATCCTATACTCAGCTGCAGTAGCAGTCCTACTCGCTTCAGCAAGTATACGTTTGATTTCCCCAACCACGCCGCCTCTGTGTACTTATACCGGTTTGCTCTAGCTCTCTTGTACTATAATAGCATTTATTAGCAAACTAAGCCCGTGCTCGACCGTTTTTGTAATAAGCACAAATCTACTTATATCCCGTCTCATTTAGTCACTTGTTGCCGCCAAACAGATCGTGGTAAACTTATAGATTTTCTCTGTAACAATACAATTCATCCTACCAGCAACCTCCTGAAACCCACCGGGCTTTACTGACCTCATCTCATTCCCACGTATTTCCAACCTTCGAACTTTGGCAATACCCTGTTTGGACGCCCTGTCTGCTGTTATTGACTCCACCTGGTCAGTGATTTACATCCCCAGAGATCCCCAAACAGACCAGAAGAATATCTGCGGTCTTATATTGGCTTCGTCCCACCTCCGCAAATTCTCCTGGCCAACTCAATAATCCCGGTGCTTACAGAATTGCACGTCCCAGATTAATCACCTCAAACATGACGACCGTTACGAGGCTGTCCAGAAACTGAAGTGTCAGTGCAATGCTGGCACGGCACTGCCATGCCCAGTTTGAAAGCACACCCGCAACTAATCCCTTCCTACTCTTGACTGTACATTCTCGCACACTCGGTCTATTACCTGCGGCTACGAAAAACTCATGCCTTTTTCTGAATGTGATCTTGCGATCAGGACTGCCTGACCGTGCTACCCACCAGTTGTGAATAAACGTGATTGATAGTACCTTCAACTTTGTGAGTGCAGGGTGCATACCAAAGGACGGGATGGTTTTGTTCAGTTCATTCAGAAACACTTGCGCCTCTTCCTCCTCTTTGAAGAGGAAAAAGGTGTCTGCATACTCCATATCGATGAGGTTGTCGTCAGATATTTGAAAACCGGGGTCCAGAAGACTTTAGTTAGTTAGAAGTTGTGACGACTCTCGGCTTTGTTATTTCGGGCCAAAGTGTAGCTCACATAATAGTGCTTTCTAGCGGACTTTCTGAGACTCTTCCTATTTTGAATCCCCAATGTAGGCACGCCTGTCTTATCTCCTCGCCTGAATGACAGCAATGAAGCGCCCACAATGGAACAAGAATATCCCTGATTCATGCTGGTCTTAATTTGTGACGATTCCTTGGCGAATCCTAACTACAATGACAACCCTAAACGACTCACCTAGGATGTTCATGTACGGGGCTGTCCGGCTGTACGGCGTCGCGATGACGGTACCGTGACTACCGTACCCAGTCCGACGCTTTGCCCGTGGTTCACCATGTCCATTTACCGGATGAGGGTGTTACATGCACCAAAAAGACCGCCTCAATCTGTCTAGCTTGCGCCAGGATTTGAGAGCACTGGCCCTCTTATTGTTCTGTTTTCTTGTTCTGTCCATAAACACACTAATCCTTCCAATGTCACTATCGTTGGTTCGGTGTAGCCTTGCGCCCGAGATAGCGCGTACTGACCATCATAAGAAAACAAACAACTTACTGGCTAGGGCGAACTCCTTGGCTTGGTTTGGCAGGACACTTCCCACAACGATAGGGGACTTTTTCATACAGAGGTCGTTAAAGGCTGCTCAATTTTGAGTTTGCGGCGACACAGAGGGCGAAATTATTGTCTTTGTCGTTTCGAGCTTATTTCAAAACGCAATGCAAAATAAAACACCCAAAGAGACCGTCTCTTCCACAATTTTCCCACCGTCATCAGAGGTACGTCACGCAAAGCCATTGGCGGCCATTAAAATATAAATCCCGCACCCATAGTGGACCTCGAGTACATTTGGGCGACGTTCAACAAAACTGAGGCCGCATGGAGAGATCTTAAAGGACCGAATAAGTCCCATCAAATGCCAAAACCTTATGCTGAGGTTTTCCTCCTCGTAATAAGTTTGGTCGTGCGTCCAAGGCTCGGCGGCATTATCCGATGTAGACTTTAGACTTTGAAGGTGGCGGGCAAAGACAAAAAGAGGGGCAAAACAAGATGCATCCTGCCTGACACATGACAGGAAAACTGCAAGTTTTGGAAAATGAGGAACCAGAACCACGGATCTGGTGAAGCAGTAGAGTTGGCGTAATCCAGCCGGTCAATATGAACTATAACCTAAAACCCCCGCTGGAGCCTCGTGACCCTGGACTGTCGGGCTTATGGCCAGAAGCAGTAGAGTTGTATGGATGGTGAAGTGTGGATGGTGAAGTGGAGGGATTAGCACTGCACACAAATGGTAGCAGAATTCACAGTATCATGGTGTGCAGTGAAACTGTGGACTCACTGGTGTAGCTGCTATATTGAGGTCGGGTGTAAAAGTTACTTGAAAGAGTGAGTTGGTGACAACGCACAAGCCGAAATGCGAAATGTAAAAAACATTATTGACTTTGTGGACAACGCAGACAGAAAGTCAACCGAGCGGACGAGAGAAAGTGGTCAAGAGTAGGATGGAAATAGTCGCGGGTAGGCTGTCAAACTGAGAGTGGCAGTGCCGTGTCATTATTGGTTTGACATACTTCGGTTTTTGAACAGCCCCCCAGCGGACGTCATATTCAAGGTCATTAGGCTGGGATGTGGAATTATTTCAGCAGCGGTATTTTTCCAGAGATGAAACGAAGCCGACGTAAGATCGCAGGTATTTTATGTCCAATTATGGATCTCTGTGGATGCAGATCGCAGGCCAGGTGGGGTGGCTAACAGCGAAACAAGGCCTCCAAACCAGGTATTGCCGAGGGTCGAAGCATGGGAAGACGAGCTAATGGGATGAGACCAGTAAAGTCATCAAACAGAATAATGTGCCTTCATACAGAGAAAAAAACTAAACTTTTACACAATTAGGGTGATGACAACAGGTGAGTAAATGGGACAAGGTAGGAATGGATTTGTGCTTAGTAGACTGGCAGTCAAGCAGGGACTGATTTAGCTAATATGTGATAGTAAATTACAAGAGGTCTAGAGCAAATCATAATAAGCACGCAGAGAGGTGGCGTGGTTAGGGAAATCAAACGTATAAGGACTGAGGGGAATGGACTTCCTAGATGATGGACTAGTTCACATGGAATTTATTACGTTATTTGAACAGCATCATAACCTAGGGGAGAAAATGGTAAGAAATGTGAGAAAAATGGTCACTAGTCCCAGAAGCACCGCTATCAGCTCAGTTAACAAGCGGTGCATGGCGAAGAAAGCCTTTGGGTACCAACTTTGTATGCTTGTTTTAGAGGGTTAGGAATCTCGTATATACATATATATAATAGGTTTTTCTCGCAACGTGTTGGGAACATGTCGGGTGAAGCATTATCGGGCCGTTACAACCTGAACTCGGCAGGCAACAACACAACGGGGAAGAAGATATAACCAACGAGACATGCTTATTACGTTTAGTTATGGGAACCGAGAAAAACTAGGTCAATAACCATGAGGTACGACTACGTCAGCGATGAAGCCAGTTGACGTGAACTAGACTTACATTCAGGAAATAATAAGGAATTAACATTTTATATGTATATGATCGCCCCAGGGAAAAAGGGGGAATGACGTGTTTGTTATGTCTAGATGGTGAAGTGGACCTAGGTTGGTTCAACCCAACTAAGACGAAGGTGGCAACTTCTTCCACGCAGATGTTAGCCGTGAGCCTCGTACAATACCTTCAGGCTATCTCGTGCGTATTTTTTGATCAAACGAAAGGACAGCTGTCATTCGCTTGTATTCTTTGTGTTGCCAGACAATTGGCAACGGGACAGATCCAATCCAGCTACAGACAAACAATAATGGTGTTCTTGTATGGTTTTCTCGAGTTAAAGGCCAGGCGATGGGCGACGCACCCGTGCTACCGGAGGGGTGGTGAGTATACAAGCGCACTGTGGTGCAACGTAACGGAGCGACTATCCTTGCAAGGTGTGCCCGTCCACCACACGAGGTTTTCATCCCTCGTGCACGCTACCAGATCTGCAGGGTAAATAGCCACTAAACAGTCATAATTGCCGTTTGTGCATTAATAAATAACGCCAACTACCAGATATTTCATCCAGGTATCTCGTCTAAACAGTTTGTTGGAACCAGTGGGATAAGCCTTTCCATTCACTTGCAGCTCACTGTAGTAAACTGTGTTGTTTCCCTGAAAAGATTTCTTCTATATCCTGCCTGGTGCCCTTGGTGCGAAGTTTTAGCAAGAGTACCGCTTTGAACGGCAAGTGGGTTTGAAGGAAGCTGCCAAGTAGTAGTTAAATTTCTTAGAGGTGAAATACTAACGGATGCATTTGCAGTTCGCTAGCAAAGATCAGTGAAAACTCCCTCGGAAACGCGTTTCACAAGTTGCACACAGTGGCAGCCTCCCTGTAACTCGCTACGAACTAATTGGTTAGCCTACTGTAGAGAAGGTTCAAGGCACTTGCCAAATTAAACCTTGAAATGTTTTCCCAGCGTGAAAAATAACGGTTGTTCATCCCCGTGACGGTGCGCGCTGTGTCCGATTTTCCTATGATAGCGCTAGAAGAGCACAGTAAGAAGCAGCGAGACACTCGGATCATTTTTGTGTTAGGCCTGGGTATTTTACGAGATATTTATTACCAAGCTTCAAGAAAAACGCTGCCCGTATCTCCACAGAACAAAGTACGTGCGTACTCTTCGCGATCATGCGGCGGGTGCCAGTCTCACGCACATCAGTTTCCCGAGTATGTATCCTTCGCAGATCAAAAGCACCGCGTTTCCGGATTTAAGGTCGTCAGGGAGAGGGAGGGTTTAGAGTGCATAACGTGTGGCAGCATATCAAATCAAATGAACCAGAACAGAAAAATAGGTGTCTCCTCTACTATCAACATGAAGTGAGACCAGCTGTACTAAAGTTGACACGGAATATTTGGTTTGAACTAAGCGCTGCAACTCGCCTAGTTGTGGTAGCCTGAATGAGAGCGCTTCGACTGCGTTAGTGTGGGGCGTGTAAGCTTCGAGCAAGGGCCTCCACAAAGTCAGTGAACATGAAAAATAAGGGCCATTTTTCCGCGCTTGCTCAGAACCACCTGTAAGAATGAGCATAGTAGTAAAACAAAAGCCAGTTGGCGTGAATCCGCTAGGCGTCGAGGATGGCAACTTTTCGGGAATTAGGTTTTTCACCGCATTACTGTTCATGTAGCATCTCGTCACCTCGCCCGATGGGCGTGTGAAACGAACAGATATATAGTAAGCCGATGCCACATGGTCACCGTAGCTAAAGTTGGGTCAAGGGACGGTTCTATCACAGCTGAAATGAATGAACCGGGCGTCGAGAAACCGTTCAAGCTGGGTATTTTAGCGCTTATTTCAGTAAATACGTTGCATACTACTCGGCCATGTAGCGCTAGTCAAATTCGGTACAGCCAGAAGGTAGCTGAATCTCGTCTACGTTAGGATGACCTTCAAAAGAAGTGCAGCACACTTTCTTCAAAAGAAAATTAGGTGCAATAAAACTAGATCATGGGAATATAAGATAGCCAAGAGCGCTTCAAATTTATACTGCCCTATGGGGTCACTACCGGCCTATGCCAAATCGTTCCCACGACAGGACGAAATGACCTTTTTCGCAAGGGTGTCGAAACTGCCTGCAAAGTACATTCCTATTTTACAGGGAAAGCTAAACTTTTGCACCGCTTCTGGCTTGGACCCCTCTGCGCCTGGCTGGTTTCACCTTGCTCCTGGTAATGCGTCATTGCCAGGAGGTCCAATGACTCCATTTTTAAAAGGCCTTGATCACCATTCCCAAAGGCACCAGACGTTCCTCAAGGGGCTTCTTTTCATACCAGTCACGTGCGAGTTATCCAGGAACAAAGCTCGTCAATGGATAAAAATCCGATGCTGCAGATGGTGTCAGAAGCACTGCTTACCCTCTTCGGTAGCGGTATTCTCAAACAGCATGGTATAAAATACCTCAGCATCCACATCAAGAACACCGAGAATGAGCCATCCCTAGTTGGAAGCAATAGAGAAAGTCGCTCAAATCCCTAATCTGCTGTATATAGGACCGCCTGTTGACAGAACTGAAATATTCGCTTGAGGATGCTTCGGGCTACGCGCTCCCAACACTTATCAGAAAGAGTGAACTAGATATATCGGGTCTCAGGGCTGTCAGAAGAAAAGATAAAACTAGATCATCGCCTCAGTGAAACAACGCACAAGCCTAGTACATCTCGACGAGTCACCACACACCACCTCCTTGTGTGTTCGCAAAGTGAGAGAAGAATGAGGGCTCGGCTCTTAAGGTGTTGGTATGCATGGACGGCTGTATTGGGGTACTGTGAACTGGGGAAAGAAGACGGATTTTGACCGGCTCCATAGAAATCAGAAGAAAAGCACTGGTGTGGCATGGCACATAGAAACAGATCTAGGAAAGAAGGACACTGAGTGCTGAAGCCTAGCTTATTATTCCTAGCTAGTTCACAGAGGAGAAGAACAGAAACCCCGAAGAGCTCAAAACTGATTTCGGTCCAGTTTGTAGAGAAGAAAGAGGGTAGTTGAGTAACACGTAAGTTGGCAGTAGCTTTAAAAGTAAGGAAGTCATCTGCGCATTGCTAGAAAGTCCAATGGTGTGTTTACTCCAGAGACGTTCGGGGAGACAGTTCCAGATACGAGCTTGATAAGCTACGAAGACGTAGAGACGTAAGTCACTGCGGGCTGGGGAGCACATTGAGAGGTTGCTGGAGTTAAGGAATTTAGAGCGAGGGCGGAAACTGTGGTTTATTCTTGGTCTGATATAGGGACATTTTGGTGCAACAACAGCTCAAAACTTCTGGGCCACAATGGTTTGAGGTTTGAGAGTTTGCAGCGGGAGTGGTAGAAGCGAAAGCTGGGTTGAGGGAGCGACCTTTTACGAACTTTGGCAAGAGGTTTTCAAGTGCTAGGCTGAAGCCTCGGATATAAAAGGACAGAACTCAAGACGATTTCATGATTAGTCAAACGTAATGCTCACAAACTACAACCCTTGAGCCCTTACGATGGAAAAGGTATAACAGTTGAAGGCAAAGCCCGGGCGCTTGTGTGACCTGGGTTTTGATTTGGTGGGAATGGGCGAAAGTACACTGGTATGGGACCAAGTTGTTCAGCCCCTGTGGATTAAGTGACAGGTTTGTTGTTTAGCCCGAGGGTGTTAGCGGGTAGGAGACATGCGTGTGAAGCTGGCAGCCAATAACTATCCCTGAGGCAAGAAACCGTACTGCACCTTATACCTAGAACAAAGATGGTTCTCGAGAATATTACCAGATGTGCAAGTTTTTTTAATTAACGAGCGGAATAGTGGATTCTCGGTAGTTATTAGTGGCTAATCTGGATCCAAGTTCGGAGCAAGGACGGACCTTGTGTTTTCCTACTGCAAGGGGACGGTTCCCGAGTTAAGGAAGAGGGTGAAAAGATTCAGGACAAGGATTTCCGCATATTGAGCGTCATTTCTTAGGTCCTGGAATCAAACGCAATCGCCATCTGGCATAACAGAATCCTTGATAATCAATAAGAAACAAGGGAAAGACCAGTTAAAAGTCTGCGGCAGATGTCACAGATGCGCTGTGTTTATGGAGCGACATAGTTTCCTGTGGTCCTAAGAATACTGCAGGTGGGAAGGAGCTAGGTATATATGTGATGAAAGAAGACGAAAGGAGAAGCGACTCGGGGGGGGGGGCATAAAAAGGTGAAAGTCACACAAATCAGACTTGGTCGTGCAACGGAGCCATGCCCCGTTGAAAAGCATCGTTGATAGGCTCATGGGCGTGCAAATCGTGCTGGTCAGAAAGTTCATATCCTCGCTCACGGTAGGGCTCGGTTATAAGTGAAATAGGGAGGTAAAAGTTGGAGCTTATGTACAACGATTGAATGGGCGTGCGTTTGGAGTCAAAGTGTGCTTACCACCAAGGGTGGCGGGGTGAGGGTAGGGGGAATGGATTTCACCACAGGACAGAAGATGGAGCCTTAGGCTCAGCATGGGTTAAATAGTGCAGTTTGGAGAAAAGCATGCATTTAAAGGAAATGTTGTCAATCGTGCAGCCTTTTGCATCACCGGGAGAAGCAAAGGGTGATAATATGGTGGAGAAAGAGATGGTTGGTTTGGGGATGCGTGTGGCAGCCGAACGACTGCCCAAACAGGACGAGTATGGGTGGGATATGATAGAAGCCAGGGCTAGTCGCCGGTTTTGGGTAAGGGGTTCTACCAAGCACTTGCAATTGTCGTGCATTTAGGGAGGCTGGAGCCAAGTGTTGTTAACTTTCCAAAGATGAACGATATATTATCGGGTGTCCGGCAGTGGAGGCAATATGTAACGTGGCACCGACGACAGACGGTTGATTCCGAAGGTGGTTGTATCTGTGTGGAGAGACAGTAGGTTAGGGTATCTCTGACGTCAGCGAGTGCTGTCAACGACTGCTGAAAGCCTTGCTCGAGGTGAGGGGTGTTGCTTCACTTACACACACAGATGATTCTACTGGGATGATGGAAACATTCGCGGGTTTCTAGTGTAGTAACGCAAGGTGATTACCTGTAGGGGTGATAAAAGGCGATGGTGCAACCCCACGCACGAGTGCTCGGAAGTGTCTATTTAATTCAGACTTGAAGGCCAAAGATTCCTAAGCGAGTGTGGTCTTGGCTGGCAGCAAGTCATATGATTGTATGGTATTGAGGGGTGATCCTAACGATCGAGATCATGTTCCGAAGATACTGGGTGATAATACAATCAGATGAATGTCTTAGAATAGAATATTCCAACACGAATGAAACGTGTGAATCCACTCACTACTCAGTTCAGGTTACTCGGACCTGCAGTTATTTAACAGTTGCGGCCGGTATGTATATGTATGTATGTATGTATGTATGTATGTATGTATGTATGTATGTATGTATGTATGTATGTATGTATGTATGTATGTATGTATGTATGTATGTATGTATGTATGCATGTATGTATGTATAAGGGTTCATGATCCTCTTGAGCTTCCACAGAAGTGACAATACAGTTGCGACGTATTTTCTGGTACTAGCAGGGCAAGTATAAAAATTTACCACGGTTTGATAAGCCTCGAATATTCTTGATAGAATCCATTCATTTCAAACTGCATGTTTGATAGGCCGCAGAGTGTAAACGGTGCTTTATCGATCGCTGGGCAGCGTGAACCGAGTTAGGGTCGCTACTTTGGGGCGTTCAGTTTCTTGCTTGCATATTCAATCAGTTTGGTTCCTGGATTACTTTAGTTAATGTCCGCTTTTTGCGGACATCTAGCAGACGTGAGGTTTAACTACCGGCACAACACAAATGGACATGAGCGCATAAAATCAGCGGTTAAGTGACGGGAGCTTTCTTTTGGGTGCCAAGAGGTGAATACGGGTGATCCTCGAATGTGATCCTCTAAACGCCCCCGTCACACATTTTAAGGAGGGAACATAAGATAAAAAGCTATATGAAAATAGAGATTTATGCACCTGGTTCTTTAAGTATAATGTCAGTTCACTTTCTGGCTATAAACCAAGTACCAACGTTGCGCTCGTTTTAGCTGCCACATTTCCGCTCAGTCAAAAACGCGTGAGATACAGCCAATCCCTGTGGGTGATGGAAGCAGACCTTAGTTCACATTATGCATTGCTCTGAAAGAACAGGAAACTGAATAGCTACGTAATGCAATCAATGTTTTTGATGTTCAGGCATCACTGACTGCCTGATTCAGTCGCGTCCGCCAGTGTTATTATCTTTGTTGAGTTGGATCCCAGGGTCTACCTCTGGAGGGCGGCATTTGTCAACCCGACAGGGTTCATTGTCTTTGTGCTTCGTTGCCAGAATGCAGAAGGTTTACCTCTCGGCCACTTACACACAACACAGAATTAGGAGAAGAGATGTCTGTGAAACAGACACTCATCTGTGAGCAAAAGACCTATCTTAGCAAATGTAACCTACGAACCGCTGCTGGATCATCCGAGCACGACCGTCCCACGTCATCACAAAAGTTAATCATTAAAGCATTCGTTGTTCTCCAAACGATTTAGAGCACCTCAGCTATTACTGCTCCAGCACACTTTCACAAACTCAGAAGATCCTATGTTAAACCTCTGTCCGTATATATCAACCAGGTTTTCTACGCTGTAGTAAAACATGCGTGCCATTCGCTAGAACTATTTTAGCGAATAACATGCTTTTTTAATACTGTGTAGAAAACCTGGTTGGTAAATGTGAGCAGAGAGTTAGCATTCGTTGGCACTAGGTCGGTGCTTTTGGCGTCAAGAACGCTAACCATGGAGCGCGTATGGTGATCTCCAACCTTTGACTTATTCAGTGCTCATCACCGTTGGTGACATGCATGTAACGGTGATCTTGGGCTACGGAACATGAGGATTTTTTGGTCTGCCCCCACACAGCTTTTCGTCCAATCTTGCCCTCAGGTGTTCATTGTCTTACATAGCGTGCGTCTTCATAGCGTGCATACCAAAACATCCCTCAGACCGTTACCATCTGACATAGAGCGTGGAAATCACAGATGTTTGGTTGATCAAGTGGCTGTTGATACGCATTTTATTGGGAAGTCCACCGTTAAATGGATGGAAAAGGAAATTAGATGGCATAAGAGGCAGTCGTGAGTATGAAGAGCTGTCGTTGGCCATTGGATTAGGTTACCGCGCGTAGCTGAGGCCTCATAATCAACGCCGCACATGGATCCGGGCCTAGCAGGTTCGATAGATAGCTAGGGTTGGCGATAAATGCCACAGTATGCTCAAGTGCGATTTCGTGATTTACATCCCGTAAACTGGCAACATAATGCGAACCGGTGATTTAGAGATTCACGGATTGATGCACAGGATCCAGGTTTTGACCGAAGCTTTCCGGGTCTGTTTTGTTCTTGTCGTTTGGCGGCTGCCGTTCACCTGAACGGCACAAGCGAAAAAACGGTGTAGTACTGCTTTTAGGTTCTCAGCGCTGAGCAGTATGCTTGCCAGCGCGAAGACTCGCATAAAAGGTGTCTGATAATGCTTTGAACTGGGTTCTAGATTGAGCATGGGCAACTGTCAGAGGTAGGTTATTCTACGCAGCAAATACCCGAAATGAGAAAGATTTTGCCTAATGAAAGTGTGCGCTCTGAAAACCATCTTGCAGTGTCCCCACAGTGTGTTTGCTGGGTCAACGGTAAAAAATCTGCTGGCCAAACCTTGTTCAAACAGGGCATAAGTAAGAAGGAGGCGACGATACTCCAGGAGAAAGGTCAAGCATCACGAGGCGCTTTTCAAAGTTCACGGATTTGAGGCCGATAACACTTTTCACAGCAGCTTGCTGGACACTCAATGAGCGTTACGACCCTTGTGCATCCTTTGTAGACAACTTGGTTGACATAATCAAGAAGGGGTCTAACGTAGGCCCACAGATGATCCGCGACCCTGAAATTTCGCTGACTTAAACAAAATACCATGAGCAGCATATCGCCGGAGGTTGCGGGCGGATTAGTCTAACATTCCTTAAGAGTCACAACTCTAGTTGTGTGGCAACCCAAACAGCTACTTTGACAGAAGTGTTTGACAAGGGAGTAAAAATATCAGCGCTAGATTGAGTATGAAATATTGAAAAAGGCCAAATGGAAGGGACCCATTAAGAATTGCTCCCTTTAAAATAGTTCATCGCTGGCCCAGGTCAGCGAATATGTAGTAATCATATTTTACCTGTCAAGCAGTCTTCTTTTGAACATTTGTCTCATAGAATAAAATCCGATGATAGTCTGCAATGTTTTGACACCAAAGTTATCATATGACACTCGCGAACGACCGCTGTAAGCGCAAGCGAAACCAGAGGAGAAACTTGTATTGTGTGTAACGTGTACAAAAGCGCGCTTTTAGTTTTCCTTATTCAAACAAAATCGCTTATGCTTTTGACGAAATACGCTATGTTGTAATGGAAGCAAAAGAAAAATACAAAACATCACGATGTCCCCCACTGGAGCGTTGGCCGGGAAAGGGGAAACGCTGGAATAATAAAAATAGTTAACCAAAAAGACCCTCAGTTCAAGTTTTGTAAACAGTTAAATGTTGAGGGAAACTGACGGAAAGTCGTCCGGAACGGCTACTGGAGGGAGTGTGGTTGGCGTTAGGGACAGCTTGATTCAGTGAGGGTGCTGGTGGGATAGCAGGGTTGCTGATTGTGGTCGTCGGCGCTTTGATGGAGGCAGCCTTCAGGCAATCAATGGAGACTGCATCAAGCTTCCCGGTTCTCTCTGAAACAAAGCATTTGGAATGACATTCGATGACTGTAAAGGGACCATCATAACAAGGTTGAACTGGTTTCTTTGTTGCCTCATATCGGACAAATACAACTGGTGTAGAAGAGAGATCTGTTGAGATATGCCCCTTTCGTGTTGATCCTCTTGTCGACGTCGCAAAAAGCTCAAATTTATGCTGTTTCAGCCGGATGACGAACGTGACGGGTAAGCCGGGCTCCGCGCCAGAAGGGGAAACCAGTTCACCAGGTAAAGGTAAAGTTGTACCATGTATTAGTTTGGCTGGTGAATGTAAAGTTCCTCCTTCACACCGGAACGAATAGCAGGCAAAATGAAGGGTAAAGAAGAAGACCATGAAGCTGGGTTCATTTGGGCAGTCAATGCGGCTTTGAGGTAGCGATGGGAACGTTCAACATGACCGTTGGAACAGGGGTGATACGCGGACGTTGAGAAGTGATGAAAACCGAACAGTGTATAAAACTCACGGAAGAGGTTGCACTGGAATTGTGAATCGCGGTCAGTAGAAACGGAGGAAGTTACGCCAAATTTATTTACCCAATGCTGCAAAAAAGAAAAGGATACCGTTTCAGCTGAAATATCCGAAATGAGTACGGCTACTGTCCAACGTTTGATGGGGAAACTGGAACAACGGTATTAATAATAATAATGTTTATTCCCAACTGGTGGGTGGCATACCGTTAGGCATGATCATACGATTACAGTCAGAATAAAGCAAGACTGGAGGGGATTGGCGGGCACTGAGGACTGTGCGAAAGAGAGGGTAGCAATAAACAGTGATCAATAGACTTGGTCACGTGTAAACCGGCGTGGGAAATGAAACAAACTTACCGGGAGTTGGAAATAATAATAGGGTTATTTCCCAACCTGTAAGGAGCATGTCGATTGAGGCTTGATCGAGTCATTACAACCTGAACGCGGAGGCAAATACGGAGAGAAAGTTACAACCAAGATGAACTTTTATAAATCGATCATCAGGGACCGTAAATGAACCGAGAGGTGAGTACGCGTGCCAAGTTGCATTACTGTGTTGACAGGCGATGCACCATTTGGCCCAGGCTGTTAGGTCTTTATCCATGTGGGGCCACACGAGACATGAACTATTCAACATCCTTCTTGACCTGATTCCCCGTAAAGAAAGTCCATAAAAGCGGTCGGAAACAAATCGCGGGAAAGCTTCGGGGACGATTGGGTGAATGGTGCTCGTTAGACATATCACAAAGAATGGTTCCAGACTGGAGGGTTAAGGAAATTGAAGAAACCTGAAATAAAGCAAAACATAGTATGGGTCACAATGCTGAAGTTTTGCCAGCTTGGCTAGGTCCAACTGCGTGAAAGATCGAAAAGTGTCGATGTCTGGGCGGGATAGGGCGTGTGCAACGACATTATCTGACCCTGGAGTGTACCGAATGTCGGTAGTGAATTGGGCAACATAGTGCAGGTGACGTATATCGCGTGGTGAATAATGGTCCGGCGTGACGTTGGTAGCATATGTAAGTGGCGTATGATCGGTTTGAATGGTAAATGATATGCCTCTTAATAAGTGCCGGAACTGGCGAACAGCAAGCTAGATTGTGAGTAATTAACCATCAATGATACTGTAACGCGTTCAAGCAGCCCGCATCTTCTGCAAGAGAAAGGTTAATAGTTGGAATTCGTTATTAACAACCGGATGAATTGCTTGGCTCTTTCGAAAGCAATAATGGCGGCGAGGGCGAGGTAAAATATTTTTATTCGGAGCCAAGTAAATCGGTCGGCGGCTGTAAAACATCTGCATAGTGAGGGATGAACCGCCGATAATAGTTTGTTACTGATAAAACAACGAATTTGGGTGAGAGTGGTGGGCTTGAGAAAAGTTTCCAAGGCCGAAATGCGATCGGACAATGATGAACCACTAGTTCAATCGATATGGTGGGCAAGAAACTCCAGGCTGGTAACACCAAACAAGCAACTGTCAATATTCAAACGTAGGCTGTGGATAGAAAGACGTGGAAATACTGCACTGAGATGATTTGCATGCTCGTCTGGGGAGATGCTAGCACTTTAAACGTCGTCTAGATAAGCACAGACGAAAGGTAAACCGCGCAAACCTTCGCCCATGAAACTTTGAAGGCTTTGAGCTACATTTCGAGGACTAAATGGCACACGCGTGGATTCAAAAAGGCCAAAAGATGTTGTAATAGCTGTTTTAGGGATGCTATCTGGGGCTACGGGGATATGGTAGTATGCGCGTACCAGGTCGAGTTTGGAGAAAATGTTTGTGTGTCATAAGGTACTTGCGAAGTCGTTGATATGTGGAATGGGGTGTCTGTCTGGGATAGTGGCGTTATTGAGGGAACAACAATCTCCACAAGGGCTCCAATCGCCCTGAGATTTCTTGGGTACCATATGCAGGGGTGACGACCAATGACTCGATGAAGTGCGGATGATGCCAAGTTCCAGCATGTATTCGGACACTTGTTTTGCGATTTGTAGCTTATCCGGATGAAGTCGGCAGGGGTTGGCATGGACAGGTGGACCTTTCGTCTGGATGTGGTGAACGACGGAATGAGTGACCGGTTGGGTGTACTGACATGGATGAGCAAGGGTAGGAAAATCCATAAGGATGTCAGAAAAATGGGAATCAGATAGGATAACTCGGCTACCTGTGGATGAAGTTGGGGCACTAATTCCGCTGACCGAGAGGGAATTTAGCACGTCAAAGAGACGTTTGTGTTGAACATCGATGGATAAGTTGTAGTGGGTTAGAAATTCTGCTCCAAGGATAGATGTTTTGACGTCGGCCAAAAGGAAGATCCACTTGAACGCACGTCGCAATCCGAGGTCAAGGGTGAGGGAACGTTCGCCGTATGTAGCGATGCGGGTACCGTTAGCAGCTTGTAACGAATAAGAGGCAGAATCGTGAAGTGGAGTCTTATGTGGTAGCACGCTAACTTCAGCTCCCGTATCCACGAGGAAACGTAGACCACTTGAACGATCGGTGATGTGGAATAGGCGACTAGTGCGAGGAGGGCCACAGACAGTCGTCGCCGTTACAGACTGGCCGGGGTGTTTAAAGGGGTGTTGGAACGCGGGTTGGGAGCTTCGTGCTTTGGGACCAAAAGATTAGTGATACCAGCACCAAGAAGGACAGGAGCGTGAGAACGGCCGAGATCGTGAAAGTGGTCGACGCTTGTTGATCTTGAGCCGTTGTAGACGATCGGTCAAGGTATCAAATTTAGTTCGCAGTTGTGAGATGGCAGAAAGTATTGGATCGGAATCCGTGGACGTGGCTAGTGTAGGGTGGCAGAGGGAGCTAACAGGGTGACTGGGGTAGTTCCTGTGGATTTTGTTCGCACTTTGAGCTAGCTGCTCAGGCTCTGGCCACCGACGAAAGCACTGATGACGCGGGACATGGAGGGTGGAAGTTTATGGAACCATAGTTGTGTCATGATTTCCACCGGCAGCTTGCGGCTGCAGAGGAGACTGCGCATATGGCGAAGCAGTTGTGACGGCCACCTGTCACTAAGTTTGACTGTGGTGAATAAATCCCTAAGCATCTTATTTTCAGATTTTCCTGTCCTACTTATTACAGCCGCTTGAAGAATGTCGTATGGGTTTTCTTTGGGGATATCTTTCAGCAGATCTTCTACTTCTGTCTCTACATCACTGGGAAGATGCTGGACGAAATAGGAAAAGCAGACGTTTTGGGAAGCGGTACGTCGTGTTGTAAAGACAGTCCCTACATGGTGGATCCGCACCCTAGGACTGCGGGGATTATAGTCCGGTAATCGCATTCTCGACTAAATCCGACGAATCGAACTGTGCAGCCATAATGACCGGGTAAGAAAGGACAAGATGGAAAATATCTGGAAATACTCGAGATCACTAAATTTGTGGTGTACTGGCTACCCAAAAAGCTACTTTACCAGGAATGTGTGGCAAAGTAATAAAAATAATAATGCTAGATTGAGCATACAATAATAAAAAGGGTAGATAAAACAGACTTACTAAGAATTGTTCTCTTTAAAATAGCTCGTCGTTGGCTCAGGTCAGTGAATAACTAATAATCCAATCGTGGTTGTCCAAGGGTCTTTTTCCGAACAGTTCTCACATACAATAAATTCTGAAGATAGCCTGAAATGTTTTGATACCAGAGTTAGCACATGAAACTCGCGAATGACCGCTGTAAGTGCGAGCGAAATAAGAAGAGGAAGTCGAAGCACGTGACCACGTTTGTATTGCTTGTAATTGTACAAATGCGCGTTTTTGTAGTTTTTCGCATTCAGACAAAAAGCGCTTATGCAATTGACAAAATACGCAATCTTATAATGGAAGCAGAAGAAAGATACAAAACACCACAAAATATACAGTACACCAGACAATTTCGATAACCCTTCAGTTTCGACGAATATGCTCCGGGTGTGCTTCTAGTGAGCGGCGAAGCAAAGACGGGTTGCTGAAACCCCGTTCGAAAAAGCGCTTATGCCCTGAAACTGGGTGCAACGCCAACGCCATTCATAGCACAAACCCGAAGAGTGTAATGGGGAATATTTGAGCTCCTCCTAAACAGTTTGGGGTGCGTGACGAAGGTGGGGACTTGAGCTTTGCGGGCGCCTTCCTCATGCGCTACTGACGACTGACATGCATTGGATACTCCAGAGGATTACCAACTGTGTCTAGATTTCGACCAATCTCGGCTTGGCTTGACGCCGGACCGACCAGTGGTCCACTCTTCTGACCATTCACGTGCGAGTTAGGCTTATTGGCTGGTGCAACACTCAGTTGTGAGCGGCAAGGCGGTTTTGGTCTGAGATTCCGCACACCAAGTGGAGGATTCCCATGCGATATCCGTAGTGTCTACTACAAAGTCGGTCAATACACGGATGTTCGACCCAAAGGCCAGGGCTTGGAATAAATGTGATTTGTTCCTTAGAATTCGGACCACTTTAGTGATATCATGCGCCTACCTTCACTGCTTTGTTAATTGGTTTTTGATTGAAGAACTTAGCCCTGTCCTTGTTTAGTTCTGGCGGCTTTCAACTGCCTCGTTCTACATATGACCATGAACTTCACAATAAAAATACCTTCATGCCATACCGGCCATCACGTGCTGACATCAGACGGACCGCCTGAAGCGCTGCATACTGCAGAACAAATAAGCAACTACATGCGTCTTCTGCTGTCCGACATTTTTTGTTCCAGTTTGCCTTTTAACTCCTTTCTTGCCACTCTTGGCAATCACTTGGGTATGTACCAGCGTCCGATGTCCAAGACTCGTTCACCCGTCTTCATTACAACTTTGACGTGTGAACAGTTAGGCAGGTCAGCTAGCAAACTGCTTCTGTGCGTATTCTAGGACCTTGGTGAGTTAAAATTGGATGCGTCGAAAACGAACTCCCTGTAGGGCGGTTAACTATATGGCGCCCTCTAGAAGGTATTGACTGCCCACTTCTGGTGACCCTACTGCAGCTGCAGTAGCGCCCATGTTGTTACATTGCGCAGTCTGTGAGTTCATCACTCGCCCAGGTATCTGTAAACCGCCGCCTCTGTGCTGTCCAATTTTTCGCTTCGACAAGTCTCCTACTAATTAAAATAGGGAACGCGCTGTTTGTTTTGTCCACGTATGTACTAGCGACAAACGCCAGCTCCGCTTTACCAAAGGACACCTTTTGAGAAACCACTATCCTGTTGTTTATCACTGTGAGTGCAAGATAGTTCAGTGCACTGATTGGACGCCTCGGTGTATTTGGTCTGGACTCAAAACGCAGTGATGGTAGTGAGAATCCTTTGTAGCTTTGTGTTGATCATCAGTTATTTCTTAGGTGGCATTGAGTCTAGATACACTGGACGGCGTTGTACAGCCTGACATCCAACTGATGCGGCGCAGCCTTACAGTTCGCCACCACTATATCTTTCTCGACCCAGATGCTTCCGTATTATCCTAACCAACACAAACTTTAAATCACAACTATAAGTGACTCCAAACCACATCAGCTTACGCGTGGTGCCATCAGCTGCAAGCAGCAAGGCGGGTAAGCGAAAACAGGCCAATGATGACGCCTCCCTAGCTCTTCTACATATTCGTTTGTTTCTCCCTCTTTATCTCGCTGCCAGCAGCATCTCCGTGGGCCCATTCTTGAGGATTAACGGATCCGTTCACCGCCCATTGCCGTTAGCCGCAACATTTACTGTTCACTTAGCCACCACCGCCGTAGACACTTCGAAGTCATTCCTCAAAACCCGACGCTCTGGACTCCGATGGCACTCCGAATTGTGCCAGACAACAGACTGCTTTTCATAAA
Organism: Clonorchis sinensis; assembly: GCA_003604175.2. NCBI lineage: Eukaryota > Metazoa > Platyhelminthes > Trematoda > Opisthorchiida > Opisthorchiidae > Clonorchis > Clonorchis sinensis. Next base: position 17,222,068 of record CM030373.1, on the reverse strand, counting down.
ATTATCTGGCCTACCTCAGCATTGCTCACCCAATGTTCCCACCATTCCCGTCCGACACCGACAGACTTTGTACGTACTCTGCGCATATAGGCTAAGTTGCTGACCTATAAAGCTGTGTGGATTGCACGGCCGTAGTGTAAACTCTGCCCTTTACACACAAACTGACGTCACGTCGGCGCCGTTGGAGTTTGGCAAAAGCTGCCCTGACCCTCCCGTCGGTTTGCTGGTCTGCAAGCCTTAGGTTTGGGTTCGATCCCACTCAGTATTGTGACGGCACTTTACACTTTGCAGGTGTGAAGCACATGTCGAACCGTTTAGCAGAAATATTTGGTTTATTTTAAATAGTTTGAATCTTTGAAGGATCCGAACCAAGGACAGCAATATCGTCCGCATACTAACTGTTTGCGAGCGAACACCCTGGATGCGTTTCGAGCCCCGAGGTTTCAGAGACGGGCATGGAAGTTTGAGCAGCAAGTCAGTAACATAGTTGAGGATGAAAGGTGTCTTACGCCACTGGGCGGGGGGAACGTAGGAGAAAGTTTGCTGTGTTCTCGTATGCGGGTTCAGAACTTCGCATGCTGTGCGCTCATACGGGATGTAAATTTGGAATGGACACCTTTGGCCATCAGACACCACCAAAGTTTCTAACGATTCATAGGGTCAAAAGCAGCTTTCAACTCAAGAAAAAATAACCAGCGTGTGATGTTTGAAAGATTGGCGCTGTTCAAGAAATTGTCTCAAGGTGTATATATGGTGGATGCATCCTTGGCCAGATCGAAACCCAGCTTGATTCTCACGAGCTTGCATCTCCCGATAATCGGTCAACCTGCACAAGATAATGCACTCGAGCACCTTTGGTGCGTTGGCTAACAGGCTGATACCACGATGGTTTTTGCATGATGTTTAGCTATTTCTGAAGGATCCAGGCCGAGGTGCCCCATCCCACTGATATTTCAGTGTTCATCTATTCGAGTAGGATGGCCTGGACAGGCAGTTCCGAAAGCTGAGAACATAGCTTCTTTAACTCGCTTCCATTCAGCCTCCAACCAATTTTCGTCATCAGCACCACGGCTTGTTCCCAGTAGTTTTCCAGGTAATTCAGCTCGATAATGGAACTCGTCCAAGTTTTTAGACGGAGTTGCCCTGTTTCGGCACGCGTGATGCTGACAGAAAGCAAAGTAATAACCGGGCTCGTACAATAGCGTGGTCCGAATCAGGCTGCGTACCCCAGAAGGAACTGGAAGCTTTAGCTAAGGCCCTCCATCGCTAACCAATGGCCACATGGTCCAAATGAATCCATGATTATCTTGCGATTGATGGTATCCAAGTGACTTGATGTGAGCGTTTGTGCTGGAAGTTCGTGCTGGACAGAAACATGGCTATCAGCAAACAACTGAAACAGTCGCTCCCCATTATTTGTACGGTGGCACTGACTCCAACTCTGCTGCCCAACTGTGTTCATTGTCCAACTTGGGCGTTCACATCACCCTCCAGGATAGCTATAACCGTCCTCCTTACTGACGGAAGAAGCTGCAGAGGATCTCGGTAAAAGCCGTCCTTCTCAGACCCTGAAGTGCAGTCTATCAGGGCGTTTGCTGATACGATAAATAAACACCACCTACTGCATCGATCTTCATTGATCTCAATTGAACCAGACAACGGTACAACGCAAAGACGACTGTTTACAGGGACTCAGTCCAATAAAGTGCCTTTAGCCTTGGGTAAAAGCGCAACTCCCACACCATAGATACCACGAGCCATAATGTGAGGACAATCGATTACCCTCAGTGAAATATGGGACATATGAGCTCGTCCTAAATGACTTGAGGTGCAGGACCGAAGCAGAATCTTATGTGCGGGCTTCGGGGATACGACGTACACCGACGGATATAAAAAAGGTTTCAGCGGGAGCTGTCCAGTCTGACATATGGTACAAGCAATAAAGGCTGCAACGTGGATAAGATCTTTTGAGCTTTGTAACAGAGTATTTACGTTCATTTTGCCGGGCGAACTATGGTATGACTGATAGATGGATTGGCTGCAGTTCATCATTCTATGAGTTAGGAGACAGTGTGGAGGAGAGCCGGTGAACGAGGAGCTACAAGATCGAACGTTACTTCCCGGTAGAAGAAAGGGGATTATTTCAAGTATTCCACCTTGAGACTGACTCAAAAGTCTGACCCGCAAGGTAGCAGTTCTTATGGTTTCCTTGGGGGACCCTTCTCGGAGCCAATAACTCAACAGTCTGGCCCGCACGGCTGCAGGGGGCCGTCCTAGCCCGAGGACGCAGGGAATAAGGCATTACTATCTCATTCTTGATGCGGCTGCACACAGCAGGTACCTTGACTTTAAAAGCATTTCGACCGTGTTGAATAATGCACCGGCGGTCACGGTCAACCGTTGGGTAATCGGAGCTTGCGGACTTTAGGACTGACCTTTTCTAACCCCCCCCCCTCGGGGGGTAGGGGGAAGGCAGCATCGCTGGCTCCATTAATATAGTCGCCTGGGGGAAACACCTCACTGCCTTCACACTTCTCTAGCAGGGGACAGTACGACCTTACCCCCATACCGCCTTGTAGCATGATTACTCGTAGTACGGGGTTTCGCTGCTCTTGGTCTGGCTGCTCCCCTTTGGCCTTCCTGGCATGGTTGCACCTTGTGGAACTAAGTTCCATTCAGTGTAACCCGCGGAATCATTGCAGCGCTCAAGCCAGACCACCACGTCAGAGTGGAAGCCCTAGGTACACGCCTGGACAAGAGCAGTCGAGATGCCAGGAGTGGGTTCGAAGCACGGACCTTCAGGTTAGTCGTTTCGAGCCTTCCCTCTGAGCCACCTTTAGTTCAGGTATGGTGGGTAGAACACAAGTGGCTTTTACGGAACCGAACGCTGTGCTACGTTTAAGGGTTGCTGGAGGAATCTCCATGTCTCACCTTTTGCAATTGGTTACTTTGTTCGTGGAGGGGCTTGTGGTTCTCCGTAATGTTATCGTTCATTGTTGCCTGATAATCTTATCAATGCGAACGGCCGTCCTTGGTCCATCAAGACTGCATATTCTCTTCAGGGTGTTTCGCACGGGGTGAATTTATAGCCTTTCCATGCCCATCCGGGTATATTCGCTTCCCATTCTGTCTTATGAAGAAATTCCACAATCAGGAAAGATTATAAATTCTCGGATGTGCGAAGCAACTGCGTGAGGTGTTGGGTCGTGGTGCAGTGAGAAGCCAGGATTATGTAATCGCTGTGATCAACTAAGGTCTGGTGTTCCAGGAGCTTGGGCATCAATTTTTCGTTTGTAAATATCAGATCCAGTAGAGAGAACCTCTGACCCGCGTTTTTCATGCAGTTCAACAGAGGTATATAAAAAATTATCTATCAGTGTTATCCCATGTGAAGGGTACTTGCAAAGAGATGCAGTACTGAACTGATGCCTAGTCAATCTGTGTGCCTCGTTTGTCGAAGAGTTGCTCGGTATGATTGATGTGTCTTGGTGTTACTAAGGAACGGAGGGTGACAGAATAATCTGTTGGTAACCTGCGACGATGAGTGGTTAATCGATTCCTGGAACTAGTAGAAGATGCTCACTTGTCAGATTTTTGCGCAGACTATTGTCATCGCTGTTGGACCAACTCAGAACTCTCTTCGTGAGAATTGAATCTTATCCTGATTGCTCTGGATCTCAGGCAGTTTCTGGTTCTGTTCGCCTAAGATTGAACAGGATAGGAATATGTCCAGACTTCATCTAATAAGCTTGTGGTTGATCCGCATTCGTGGTGAACATTAATCCTCGACAAAAGCTGGACTGATCCCTCATAGGTTCAACTAACCGAGCCAGGGAATAAGTTGTGAATTTTCATAGCAAGGTTTTCTCGATCACGTGCATTCAATAGATGACTTCGCACACGGTTTGGGGGTAACATCGATGACGTAGTGTATGAGTTTCAGTCCGTGGCTTCAGTGGCTTCGAAAAGTATGAACACATGACCTACAAAGTTGAGCAAGGTGAGCGGGCGGTTATTGTGAGAGAAGCAAAACCGATGCCCTGGAGGCAGGCAGTACTACCAACTCCATCTGAATATGCCGCAGACTTCGACCGAGCGGTTTTTGATCTCACCGATGTTTTGATGATCCTACTCTATCGTCTCATTTCTCTTTTTTCTTTCAACTCTACATGGAGTCGACGCACTGGTTCAGTTGACTGATGGAATCCGGATCTGTTGATGACTCAGATTTCGGCTTCTCTCCGGGAGATGTGTTCACCGAATTTGCAAAGTTTAAAATCTCCGAAGCCACCGCGCTTACAACAAAGAGGAATGATCGGAGAATGTCTGTTAAGGAGTTGAAAATACTGCGTTCGGAAGTTGGGACAACGTGTCAGATTCGCAACAACCGCGCTCGCATAATCGTAAGTTTCCCCACCGATTTGACTCACGTCCGTTTTGTCTAAGCGAGTCTACTGCTTTTTGATTTGTAGTTGTCTTCGTTTATGATTTGAGGAACAAGAGTTCTGCCTATCTTTGTTATTTTCTCGCTGTCAGGGTCTCTGGCGGACTGCCTATTCAATGGTTCTGCGCTGTGGTGATCCGTGGGCAAAATTCCATCTAGACCAGTTACCTGTAGAGTTGGCGAGACGATATCGTTATAGTCCACTGCAATCTAAGTGGGTGGAAGATATCGTTCGAGTGCGTATAGAAGAGAAGTCTTTCGGTCGAGGTGCCATGAGAGAGTGTTTCCGAGTGTAAGTTATATCCCGTATCCGTCACGCTTTTATGTACACCTGTTTACACAGCTACGTAGTTGTTTTCATTCGAATCCGCAGCATCCAGACTCCCGTTCTGTAGTATAAAGATGATTCAAATCGTTCAGCTGTAGCACCCTTTCGGTGCCTACCTGCCGTGCCACCCGAAGGTTGCACGAGGGCTGGGCTATTGCTAGATTGCCCAAGCCTAGACAGGAGAAGTCGAGAGGCAGAGGTCGGGTTCAGTCGGTCTGGTCAGTAAATCCGCGCTCTAACCACTTGGACCATCTCGCCACATCTTGGGTGCATCTTAGCTTTTCTACGGCTCTGCGAAATCCGCATTTCTTCATGGGTAATGCGGAAGAGGGGAGGGTAACAAATCCAGCCATACAAATCCGATTCAAGATAGATGACATCAAACCTGAATCGGTTCGTTAAAAATATGCGCCTAGGTTTCAACCTCTCCATAAACTGGAAAAAACTGACTGCTTCTCTTCTGGTCATTCATTTTTTGAGCAACTTAAACTTTGCACTTAGTGAATTTCTTTACACTGCTTCATGTGCCATTTGGTTTTCGCAAGTAAGTTTTGCTTATTGTAATCCACTTCCATATTTATTGCAGCCTGTTTCAACGAATTATGGGCGTTAACCATTCTTTTTCAGTAAATCTCATCGCTATTTGTCATTTTAGTGCGTGTGGCCACTGTAGGTGATCACAAAACAAGTTCGCATAGATCCATATTTGCCTCTCACATGCACTGCTACCCGGTTGTTTAGATAAAACACTTCATTCAGCTGCAGTGCACTTTGTTATCTAAGTGATCGAATCTCTGTTGGCGTACTGTTTGAATCCTGATCAATCGGAGCTCCTAGAAATACGCCTGCATCCACCACCATTTTTAAATCACCATTTGCGAATACCAAATTTATTTACATTGTGTCAACCAAGCGTGAGTATCTGTAGTCTCTACTGAGCAATAAAGATGGAATCGCCACGTGTTTCTCAAATACTCCTACGTTGCCTCATTGTTTTGTATTTTCACTGTTGTTTTGCGCTTGCTAACTGTTCCAACTGGCTGCCAGAAAACAAACTGCAGCGTAGGATCGTTTTGTCAATGACCTGCTTGATGGACATTGTTGGTACCAGCAGAATTCATGCTGACGTCATCGTCTCATTGTGATCCTCTGATCCCGGATCGGTGCTACCCACGATTAACAGCAACTTCCGAGCAAAAGGTTACCCAGTTTCTAGCGAAATACATTCGTTTGCAATCAAATTTGGTTTTGCGATAGACTCACCTGGAACCCAGCTGAATTTCTCGTTTGTGATGTTTCCGGGCAAACGAGAGATCCAGCCGGGTTCCAGGTGAGTTTGTTTGCAGATGAGTGTATCTCGCTAATTTCGTGCAATTTGGTTTCAAGTAGAACATAAGGTTGACGGAAACTCGGGGGCTGCGCCTACCTGATGATCCACGAGAAGGGCAAAACCGGTCGTGGACTGTCGAAGAGTTTTCAGCAACCTTATGAGTAGTGCATCACGTTTATACAGTTTCTATTCGCCTGTTTCACCTCGTGCACCACCTGCAGTCTAAGTAGTTCGAGGTTGATCTTAACCGTAGACAACCAGGTTTTCGATTGTTTTCCGGTGCGACACCGTCATTCTGAGCAGGATAGTGGCGACAGGAACAATTTATATAGTCCGAAGTCTGGTTTACAGCGGACGTGCCTTACTCATTGTAATCTGTGTCGTCGAATCAATTTAGAGGTATAGAATAGGAAACGGTCCCTCACACCACCATAGGATAACCTGCTGTTCCAACGGACTTTGAGTGCTTCTCTTGAGCACCACCGTTGAGGTAGTGCGAGTCTGCGAAGATCGATATCGGAGGGCCCAGGTCTCACAGGCCTACGTCAGTATTGATCGGGCGGTCGGATTGTGTACACGGTGCTTGGTTCGAAAGCGGACTTCCGAGTGTTTCCATTGGGCTATATGAAGGTGTGCCCGGTCGGCTAGACTGGACACCCGTACTTGTGGTGAACAATTTCGTTTTTCTTTCAGCGAAGCATAGCTGCTGACTCGATCAACAGTAGGCCGTATTTCTGTCGGATCTTTACTCAAGACGATGTCATCAGAACAGGTTAGGTACGTGATTTACTTCGGGGAGGCCGCTGAGAATGTGTGACGTTATCTAATCGATCGTTGCACTGAAAAGCGTTGGCGAACTTGGGCTGCGTTACCGAACACCGAAGTTCAAATCAAACGCCGTAGTACCTTCCTCGTATTCCCGGATGCGGGTATTTGTGCTGGAGTAGTTAGGCTCTGGTGAGATTCACCAGCTTGTCTGGCACTCCACCCGCTTTCAAGATAGACCAAAGACATTCGCTGTTGACTGAGCCCAATGCTCCATGGAAATCGGTGAAGCAGTTGATCGTTGGTTGGCGGGACTTGTCGCGGTGTCTCGTAGCGTGAATACTTGACATCACGACATCTTCCTACAAGGAACCCTCCCTTATTCGGTCCGATGTGAGATTCTCGGTTCTCTGAGACGCCGTACCGTCACGAAGAGACTGGACCTTACCGTGGTGTGGCGGTTTGTGTACCTCGGCGACCCATTGAGCTATACTGGGGGGTGCCCGCGTGACACTCACAGAGTCTCTCATACCAGGTTGGTCCATGGGTAGAGGTCTGACGAACACAGTCTCCTGGCCCTCCAGGTTGGGGGTTGGAACACGTGTGGCGACGTGTTCCGTAAAAATGGTAATGCACTTGCATTTCCAGCCCAACACCGCTGCCTTGCGGTTAGGCTTTTGAGCCAAAGGCTTTGGTTGAGGACCCTAATCGTCCTCCTGTCTAGGTGTGGGCGCCCTGGCAGTATCCCAGCCCTCGTACAACCATGACATTCACAACTAACAGTACTTTCATGCCACATCGGCCGTCGCGTGGTGCCATCAGCCGGGTCGCCTTACTTGCTGCATACAGCAGGGCGGGTAAGCGAAAACATGCTACTGCTGACGCCTCCCTTCTTACACTTTCACGTTTTCCGTCTTCCACCCTCCCCCGCCCCAATTTTAATACTTTCTCCGCAGGTCCCAGCTCTAGGACTGATCGGTTTGCCCGCCCTACATCACACTTAGCCGCAGATTGTGTACGTCCGAGTTCCGTTACATCCCTAAACACTTCGAAGTCTGTTTTCAAACCCCGAAAGCCTGTCTACTTAGCCACCTTTAATGTTCGTTCACTGAAGCAAGCAGGTCAACAGGTGGCTCTTGCTCGTACGCTGGATTCCCTCAGCATTGATGTATGTTGTCTGTCAGAAACAAGGACGCAGGACGCAAGTACCGTGATCGAACTGACTGCCCCCTCGCTCTCTTCCAGGTTCCGGCTGCGCACCTCTGGTGATGCAGAGGCCGCTGCAGCTGGATATGCTGGGGTGGGTATTGTACTGAGTGAACGAGCGGAAGCGTCTCTGCTTGATTGGATACCCGTTGATAGTCGCCTCTGTGCGGTTCGTTTGGCAACATCTGTGAGAGAATCTAGAGGAAGTGAGGTCCATCGCACCTTGTTTATTGTGTCTGCTTACGCCCCAACTGACTGTAGCTCTGAATCTGCCAAGGACAGTTTCTATGACGCTCTAGGTGCCCTTCTACAGCAGGTTAAAACCTCAGATATCGTTGTGGTTGCTGGTGATATGAACGCCCAGGTAGGTAGACTGAGCGCTGCTGAGGCCCGATTGGGTGGTCGTCTTGGTTTGGACACGAGACGCACGGACAACGGAGACCGCTTACTTCAGATGTGTGCCGATCACAGACTGTTCCTTTGCAGTACGAATTTCCGGAACAGCGGAAATCGCTTGACAACGTGGTGCCCACCAACAAACCAGCGACGAACCCAAATAGACCACATCGCCGTGAGTTATCGGTGGCGAGGGTCGATCACCGCTTGCCGCTCCTTCTGGAACACCAGCGTGGACTCCGACCATGCACTTGTACGCTGCTGCTTTTCATTGCGCTTTTCAGGTGTACGCAAAACGCGCACACCTCGCTTAGCCATTGAGAAGCTAGTGGATCCAGAAGTCAAACGAAATTATCAAAACCAACTCGTCGAATGCCTGCCGGACGGTACGGTGTCGGATATAAACGGCCACTGGGAAAAGATATCCAAAGCGCTACTCAAGGTTGGAACGTCTGTTTGCGGTACAACCCAGCCAACCTCTTTCAAACACTGGATCTCTGATAGGACCGTGTCTTTGCTGGAGACCCGGCGACAGATTCCCCCTGGCCGCCACCACAACTCCACCCGACGCATCATCCGACGCCAAGTGAAACTGAGTGTCCGTGCAGACCGAGAAGCTTGGTGGACCCGAAAGGCCCAAGAAATGGAAGATGCAAAGAATGCTGGAAATGTGCGCAGGCTGTTCCATTTGATTCGTTCGACTGGTCCTCGAAAACCTCTTGTCAGCGAAACAATCAGAGACCAAAATGGCTCCCTGATATGCAATAAAGCAGAACGTCTGGACCGCTGGGCACAGTACTTTGAACAGCAATTCAGCTGGCCACCTGCTACCTCCAATCCAGAATCCTGGCCTTCAACAGAAAGCTGGACCGTAAATATGGAGTCGCCTTCGGTCTCAGAAGTGTCCGAGTGTATTTCTCTACTCAAGCGTCATCGTGCTGCTGGTCCTGACGACCTTCCACCTGCTCTTTTCAAGGATGGCGGTGGGCTCCTCAGCCAGTGCCTGTCTAGACTATTTGGGTCTATCTGGGAGAAAGAGACCGTCCCAGACAACTGGGGTGAATCGATAGTAGTGCCCATTTTCAAAAAGGGTACTCGCAGTGAATGTAGCAACCACAGAGGTGTTAGTTTGACTCCTGTTGTGACAAGGCTTCTGGCGTCATTGATTCTTCGTCGTCTTACGATGGCACGCGAAACCTTGACTCGTGAGAATCAAGCGGGATTTCGACCGGGTAGAGGCTGCATTGACCACATCTTCACACTCCGTCAGGTGTTAGAGCAACGCCACATGTACAGACGACCCACAATCTTGGTGTTCCTTGACTTCAAGGGTGCGTTTGATTCTGTCGATCGGTCAGTGCTGTTAAATATACTTGCTCAACAGGGTATGCCCCAGAAGTTTGTAAACATAATCCGATCCCTATATTCACATACTTCTGGGCGGGTGAGAGTGTATGGCGAGCTCTCCAAAAGCTTCCCTACAAAAAGTGGTGTCAGACAAGGATGTCCACTCTCTCCATTCTTGTTCAACTTCGTCATTGATGAAATAATGAGGCGAACGCTGGAAGGTCTTCAAAACCCCGGTGTTCAAATCGTTGCTGGTGAGAGCCTTGTCGATCTGGAGTACGCAGATGATATCGCCCTCATCTTTGAAGACGAAAGTGAAGCACAAGCCCTGTTGAACAGACTGACCACCATCATACCATCTTTTGGCATGCGCCTTGCACCTTCAAAGTGCAAAGTCATGCTTCAGAACGTGCAGTCTCCGGACATATCCCTTAAAATTCAAGGAGAATCACTGGAGATTGTGGAAAACTTTACATACCTCGGTAGTTGTATTAGCTCTGACGGAAGTGTGTCTGATGAAGTCAGTGCAAGAATCTCAAAGGCTCGAATCACGTTTGCTAATTTGCGTCACTTGTGGCGTCAAAAAGGCATCTCACTAGATCTTAAGGGTCGTGTGTACCAGGCTACAGTAAGGGCTGTATTGTTGTATGGGTGCGAGACATGGCCTCTGCGGACAGATGATGTGAGGCGTCTCCAGGTTTTCGACCACCGATGCCTCAGAAGCGTGGCTGGTTTTGGATGGCGTCAGCGTGTTAGTCACGAGGTGATTAGAAAACGGGTATTTGGTTGTGCTGCAGGTACATCAATTGGGGAAATCATCCAGCACCACCGACTACGATGGCTCGGTCATGTGCTACGCATGCCGAAACACCGTCTACCGAGGCGAGTGTTGTTCTTCGTGCCTCCTTCAGACTGGCGCAAACCGCGAGGTGGACAGCGCATGACTTGGCAGAAAGGCGTGAAAGAGATCACGAAGAGTTTGGGTGTTGTTGGTGCTGTACGCCTTCCAGGATGGGGTCCCCGTGACCCCGCCTGTGCTTGGCTGGAGACGTTGCAAGAAATGGCGGCTAATCGATGTCAGTGGCGTTCATGCTGTCAGTTTCTTTCCAGATTGTCTGATTGAGCGGTTGGAGGTGTAGGCACCTCAGAATGCTTGACATAGGCCAGCACTAGGTCCCCTCCCTCATCCACTCTTTTTCTCTTCTTTTCACTCTAGGGCTTTTAATATATAATTATATATATATATATGCATATGAAACTAGACGAACTTCATGGTTGTACGGCAGTGAAGCATCAGTGTCAACACTGATGTTGCTGTCTTTGATGATGATGATGATGATGATGATGAGACGCCGTAGTAGTGTTGTGGAAAAGATATTTGCTGCAATATCTATAAGATTGCTAGCCAGTAGTTTTCACAAATAGTTCATCATCCCCATCACCCTCATTGATACCAATACATCGGTCATATACACTTGTGCTTAACTGCCATACGAGAGCGAGGGTAGGAAGCCTTGGTCAAATGTTCTGCTGCGTTTTTTAGATAATGGTATTGGTATAAAGGTACCAGAATTCATTGGGAAAACTTCGGTTTCCCATTTTGAGCAGAACGGTTTGTGATGATGTTCGAGGACTCCCTGCAAATGGGCATCAGTAGCCTGATTGCTTCGGTTAATTCATGTTGGCTAGGGACGTCGCAAATGACGGTGTACGGCTTGGGGTTTTTGCTATCTGTGTGGCTAGTTTGTGGCTGAATGAGCAATTGAATAGTGACCTGATATTTTCAGTTCATCTGTTCAGCTTTCTCTTATAGTCCTTTACCATCTGGTTGTCAGCACCGCGAAAATTATTTTGCTACTTTTGCCGTTGGTCTGAAGTGTGTTGGAGCAGCTAAAAAAGATGTGAACTATCACCGACATTTGTGACTGTCTCCATGTTATAAGTCACTTCTGACAGTAATCCACACGATTTTTTCCGGGCTGAGCGCGTGAATTGGAAATCAGAAGCGTTGGCCATGTGTTCCTGAGCCTTTTGCTGATGAAGATGGATGGTCCTTTCGGTGATCCAGTCTTTGCTGCGTCGCGATATAATTCGGGCACTCGATGGGTTGGCTATTCTATGGACGCCTTAGGTTGAACCATGACTCTTTGACCGAGATCGATGTATGTTGGGTTAACAAAGCGATAAACAAGCTGGTGATTGCATGCGAGAGTTGAAGATTCTTTTCGGAGCCTTCACGACGTTTTGGAGATCATAGTTTGTGCCTGTCGGTAAGGTGAAGTTTGAATATTTCACGTACAGTGGAATGCTCTCGGTTTTACTCAACGCTAATATCTACTACCTTCAACCATTGGGCTGCCACCAGGATGTGATCAATCTGGTAAACAGTGCTACCGTCAGCGGAATGGCAGGTGGGTGAAATTCCTCCTCGGATTTGTTGAATACCACGAGTCGATGGAGGTGGGCAAATTTGATCGAGGTCATCATAACGTTATCGTAACCTGAGCTTTTCAACGATTTGACGGTTGGCTGACGCTCCAGTTCTCATCGTCGTCATCTTCAGCTGTAATAACCGCGCACATGTTGTGCGTTAGTTATATGTGCCACAATTTTATTCGCCGATGGTCTGGGGAGATAGGAGTGAATAGCTACGCATTAGAGGCGGTAGCTATATAATTGGTGCATGAGTACTGGGGTTAAGGTATTGTACTCCAAGCAGGACCAAGAATTTATGATCCGTAGACACTGGCAACAACAAAATATCGGAAAATAAGGTGAAATGATGGTGACTAGTAAAAATCAAAATATGTTCGGCGCGTCGCTGGTGAAGAGATGTGCTCAAAATGCCTTCGCAGTCCTAGGTTCTTTCTTTGCTTCATGAAATCGAATTGTTCAGCTGTAACACCCTTTCGGTGCCTAGCTGCCATGCCAACGGAATGGGGCACGAGGGCTGTGATACTGCCGGGTTATCCAAGCTTAGACAGAAGCAGTCGAGATGAAGTGCGGTTCGAACTACGGACCTTCCGGTCCGCAAGCTGACGCTTTGACCACTAAACTATCCGGTAAAATATCAGCTAGGTTTTTTTTTGAACAACTGGTACATTGTATGACGTTTATTCACATCCAGGTACTCTGGTTCGATATGATAACCTGGTTTAGCCGTTTTCCCACGATTGAACCGTTTGTTGGTTGAAATCGCAATACCTCAGGTGTTCTCTCTAGAGCATTCGTTCTCTCCTCGAGGGGCGATGGTTGCCAAACATATTGCGGAGGTTATCCTGGCTTCGCCCACAGGAAACCACACTCAACCTACTCATACAACGTCAGATGAATTCTACCGAAGCTGCGAGTTCAAAATGGAAGGCCATTCGCTCGCTATTTGAAATAGGATCATTGTCTGTGTTCTTTTTTCTAAAAATATTCCAACTCCTCCACGTGATTCACTTGAATGTGTCATCGAAATCCTGAGGTAATGGATCCTGGATCTACCAGTACTCGCATAATGTTGATGATTCAACTAGTTTGCGAATGACTGAGCCTGTTATACAAAGGAAATGACGCCGGTGGCGTCTGCGGCTTACCGAGTGGCGTCAGTTTTTACTTACAAGTGCAATACAAACATGCTTTTGTATTGAGCATATACGGTAATGTGTGGAGGAGAAGGAATACTGTAAGTAAAAATTTCCTACCAGTTTTACAGGGTGTAGCTAAAAGTTCGCGTACCCATCTTTTGTTGTCAAAAGTGAGAGCACTGTGCAGATTTGGTGGTCGACACTTCTCCATCGTCGTTGCCATCATTTCGGCCATCAACAGCATCGTTGTCGTTATCTTCTTTGTCAGAATAGTTAGAAATTGATCGGTATGAGTTGATCGTTCTCAACTGCTGTGCTTAGAGCGATCATTAGGCAAAGGGTGAAGGAATATGGGCGGTATTGGTGAAGAAAGATTAAAGAAATTAGCAGTAGCATTGTTTCATATGGTTATCCTGCTGTATGCAGCGGAGAATCCCGACACAAACGGGTTTCAGCTGAGCAGTGAATTGCCAAATGAGGAACTAACCGAAAGTGTGAGGGATTGTCACGCATTTGTCTATTGTAGACTAGGTTGGGTCCCAGGGCCAGTGTCAAAGTTACAAAAAAGCGAGCTGTCTTTCTCGTCTTACGGTTGCACGCGACAAGAGTGTACCTTGTCGACTTGGGTTACGCAGACGACATCGCCCTCATCCTTGAAGGCAAGGGACAGCACAAGCTCTGTTGAATAAACTGATCACTGTCATACCATCTTTCAGCATGCGCTTTGCACTTTCAAAGTGCAAAGTCAAGTTTCGTAACGTGAAGTCTCTGATTTGAGTCTCTGAGCATACCCTTTACAATTCAAGGAGAGTCACTGAAGTTTGTGGAGAATTTCACATACCTCGGTAGTTGTATTAGCTCTGACGGAAGTGTCTGGTGAAGTCAGTGAACGAGTCCTGAAGACTGGAATCACGTTTGTTACTTTGCGTCACTTGTGGTGTCAAAAAGACATATATATCACTGGGTCTTACGGGTCATGTGTACTAAGCTACAGTAAGGGTTGTGTTGTATGGGTGCGAGACGTTTCCTCTGCTGACAGCTGATGTGAGGCGTCTTCATGATTTTGACCACCGATGCCTCAGAAGCGTTGCTGGTTTTGGATGGCGTCGGCGTGTTAGTAACGAAGTGATTAGAAAACGGGTATTTGGTTGTGCGCTAGGTAATTCAGTCGGGGATAACATCCAGTACTACCGACTACGGTGGCTCGGCCATGTACTACGCATGCCAAAACACCGTCTACCGAGACGAATGTTGTTCTCTGTCCTTCCAGAATGTGCAAAGTTTACAGTGTATGATTTGGCAGAAGGGCGTGAAAGAGATCACGAAGAGTTTGGGTGTTGTTGGTTTTGCATCCTTTCCAGGATGGGTTCTCCGTGACCCTGCTTGTCCTTGGCTGGAGACATTGTAAGGAATGGCGTTTTTGCCGTCGGTTTCTTTCCAGATTGTCTGATTAAGCGCTTGGAGGTGTAGGCACCTCAGAATGCTTGACATAAGCCAGCAGTAGGTCCCCTCCCTGACCCACTCTTCTTTTCTTCTTTTCAATTCAATGCTTTGAATATAATTAGATGAATTTTATGATTGTACGTCAGGGAAGCATCAGTTTCAACGCTGATGTTGCCGTCCCTAATGATGATGATGAAATCCCCAAAACATGTTTCAGGCGCTCAGGGATAGGGAAGGCCAACGACGATTCTACGAGTTGGGCGTTCTAGGGGGTGAATGTGCGTTTACCAGTTTGAGACAGAAATTATTCCGTAAACGATATGACCAGATCAATCTATGCGACATTTGGGCGGGCAAAATGGCTCAGTGGTTAGAGTGTGAATTTACCGACCGGAAGGCTCGTGGTTCGAACCCGACCTCTGCCTCTGGACTTCCTCTGTCTAGGCTTGGGCAACCTGGCAGTATCCCGGCCCTCGGGCTTCCTTCTGGTGGCATGGAAGCTAGGCACCGAAAGGGTGCTACAGCTACGACTATGCGACCTTTAACTCTTGTCTGTGGAATAGTCTCAATGCACTCTTTGTCCGCAGTTCGTCACCCTGTACCAAACGTTTGCTTAGTTTACGACGTGAATCTATATCCGCGTCAGCGGACCACAAGGTCACCATACAGCTATCTAAAGTTTTTGAGCTGTCACTCATCGTACATCGAAGTTCAACTCTGTGGCTACTTTTGCCTTCCCCCTTCGTTACAGCAAGAAGCTATCCAACTTCTGTCAAACGGACGACTGGTCTCATGCTGGCAATTTCGTGGCCAAGCGTTACATTGAGCCAGTGTCTTCTCAGGTCTACTTTGATGATGTCCGCCTACAAATGGATGCAAAACTGTGGGCTGAGGAATTCAGTCGCCAACCGGCAATTGCCAAGAAGGTGAGAACACGTTAATTCTGGTGTGTGTGTGTGTATGCGTGTGCGTGTGAAAATGTACGGAGCGAATGACATGGTGGTTGGAGGACGCAAAGTTTACCTTCGGTGCAACTTATTGCACAGATTTGATCCTTCTCTCACGAACTTACTACTGCAGCGTTATACTCATTCGGTGTGCGACACAGTAAAACATCCTCAGATGAAAATTCCAGAATGAGAGCAATCTTCCAGGATATATGAGAAGATGCATTCCTCGTCATTGTACTGTATAAATCACCTTACTTTGTCGGGAGTCCACATTATCTCTCACGTTGGCAGGTTTTATTTTCGAGGCCATTGATAATCTGACCCTAACACAATGGGGCGAAATTTTCAAACTGTCAAGAGAACATTCTAATTCGCTGGTGTTTCTGCGGGTGCTATTAAGAGGAGTATTAGTCGCTCATGTTGTGTAGATGACGGGTTTTCTGCTCGCTGAGCTGAGCGATTTGGTGGCATACGTTTCGTCACTAGTCCATGTGACGTCATCAGTTCGTGGCAGCCAGATGCTGAGAAAACCCAAATGACCAATTATAATCGAATGTCACTGGTCGACTCAAACACATCACTGCTCGACGCGTTCATTCCCATTCACTGCGAAGCTCTGACTTGCTGTTAATCTACCACACCACTGATACTCTGATTATTCATACGTTCAATTAAAGTCAGGTAACTGTGTAGCTGGCTCAGTTTCAGGGTATGACAACTTCAATTGCCGGCTGGCAATCGGTTTGCCTTTTAGTATGCTCGCAGCATCGGAGCAATTAGTTGCATTAGTTGTCAAATTCTAAACCCGCTCGAACACCGGAACCTCTTTTCCAGCGACATAGTCGTCGTCGTCGTTGACATCCGCAGTAATTTGCCTGTATTTCACGCTGGCTTTTAGGTGTTAATGAAGGTATACGGGAGTGTATCCGGTGTGGGCTCACCGGTGATGGAGTTATCAAGCCAGAGTGCCAGTGTCGCAAACGTAGTCAGTATTAGTCATGTTGCCAACCCTGGGGGCAAGATGGTTCAAGTGGTTAGGGCGCGAATTTACTGACTGGAAGGTCCGTGGTTCGAACCAGACCTTTGCCTCTCGACTTCCCCTGTTTAGGCTTGGGCATCCTGGCAATATGCCAGCTGTCGTGCTTCCTTCTGGTGGCATGGCAGCTAGGCACCAAAAAAAGGTGCTACAGCTGAATGATTTTTCAACCCTGACGGGTCGTCTTCTCATCTATCGATATTTATTAAGCAGGGACATTGTAAATTACTGGAACTGTTAGTTTATCCAAGGACTACATAATTATCATTCTCTGGTGCTCAGAGACTTCAGTAATTGGTAGAAATGGTCTATTCTGGTAGCTGGACTCAATATAGCTGAGGCTTCAAGAGGCCAGACAAGTCGTTTCCAGCAATTACTCTCTTATGATGTATACTCGAGAGACCTCCGAAGAAAACTAATCCTTCGGGAGAGACTGACTTGTTCAGACCGATTTCCCAACTCAACTTTTTTTCCTCCTGCACATGGATGGACTGAAGGTGATCTCGATGTCCTGGTTTGGAAACGAACAATGAAGTCAGCAAACAACGTTTTATGTTTGTCAGCTTTTCATATCAGAATCCCTAGACCGAAGCACCGCAGAAGTTCTGGACACTGTGCAGTCGTACCTTCCTATTTGCCTTCGTACCTTCTACTTTTCGCGTCAATACTAAAGCACACTCGTCACCTTTATAAGATTACCACTGAGTTTTAACCGTCATAGCTATTAGCTTGCGCGTCCAGCACTTTGTCTCTGATTCCCATCCATACTGACTGTAGCGGCAACCGCTATGTGACTCCTGGTTGACACTGACGCTGAACCACAGTCGGTCCGGGGACTTGAAATAATGAACTTAAATTACTGAACTCACCCTACCAGCTGTTTGGCATTTTTTATCTATAAACCCTCCCAACCAAACTTTCTGTCAGTGAGCAGATGGAGAGTTGTCGCACTGCAATTTTCTTCTAGTTCAAGCAACAGGAGACTCCTTGTGGTTGGTCGTCGTGAATCTGGGTCAATCTGGCTTCTTGAAGTTTGTCAGCAACGTTATATCCGGAGACTGTCACGTATCTAGTGCATTCGGTTCCTTCAGCACTTGACGCAAATGCCAAATTTGTTTTCATTCTTGTCAAATCACACAGTGTACACTGCCAATCCGGGTCTACTGCTGTGAATTCTCGCTACTGGACACAACGGACAATGTTCGATCATATTTGTGCTTAACTGCATAACCGAAGATCTTTAGTACTACCAACACACACACGGGGACCTATTTTTTTGTGGTATGGTGTCGTACAGCTGTCCAGATTTATTAAACTGAAGTCTTATAATCGAATGAAGAAAGAAATGGGGCTGAGAGGGTGACCTGGGACTATCCTACCACAAACGTCCGAGTTGTCTACACCTCCAACACTCGGCCAGACAGTCTTGATGAAAACTGACAGTATCACCCAAACTGTCTGTAAGCTCTCGCATCGAGAGCACTGGCTTTTACCGTAAAATTTTCTGTACATTCGTTATTGCGCATGATCATCCACACTGGATTGTCAATTTCCCCCTACTGCATCCCGTTTTTTGGGAAGTATCGCCGCCCGAGTAAGTGGGTATGAACAACAGTTCAGAGCTTCGTTACTTCAGGAGAGTCTTAATCGGTTTTATAGCCTGAAAGCTTGTTTTAACTCTATCCAGCTGATCTTACCGGGTGATCAGCAAACTTTTCGCCCTATTTCAGCCGAAACCGTCCCCACTTCCTACAGGCGGTGTCTTTTTTGTTAGGACTGAGTTGTAAAGTGATGCGCCTAGTTTGATTCACTTGTTTCGGACTGTATTCTACACTTCTTCAACAATTACATGCCCATTTTCTTGTCCGATACGGGTTTTATGCTGAGTATTCACCTCTACTGGTGATTATAGCTACTTTTGTCGTGAACAGACTTTTTTCCACACTCATCCCAATAGGTTGACATTGCTCAAATGTGCGTGTTGGAGTTCTTCAACCGTCAAGACAAACCTCTGTATCATCTGGAGCATTTCATTGAGGGTACCTATCGCAAGTACAATTCAAATTCAGGCTTTGTCGATGATTTTGTAAGGAACACACCTCAGGTGAGCTGGTCCACTCTCCTTGACGTTTTGTCCCACCTGCGAATGTTGTTAGTTGTTCACGCTAGTATCTACAGACTTTCCGTGAATAATGTCCATAATTTTGTTTTGAGTTATACTGGCACGAAAACTAGTCCCGTCAGACACGTTGGAAATAAACAACTGGGTAGATGATCATATCATATCATATCATACATCCTTTTTGTTTGTCTGCCTGGTTGGTCGATGGCACGGAGACTTACGTGTCCGACTTTTCCTGCATGCAATCTTCACAGGTCTATCGTGCGCTGGGAATATGAACAAAACACGATGTTTTATGGTAGACTGTTGATTTGATTTTTAGTGCAAAGCGTTGACAGGTAGTCGGACCGTCTGGCGGATTGTTCCAGACATCACTTACACTAAAGTTCGCCCGTCGTAACCAAATGGTTGAGAGATGATGGAGGGGGAGGGAAACCTTGTGTTTCCCCACTGTCGCCATTTCGTGGTGAACACACCTCCCAAAATTCAACATGTGGGTAAAAATTGATGAGTTTTTTCTCAGAGACCAAGTTGAGTACATATATCATACTATGTTTAACTAAACGCAGAAGCGATCGTCTAGGTTTCTTGATGAGAACGTGCGAACAACTCATGAAGTACCTTTCAATTACTCACGTTGGTACTACTGTTATTTGTCCCTATCGGTAAGTGATTACACAGTACGCGCGATTTTTGGTCCGGTATCCGAGCTTATCTCTCCACCAAGCCACAATATTTTTGTCACTGCCTTTTGCCTTTGGGAACAGCCTTTTCCTAGTAGACAATTGGGGTCACCTAACCTCTTGGTTCTCGGTGTACCTGAAATGTTTGTCTTGTTGAAGTGCTCAACGTATTTGAAGTATGGATAATCTTCCTCTCAACGGGGTGCGTACACACTAACCACAATCTAACGTCCTGAAACCGAGTTTTCTCCTGTTATATTTCATTCCGTACCGCGAGTGTAAAACATTCTACAGAATCAAATCTTTCTCATTTTCTACTCTGAGAGGGTACCCATTTCACACTGGTTTGCCTGTCCGAATTTTCGAACTCAATTTATTCCTTCGTCATGTATCTGGACTGAGCTCTTGTGTTTGTTTGACACTTTTGCGAACAACCACTTGGTGATCCGCATGTGTTTCCGTCACTCTTACAGTGTGTATATGACGAAAATGTGTTCCACAAAGCAGGTAAACCCCACTGTCAGGAGTCGTTTGAAAACAGTTCTATGACACAAAGCCAATATACGGTTGGTCTTTCGGCTTCGTTGGGTAATTATTCAGCGTACTTCGTTTTCTAGTAGCTGTCGTAGGTAAAAGAATCTTATTCCAGCCAGAGGGTGTCTATACATCGAGCTCTGGAGCATAGCCCTCAGACAAGCTAACTGACCGTTCCGATTCTAACGTTTTTTCTTTTGCGGGAGAAACCCTATGTATGTCACCTGACTGCTTAATTGATCCAAATACTTCCTCATTGATTGGTTTGTTTACGTCTAACGTTTTTCTAACGTGTTACAAGTCGCGCTGTATTGGGCGGAGGTTTGTCTTTTGACAAGCAACCAAGTTTTGTCGCATAACACTTGTGCACTTTTAAACCGCCACTTCGTTTGGTCTACTGGGTGCTCTGTATAAACAACAACTTCGTTTTTCATTCTTTCCTAATACTGCCTTTCGAGTTCGTCGGTATTGCTGTTAGCTTGCGAAGAAGTTAAACTGATTACGAACTGAGTACATCTGTTTTATGCTCACCCGCATGGGTTCGGTTGAGTTATGATTTATTTGAAAAGAGGAGAGCATGTGTTTTAGTGAAGGAAACTCACAAGTTCGCTGAAGACTCTTCGGCAACCCACGATCGTTTTCACCGCTCTTGGGGCTCATCAGATTGACGCATTCCTCGTGTTTCCATTAACCTGATGTTCTAATTGAACTAAAATTGTTTGCAAATGATTTTATTTCGCTAATTTCGTGCAATTTGGTTTCAGGTAGAACATAAGGTTGACGGAAACTCGGGTACTGCACCTACCTGATGAGCCCCAAGAAGGGCGAAACAGGTCGTGGGCTATCGAAGAATTTTCAGCAACCTTATGAGTAGTGCACTACGAATATACATGTATCACGATATCTCGAATATCGTAGCGGCCTGGTGCAGCACATTCAGTTGCCTGGAAACATCACACACGAGAGATTCCGGCACCGGATGATAATTAGCTGAAAATGCTTCGAAGAATGATCTAGTCACGCATTTATGATTTCGTCACCAGTGTTTTTGTCTTGAACATTTTCTACTTTCGGGTGTGCAATCCACTGAAATATCCACCGGTATCGTCTGAAATTCATAGAGGTTTCCATTTCCTATCCCGTTTATTCTCTCTGAACCACTGTTCCTTGTCACGTGTTTTATAACTGCCCTAGTAAAGTCTGAGTTAGGAACTTTAGCTGGGCCCACCTCAACCTGGGCCCTGAGATCATACGGATTTCCCGATAGGTTTATCACATTAGGGCTCGCATATTTCGAGGCCTTTGTCTGATAAATGGCGTTGAGTGACATACCAGCAAAACGAAAGATTGAAATTTACGTCAGAATTCAGCCATATTCGTTGGTTGGTAATCCTCGATACGAAGAAATTTAGCTCAATCTCATGAATGTCCAGATTTACTGATACGGATTCTGGGCCCACTTTCTGATTCATTTGAATGGGAGTTCTCATGCAGGTGATCCTTCATGCTGTTCTTCTGGTCCTTGTTTCTCTTAATTGTTTGTGGGCTTGTGCAGGGTGCCGCTTAAATTTCGTATTTTCATCTTCCTCTCCAGGCCTTCAGCCACTTTACGTTCGAACAAAGTGGACATCGTCTCATTGTTGTCGACATTCAAGGCGTTGGTGACCTCTGGACAGATCCGCAAATTCATACAGCCGACGGTACTGAATATGGGGATGGAAACCTGGGGATTCGCGGAATGGCGCTGTTCTTTCACACACATCGATGTAATCCTCTGTGCGAGGCGTTGAATTTGGGCCTGTTTGATTTGTATCCGGGTGAACAACAGGCCTCTGCGCTGTTCGTTCGGTCTCCCTGTTCGTCCGACTTGAAATTGCGTAACGGAAATTCGAAAAATTGCGGTGAGGTAAATTAACGGGATCAGTCTCTTTTGGTTTTCCTGCTGCAAACTGGCTGTTTGTGACGGTGACTTGACTGATCGACTTCACGTTCCTGTGTGCCTTGCAACCACACATATAGGTCGACATCCTGACCATATGCCGATTTTACTGTGCAAAGTTCATGTCCAGTGTGTTTTCTTTTCTTAGGTCGCTTAAGTTGCGATTCTCCGCAGTTTAAGACTCGGTGTTTGTACAGCATTTGCCCTACTCAGACGTCCCAAGCCTCCAAACCGCTCTGGCGGTGACGAGGAAATCAGTTGGAAAAGTTGTTTCTAAGACTGCTGTTTTCTATTTTGATTACAATCAACCCTCCTCAAAATGCACCGCATTATTTAAGGTTGAATGTGCTGATTTCCGATTCTTTCAGAATGCAGCTTTCATTGTTTTTCGTGTGTGCCTAGACTTTTTCCCACTACCTGGATGTCGTACTCATCCATTTTATCGATTTTCACTCGTTCCATATGTCCGCTCGCATGGCATGACGTAATTTATTCACATTGTGGTCATGACGCCTTTGTGTGTGTGCAATCGAGATTTCTTTCTGTAAGTGAAGTCAGTCTATACCTGGAAGTCGAGTGGTGCTGCACAACTTCCGTCCTTATCTCGGGAATCATGTGTTTGACCCCACGAAAACCAATGATGGTGAAGGGGAGGTTCTCATATGTAGTCCGCTTATTTGTTCGCAGTACAGTTTGCTTCATTTTCGAGGTTTGGATTGATCAGCCTATACCTAACGCAAGGAAGGTTACATCGAAAGTGTTTTCCTGGTGTTCAATAACTTTTGGTTCCCTTTTTGGTCAGGAGCCAGGATATGACTTCTTGATGGGGTGCTCTGTGATGAATACTTGCCTACCACGTACTACGATAATGGATTGACCTCCATGCTTGAGGCACCTTGGTTGTCAGTAGTGCGTCTAAATTTTGACGCTCATGGATAGCCCTGTATCTCAATTTTGTGTGAGCTGTTTTGTATTGGTGTTGTCAGCTGTTTACTGTGTTTTTATTCCCTCACTCTCAGCAGTTTCCCTTTGGACCAACCGTGGCCGTTCCAAGATCACGGCGCAAGCAGAACCAATCAAGCGGTAGCGAGGAGGGCGTGTTTGTCGACCCAGCGGACTTCACTGAGTCGCACAGTCTCCCCAGTGGTGACTTAACCTTCCTTCCCTCCTGCTCGCCACTACCATCACGTGATTCGAAGGTTAAGGTCGTGGGAAAGACATATTCTCGCTCCAGTCGTGATAATAGTAAGGATGATGTGAACTATACTCACGCTGGTGGTTTCGATTGCGTCAGTTTCACAGAACAAACGGGTTCGTTTAACAGTCCGGCGGTCTCCGGTGAAGTATCCCATGACTCGGGTGTTTTCTTTGGACAGTCCACTCCAGTTATACGGTTCGGTCCTGAACGACATCGTGCGTTGACAGGCGACTCCTGTTCTGAACTGCTGGACGAAGAGCTTAACTCCGCATGGCAGGCCTCCAGCAGAAAGGTGAGTTGTTGCGTATAGATTTTATCAACCACACGTTCCCAAAACTCTCACGTACGAAACGTAACTCGAAAGGAGCCTGTCATGTAATTACCTTGACAAGTCCTCTGTACGACGGCTTTACGATGTTTTTTTTTTTGCATGGTAAAAGTTTCATGAGCTTGAGACGACCCAGAGACGGAAGCCTGCAAGTTTGAGTTTGAAATGCATCTTTGGTCTTCTGACTGCCCCTATCTGTGCTTAGACAGCCTTTGGGGCTTAATTGGTAGGTATGTGTAAAAAATGATATTGGAGATGAATCACTAAGCACGATATTTGCTACCCGGATTCATGGGTCTTTCCAACTGAACATGTATGAGAAAACAGAAACAGAAACACGTTTCCAACCCAACCAAAACTATGTATGAACACTTGGCAGTTTATAGCGTAACCAAGACCTTTTTGATTGGGCGGCACTCTATGTCTTTGGTTGTTCACCTCTCTGACCCCATGCACCCCAGTTTAGGGACTCACAAGGCTCATTTCAATATGAAAATAATCTGAACACGTTACCGTTCCAAAGCGAGTCCGTAGAATGTTGTCTGTTTCGAGCGCATGGGGACACATTCTGGCAGTCAACACTCCAGATGCTGTGAGCCCATGTTATCCGTTTGCTTACCCTAAAAATCTTGTTTTCTCCCGGTTAGGAATCACCCGCCGACTGCGAAACACTCTTCAAAGTGACTCCTTTTTGGTGCGACTAACCAAACTCCATTCACCTCAGTCCCTCGAACGATCACTCGCCGCAGTCGATCATTCATGCCTAACTACCAAGTTGGGACAATTCACCACTGCTTTCGTTGTACGTATCATTCTAACGCAGGAGTTTTCCTGCAGTCTCATTCTGGTTCCCTCTTTACTAAAGTTCCCATAGTTCTTCCATGGTGTGTTTCCTAGAATAGGCGATTAATGACTGGTACCTAAGCATGCAGTCAGACCGACGGAAGTGTGCGCTTGCCTGTCCTATCGAACAAGTTCCTCCGTATGTCAGGAACTTGCCAAAATTTGTGTTGAATTATCGTAAATGAGAGCTTCAATAGTCTCCCTGGAAAACCCGGTTGATATGAAGATGAGTGTATGTGTCGAGATCTGTCCGATTTGGGTTCAAGTAGAACATAGGGTTGACGAAAACCGGGGGACTGCGCTTACCTGATGAGCCCGAAGAAGGGCGAAACCGGTCGTGGGCGGTCGAAGAGTTTTCAGCAACCTTATGAGTAGTTTCCTTTATGAAAACTTCGGAATAGTTTGCCCACATGCTTGTGGTTGGTTGAGGTGAGTTTTCTACCTCTGGTGGAGAATGGTTGACCGACCTCCATAAGTCAGCGTCCGCAAAATAAGCGGGTCTTTCTACCTGTCCATGAACTTGCCACCATATCATTTAGATGAGATAGGCACTTGTTTTTTGTAGCTGTCAACTGAGCGTCGGTCGCTAGACAGCCCCAGTAGCTCACTAATTTGAGTTCACAATTGTGCCGTCTAAGGACTAGGAACAAACGATCTGTTTCTTATTTTCAGTAGGACCTTGAGTGGTTCTCATCTAGACCGCTTTTCGTTTTACTTGCTAGCCTTCTGATGGTCAGTTCTTGCCATAGTGTAACGGAAAAGACAGTTACAGTCACGTGTACTGACGAAAAATGCGAGTAAAGCGCTGGGGATGAACGTTTCGTAAATCATGCTGCTCATTATCTTTGTCTTCGTGTCCCAAATCAAATCTAATTGCTCAACCACAATATGGTCGCCTTGTGTTATGTGGAAGAACCATGAGGGTTGAACTACTACCGGCTTATCCAAGCCACGAATCAACAATCGAAAAGATAGGATCGGTTTTGAACAATGAGTCTCTCACTCATGAGCTTGTTCTTAAGTACAACTGCCAATCATTCAACAAGTATAGATTATCAGTTCCGAACTAATTTGCATGTTCATTTTGCTGGTTATACCTCTATTCATATGCTTCCTTGCTCTTCATTTTGTCTTAGAACTCCGTCTGTTCATCGACTCGATCAAAGCAGGTAAAGTTCCAGTTGTTGCTCCTGTCGTCAAATTCGCTAAATTCTTGTTTTGTGTGTGCATAAATCTGGTTCACACTCGTCTGACAGTTATCCTCATTTCTATTACGAAAGTCCGGGTGGCCTTTTCTCGCAAATCCAGTATTGTTATTGTGTGATACCGTGACTAGTAAATCGTATCGTCCAACTCTAGCACCCTTTCGCTACCTAGCTACTATGCTAACAGAAAGAAGTACAAGGGCTGGGGAACTGCCAGGTTGCCCAAGCCTAGACAGGAGCAGTCGAGAAGTTGAGGAGGTTGGGTTCGAACTACGCACCTTTCGGTCGGTAAGCTGGCGCCTTAGCCACTGGGCTATCTCTAGCTCGTGCCTAATCGGTGACGAGATTACTGGTATAATGGCACAATCGATTTTCAAGGTCATTTGCGAAACATGGCGTGCATAAGGGATTTTGGTTCGCCATTTTACAATCAGCTCCCTCTGATTAACTCGAAGATATGTTGTCGTAAAAGGATATTAGGCCTGATTTAAGCCTCTTAAATAGAGTATCATTTGAGATCAGTACACAGTGGTGCTCACACAATAGTGCTCTCGATGAAATCTCATCAGACACGTAAATTTCTAGATGATTTACAAGCTTGATTGGATAAGATCTCTCTTATTTCTCCCCTCCATTTTGCAAACTTTTTATAAATCTACTTGTCTGATAAGCTTTTGTATAATGCCTGATCTCAGTGAACGATATGGTTATATTCATAGTTTGTCTAAACTGGGACCAAAATACGCTTGATCACTGCACGTACAATGGTTTTCTTTACTCCACGCTAATATTTGCAGCCTTCGACAGACGATGGGCTGCCACCAGGATGTGATCTATCTGGTAAGCAGTGCGACTGTCAGCTGGTTGGCACCCGAGTAGGTTTCTCCTCGGATACTTGGAAGGTCGACTCGATTGGGGTTGGCAAAGTTGATCAATGGATCACCGTCATCACAGCGCTCTCGTTGCCGAGCACTCCAAAGATGTGACGGGCGACGGTTCGCGCGTTCTGTTCTCGAGCAACCCTTCGGCTATCGCTTTTCGGTGTAAGGTTGTATGATCTCGACCAAGAGGTCTGCTAAAAAGGTAGCAGCATTGGTGGCCGTGACGTTTAGGCTCCCTAGAAAGCCTTTGAAATTGCCGCTGAAATTAGCACCACTCCTTATAAGTTCCGTATAGAAAATACAGCCCTCTTGGAAACGCCTCATTGGTACCGTCACAAAATGCTTATTTGGGGACAATGGTAGCCTTACACGAACATGTGATTCAATGTTTTCATCGGTAAAGAGGAAAACTGGCTCCCACTGGTCCTGATGTTTGCTTATTCGCCGAGAATAGCTTCACCATAGTCTATGGTGGTAGAGACGGCCTGTTTTCTCAGTTGTACTGCATTCCTACGGACAAACGTCTTACATCGACACACATTTGTGCTTCCATGGTTGACAGAATACTAGTCAGCATGCATTCTGTACCCTTGCAGTGAAAGCACCTACAGGCTGAAAAGGGCGCGAGATGGTCCGAATGGTTAAACCGCGAATTTACTGACCGGAGGGTCCGTGGTTCGAACCCGACCTCTGCCTCTCGACTTCCCCTGTCTAGGCTTGAGCAACCTGGCAGTATCCCAGCCCTCGTACTTCCTTCTAGTGGCATGGCAACTAGGCACCGAAGGGGTGCTACAGCTGAACGATTTTCTTCTGCACAAGGGCCATCTCACGTTTTAGTTGTCCCGATATTCGCCATATCGAAATATATATATACAAAGCACTACTTGTAGGACTGCTGAAAAATCTTCGCGACGCTCTACCAGTTTCTCCCTGTTTTTGGAACATTAGCTTAATTTTCGTTTTTTTTCGTATTGTATTTTCGTATTGTATTGTATTTTTCGTATTGTATCACAACTGACTTTCAAGCCGTTGAGATGCATCATCTGGGGTTTCTGTACGGCACGACTCTCATGTGTGCAGTAAATACCGAAGAAACACTTGTTTTACTCTGCCACCACTGCTGCGCGCGAACGTTCAAACAACATTTGAGGTAGAGTAGTCACCAGTTGCACGTCTTGATTCTATGAGCTAGATGGTGCGGGCCAGAAACCAGTAACCTCACCAGTCACTTATCAGGGTGACTACAGCTCCTGTTTTTTCACCCGTACAAATTGTCGAGTAAGTGGCAGATCCGATCAGCTGAACAGCGCCGGGGAAAGTATCAGTGCAATCCAAATAGCACACGATTGTAGTCTGATACGATGTGAGCTAAGGTGGTGGTTTCTAATTAAGACCAAATAGTGGGCATGTCGTGAGCAGAGTTGTTCGGGTAGTGGCAGAGCGGGCAACCCACCTTGTCGAACTGCCAGTGATTGCAACAGATCTACTTGCTGCGTTCCGTTATTGTTGTGTTACCTTTCGCCGGATTAGTTTATGATAACAATTAATTGTAAAGTGCTACTACAAGACTGGGTGGGCCCGAACCCTAGCTTCTTGCTTGCGGGTGAACCGATTGAGGTAGTAGACAAATTTGTTTACCTGGGCAGCTGTATCAGTCCCGGTGGTCTCGCGAAAGATGATATTTCCATCCGAATTGGGAAGGCCCGAGCAGCTTTTCGGAACCTGCGTCACTTGTGGCGTGGGCGTGACATCAGTTTATCCGTCGAGGGTCGAGTTTACAATGCTGCGGTGCGCTCCGTATTACTATACGGATCAGAAACCTGGCCGCTGCGCGCCGAGGACGTCAAACGAATTTCAGTGTTTGACCACTGATGTCTTCGGAGCATTGCCCGAATCTGGTGGGAACACCGGATCAGCAATGCTGAAGTACGTCGAATGGTATTCGGGAGAAATAACTCACCCTCGATAGATGAACTGATCACACTGCATAGGTTACGCTGGCTTGGCCACGTACTGCGCATGCCAGTCGACCGACTTCCTCGAAGGGTTCTTTTCGCACAACCACGTGAAGGGTGGAAACGAGCCAGAGGCGGTCAAACAATGACTTGGCAGCGAAGTATAAAAGCCATTACCAGCAAACTCAGCTGCGCTGGTCACTGCCGTCTTCCTGGATGGGGACCCCGAGACGGGCCACATCAATGGTTAGAGACATTGTCAGACATGGCCCAATCGCGCCCTCAATGGCGCTCATGCATCCAAGCTATTGCCTTCAATGCATAGCCCCCTTCCCAATTCCCCGACGTAACAGCCCATTGACAGTGGTGCATTTACGCAGCTCGCGCCTCCAATGCGCAGCTACCTACCTCACCTCCCCAAATCATCGGCGGACGAAACTGTGGCAGCTACAACCACTGTACGACAAGTACACGGTTTCTTACAGCTGATGATGATGATGATGATGATGATGATGATGATGATGATGATGATGATGATGATGATGATGATGATGATAACAATTGGTGATCGTTTCTCAGTCAAACCAACTTCCTTTGTGGTTTTCAGGATGCAGTTGTCATATGAGGGCAGCGATACCTCTTAAGACCAAGTACTTATACGCTAAGGTATAACTACGTCAGATGCGTTGATTCAAAGAATGACATTCCGTGTCGCTTTTGTTCACCGGGCCAGTGTGGTTCTTCTCCGCACTGACAGAGAGTTTGTGCGCTTTTTTACGTGGCCTCTTCAGTAACCACTCCAGAAGAGGCAGTCTAGACAGACAACAACGTTGGCCGTTGGCCTTTGGCCACTGCTTATTGTGCAGTCCATGGAGAATCAGCCCCCCCAGGTTCCATGTCTTGATAATTAATTGGCGTAGGCTTGGTCACCCTTGAGCACCCTCTAATACTAAGTGTTAGTTGACTAGCATTTTGTCGCAGCTTTTTGCTTCTGCCGATATTCCTCACTCATATACCTTCTTCCGTTGCTCATGAAACTTTGGCGTTGTCATCAGAAACTTGAATTGGAACGCTGGGCTCATTGTCTAACTTTATAATACTTCATCTTGAGAACAGCTTCTATCGTTTTTCCTGATAATGAAACTTCACAACTTTGAAGAAATCCGCTAGATAGGTACACTTACTAGCAACAGCCAGGAATTCAAAATCGAGACAAAGAATTCATCACCCTAGTGTTGGCTCCGTGTGGCCGACTGAGCGCTTCAAATGCACTGTTTTTATCCATCTTACCTGATGAAGTGTAGTAATAATCATCCCCTCACTTCTCTCTGTTAACTCACGGCAAAATGTCCTTTTAAAGCTTGCACTCGACAGGCCCTAACAATCTATGCGTGAAGGTCCATTCAGCCTAGGATGCGTCTCTTTGGGACGAAACTACCCAGAATACTGTTCATCTTGTCGACCGAGGAAATTCACTTTCTTGCTGTAGGTTGATTTTCTAATTCAGTGGAGGGCTCCGTTTAGGACCAATAAATATTCTGATTTACGAAAAGTTTGAAGAGGCCTGCTTCGTAGATAGCTTTCAGAAGCACCCAGTGTTCTTCGTTGACCATCGATTCTCGAGCCTTCACTTTTTTCTGATTACTGGCCACCATGACTAAAAATTAGAACTAGTCAGTGCTGTGAAAATGTGACCCATCGGCTCTCTTCTTACCTGATTTCGAGGACGTTGGGAACGTCGGCCTAACTGTTCATCTTGCATTCGAAGCATAAAACTAATCAGTTCCATCACCTTTGGACCGATCCTCTCTCCTTTGAGTTTCATATCGCTTGTATCTAGTCGTTGTGGTGGCTAGAAATGAGTGAACTATTCAAAGCTCCATCCTTTTTCTTGACAGAGGGAAACGGAAATGCTCCGGTTTTTCGAAGCCCGACGTGCCGGCCATCGCAGTAGCTCTGTACATGCTGTGCGGAAAGAAGATGCAAATATCCTTGGCTTGGTACGTTACTACAGCGTAATTTTTGTATGCTTTTGCCGTTGCGGTGCACTTTTCATGATGGGTGTACCCGTTTGCACTCAATCAGCGTTAGCTGAAAGCGATTCGCTGGTCATCGGGTGATCTCATATGTGTCGTTTTTCCAGCAGTTAGACAGCTTGACATAGTTTGGGGAGATGGCTAGATACACACCTCCTAATCTGCCCGTTCAAGGTAGTCGACAGTTTCACTGGATGCCAGTGATGGACAATGCCTTCCTCAAAGTGTTCGAGCTGTACGCTTGAACGCCCCTTGTAGGAAAAGACACTGTTTTCGAGTTTCGCTGGTTTCCCACATGGCAGCGAAACAGACTTCCACGTGTTGATGCTGAGTCGCTACCTTACGGTGCTACAGGTGTCCCACGGTGGGTTCTAAATTGTGCAGGTTCCATCACCTCTAGAAGGAAGGCACACAAATGGCCGTAGACTAAACGGAGTTTAGCGGAATGTGTTCCGGGTCACGTCAGAGTCCATCAAACATGTTGATGTGTGGCCTCCAGTGAAGTCACCACGGGTGGATGTCTGTTACTCTAATCATCCTTTTTTGGAGGAGAGGAGGGAGAATTATTCAAGGCTCCTTCATTCAGTAAGACCTCTGTGCTACCAATAGTGTTCCTGCTTATGTGAGAGTCGCAAATGAGTAACCGTTGCAATGATGGAGCAAGAAAACCATCATTGGTTCATTTAGTAGAGGGGGCAAAGTTTGATTTGCAACTGCCCGTAGAAGCAATTAGTTTGGTGTTTCACCGGGGCCTTATTGGTGGACGACTGGGTGACAAATATGCTTCGTTCCCTGGCTGCTTGACTCTCACTCGATGGCACTACGATTTGAATCTACAGCCTCCGTCCCTCAGAACATTTTGATCACAATTCACCCTGCCTTCTTTCGGAACAGCTTTTTCAAGCAAACACCAGAGATGACATATTGAGCAAGCGCCTATAGGCTTGCTTATCGTTAGTTCTGAGAAAGAACCAAAACTGATTGGCAAAAATACATTTGAGCCCGTGAAAAGAGAACAGGAATGTGCCAGTAAGCCAAACATGCCCATGTTTTGTATCTGGCTAGCGATAAGTCGGAATGTGTGGGCTAATCTGTACTCCTGCATAAGAGTGAACAGGACTAGTTAGTAAAAACCGTCATGTTTTTGGAAGAGTTTCTCTTTGTAAGGAGGCTGCTGTATTTAACTGTTCAGCTGTGGTACCTATTCAGATCCTAGCTGCCGTGAAAATCGAAGGAACTACGAAGGCTGAGATTCTGCCAGGTTACCCAAATCTAGACAGGAGCAGTAGAAAAGCCAGAGTTCGCTTCGAACCGGTCAGTAGTTTCGCGTCTCGACTGCTGAGCTATCATTTTTCAACCAATCATGTCACTCTTTTTCAACAATGACGATTTCTTCCTATTTGATCGACGTTCAGATTCACCATGAAATGGCCCGATTGCATGCCTCCGGACGGTTTGCCCCCCAGATACCACCTGACGCAGCACGGAAAAACGGGTTGATTGAAGCAGGTGATGTTTCATCTGAGGCCGGAACAGATGCTCTTGCCGCCTTGCACAAACCTGAAAACATCAACTGGGAGGCAGTAATTTTCCACGAAGACCAAGCAGTTATTCTTGGTTGTTTTGATGCAATTGAATGTATGGCGCAATACTATCTTGGTTTGTTGATCAACGGACCTCTGGAGGACTGTCCACTCAAAGTGAGAAGGTTTTGTCGTGTTTTCACCTTGAGTTTGTTTTTTCCAGGCCCGCTTTTTTCTAACAAACGTTTTCATGTATCTGCTGGTCAACGTTCATTCATCATTGCGTAGATATAATCTAATTCAATGGTTACAACTGGGTACTAGTAACGTTTGCAGCACACTGCAAACTTGCAACCAAACAAACTTTGGTTATCATGCGTGTCGATTTCTTTTGAACGTGCCATCCTAACTTACGTCACGGTCGTGAATTGCGCCTTTTTTTTATGGCATTCATGCACGTGACCTCCAACTATCAGCTGTTGGAGAATCAGTTCAGCCGGCTAACTACCCAGACTGAACTGTCTTGTTTTCGACGCATTGTTACAACACAGACTAGGTATCCTTTTTTTTTACTCGGATCCCTCAGTTTGTTCTTCTTGTTTCACGATTTTTTACTCTTCACCACTCTGTGACGTAACTCGAGCGCATCCCCACTTTCATGGTTTCATTTGTAGTTGTGGCAAATCCAAATTACTGTGAACTCACCAAGGTTAGAAAAGCCTCGTTGCTACAAGATGGCATTTTTAACACCTTTATTAATTGACGGAACTCTGTGGAAAATCATCCAAACTACCCGTTGGGGTGTGTTTATTCAATTGCACTCATAGGCTTGTCATTCACTAGCCCTCACCTGAAGGTGTGACGGTTGCCCCCAAATGGATCACTCTGTTTTCCAGACGAGTTGAATAGTGGCTTCTCCGTCACTTGCTTCCCCGTTCTTGGGTTCCTCTTGTCCGAAGCCTTCTTCCGGGTTTACTCGGAGTACCGAAATGGATCCGAAATGGGTCTCGGTTGTAGAAGAAGAATAATTCCATAATCTTCCAGTGATTGTTCCCCTTGTTTGAACATCATCTATCGGAATTTCGAAATTCGCACTTCGTGCGGCATTCTTCCGAGGAATTTTTGCCTATATAGCAGCGCCCAAGACGAGCGCTCGGACCAGTTCACTCGAATGTCACAAGAGTGAGATTTCATGCTTACAGTCGCTTGGGTTGACGAGAACAACCTGAGTCGTTCTGCTAGGCAATATGACCAGATTTCCTCACACCAGCATCAGTATTTAAGTATCTCGGGGAAGAATCATCTCGCAAGATGAGGCGAACTCCCATCTGAGAAGTGTCACTCGAGGAACAAGCCAATACGTGACCACATGATGTGGTTTCCATGGTTGAAGGATGAGTGGCGCATTATCCTGCCTGAGTGAGAGCTAATCACGCTGCTGATCAACCGCTCGTGGCCAAACAGTTAAGTGTTCACCCATTGACCAGAAGGTCGCGGGCTCAAAACTCCGAGAGTGTCGTTGGACGCGCACTCCTGGTGATTAGAACAGCTGCACAGTGCTTCTCGGCTTTTCAGCATAGATTGGCTTCACTGACAGTATTAAATCCTTACTGAATATTTAAGGGTGTCCATTTTGGACTACAGGCTCCACATTTGTTAATTGGAGGCTGCTTACCTGTGGAAACCGGTTTGAATGTCTGTGGAAACTCGACTTTTCTCATACTGGTTCGACTCACTGCCTGAATTGGACCATGACAGCTGCGCACCTTATTGGTTCTCGCAGTGACAAAAAGAGTTAACTGCATCGACTACACCTCTACATCTTAGACTATCCCTTATCGTGATAGATCACACTACTCATATTTTTGCTGAAAATTTTGATAACTCAATAAATTTTTTCCTCCTTGGAGCTCATCAGGTAGGTGTAGTCTCCGGGTTCCCATCAACCTTGTGTTGTAATTCAACCCCGGTTTCCGCATATATGGCGAGACACACCCATTTGCAAATAAAGATGGTGTATCAACGGTATGTTCCGACAAGAAGATATACTGCAATATCTTAAACAGCGATTCCAACCCGCAGTCCTTAAATTAATAGTTGGTTACTGTACTGTCCGGTCACGAATTACTGATCAGTGTGATTTTTGAGTATCCCCCCCCCCGACGCGCCAAAGCCATTTGCAACGTTTGTCACGGTCATCTCGATTAGCGCCCTGTATAATTAGATTTTGCGGCCTTTTTGATTCTCCATGAAGTCAAGAATGACCTGTCTAGAGGACGAAGACCTCATGGGGATGTTG
Organism: Clonorchis sinensis; assembly: GCA_003604175.2. Lineage (NCBI taxonomy): Eukaryota > Metazoa > Platyhelminthes > Trematoda > Opisthorchiida > Opisthorchiidae > Clonorchis > Clonorchis sinensis. The sequence continues at coordinate 17,187,705 of CM030373.1, read as the reverse complement.
TGGACAATGCTCACCGTGAATTCTTCTCGAAAGCTTTTTTCATCGGTATAACTGCACAGGGGATTTTTAGTCCACCTATAAGTAGATCAGGTGGTCCGAATGCATTCCCCTTACAACTGACGTTGTCATCATCTCGGGCGAGTTTGTTGTTTGCACTGTAATTGAAATACCGTAAAGCCACGCTGGGGTGGGCTGTGTTGGGTAGCTAGCATAGAATTACGCAATTGACCGAATTCCTTGGTTTCTCGTCACAATCGCCAGAGTACGTGTACTCCTACATCATGAGCTTACTGAAGCTCAACCCATTTATTCGCATTTCAATTTTGGAGATCGTGCTAACCTCTGAAATTTCCACGACATTGGGTTGGTTCCAAATGTGCTTGGGAAGTACAGCGTGTGCGTGAGGGTGAAACTGAATCGCCGCATTGCTCTTGTTTTGTTGATCGTGACAGTCCCCGCAAGACCGAATTCCAACTATGCAAACTGTCAGGGTCACGCGAGAAGCTGACTGAAATCTGCGGACCCAAGTTTGAAACATTTCCACTGGTCACGTGATCAAGTCATATTGCCTTTAATATGACCCCTTGAAATTAGGTTACAGCGTCGAATATTGTCGTTCCTTTGGCGAAATCTAGATGCTGGTCGGTGCTCGCTTTCAACCATCCTTTACTCAGAGAGTATCTATTCAGGCTCATCACAAACTTGCTTTGTACCAGCTCAGCAATCTGATGACCGAAACTTACGAGACAAACGATCGATCGTCGAGGGACATTGAACAAAAATTTCAGCCTCAATCCAGGTGAGATTTAGCTGGAAAGTTGCCGATTCTTTCCACATGATTCGGCAAGATTCCTGTTTCTGCCATTTATGGTGTGTATGGCTCCAAACCCATGGGACTGAGGCTTCTTCCGACGTTGAGTACACTAAAGACACTGTCCTCAGTTGCCCGTCCTCCCAGTTGCAAGCAATGTCGAATCATTTAAGAAAGAAGGGCAATTCTCTACGGAATGTGGTTTCCATATTTTCAAATCGTCAAGTCATACCACAGGATAGGTTTGGGAACACGCCTACTTGATAGGTGTTGTCGACAAGTTCACCTGCTTAAGGGGGCGAGATGGCTCAGTGGTTAGAGTGCGAATTTACTGATCGGAAGGTCCGTGGTTCGAACCCGACCTCTGCCTCTCGAATTCAACTGTCTAGGCTTGGGCAACCTGTTAGTATCTCAGCCCTCGTGCTTCCTTCAGGTGGCATGGCAGTTAGGCACCGAAAGGGTGCTACAGCTGAACGACCTACTTAAGAAATGTTGAACTTCCAGTCCCATGATGGGGATGATGCAGCTCGGGGAATAACCAGGGAGCGCTCTGCGTCTGCTGCATTTCGTCAGTTGTGGCGCCGAAAAAATGTGAAGTTACGCCATGGGTCCTTCTCTACGGCTCGAAAACTTCACCTCGTCGCGGAGGTGCATACGAACTCCCGGCTTTCGGCCGCAGTTGCCTCCGTCAGCTGGTTTTGGTCAAACCAACTGATCGGACAAGACTCAGCATAAGCTTACATTTGACAATGAGTTAAGCACACGGCCAATAGTCAATCTACCGCAAATTTATGACCCTTCTTGGTTAGGTCATTTTTTCCACGAATGTACAGAGGGCACTAGTCACCCCGTGTTGTTCGAGAAGTTCCATCTGACGGGCAGGTAGTGACCTGGGCAAGAGGTGTAAAAGCCCTAACCGCACTACTGAGTAAAATTGGCTGATTTATCTGCCAGGTTAGGGACCGGGTGAAAACCTCCATAGCATAACTACCGTGCCACTCGAAGGAAGCATGGGGGTCGGATACTGCATCATCGTCATCACTGTCAGCTGTAAGAATCGCGTACTTGTCGTACAGTGGTTGTAGCTGCCACAGTTTCGTTCACCGATGATTTGGGGAGATGGGGTAGGTAGCTGCCCATTGGAGACTGGAGCTAATAAGTTGGTGCGTAAATACAGCATTGTCAGTGGACTGTTAAGTGAGGGAATTGGGAAGAGAGCTATGCATTGAAGGCAATGGCTTGGATGCATGAGCGTCATTGAGGACGCGACTGGGCCATGTCCGGCAATGTCTCTAACCATTGATGTGGCCTGCTTCGGGGTCCCAATCCAGGAAGACGGCAACGACCAGGGCAGCTGGGTTTGCTGGTGCTGGCTTTGATACTTCGCTGCCAAGTCATTGACCGCCTCTGGCTCATTTATGGTTGTGCGAAAAGAATCCGTCGAGGAAGTCGGTCGACTGGCATACGCAGCACGTGGCCAAGCCGGCGCAACCCATGCGGTATGATCAGTTCATCTGTCAAAGGTTAGTTATTTCTTCCGAATACCAACTTCAACATTGCTTATCCATTTCTTGTTACTTTATGATATTTCGTCGTGATACAGTCAAATTCAAGTCAGCAAACTTACTGTAGAAAGTCCGGTTTTCTACCTTCCTTCCATTTCCATTTCCTCATGGTTAGACCGAACTCCACTCGTTTTCACTTATTTGGTAGGTTTATCCTTCGTGCGCGTGTGCAGTATTCCCACTTTTCTATTCCTCATACCAACTTTTCGGTTCATAGTTTTTCTCATCCCATTGGGTTTCATGTTGGTGATATTGATTTTCAGCCCGACCCTGTCGAAGCACGCATCCGAGGCCTAACCTTGGTTTCTGCAGCTGCTGCTGCTCAGGATCGCCGCGCCATGCTCTATCTGGCGGAAGTGAACTACACTGGTATCGGCAACATCCCGGTCGAACAAAACGGCCCAACACCTGATTGGGTTACGGCAGTTCACTGGTACGAGGCGGCTGCAAAAGCAGATGACGATGAGGATAACGTGACTGGACGGAATAGCCAGAGGGCTGGCTACGACTCTATGAGTAGTGAATGGCCCATTTATCGACTACATGGACGTCTAGCTGAGATGTACTCCAAAGGAGGTTACGGACTCAAACGAGACTGCACGAAAGCATGTGAGTGTGGTTCAGTTCTTTATATTTGTCCCATGTAGCAATAATAGTTCAGCTGTAACACCCTTTCAGTGTCCAGCTGTCATTCCACCCAAAAGAGGCACGAGGGCTGGGATACTGCCAGGTCACCCAAGGCTAGGCAATAGAAGTCGAGATGCGGAGGTCGGGTTCGAACCATGGTTTTCGGAACCCTGCTACATACCGGCTTCCTGCATGCATCTTTACGATCAGAGGTACGACCACATCCCTCTTCGCTGTTACTGTATATGTCGAACTAGAGTTGCATCTGTTCAGACTTTTCCATAAATCAGTTGTTTACCGTACACAAAGCTGCGTTTGTCCGTCGATTCGTAGTGACGCTCTTGTCTTCCTTGGATGACCTCTCTGAAACGTCACTTCGCCCATCCACAACACCTCTTGCGAGCACTATGAGATTAGACAGGTTCAGGTTACATGTTCAAGCAAACGGGGTCAAACAAATAGATATAAATCAATTCATCCGTTTGTGATCGATCGTCTGATCCGATCAGTCAATAAAATAAGGAATTCGGTACAGCGCTCACCGTTAATTCATTTCACTTCATTAAGCAACTTAGCTGAGGTCAAGTGTGCGTCAGTCTACTGATTCTGTTTATCAGCAAAGTGTAGAAAGTTTATGCATCTCAGTCATGAAGTCACAGCCAGTTTGACGTCAGTACAAGTGTACACTTTTTTCATCCCACACATTCGAACGACTGGGCTGAAATTTAATCTCGCCGCCGGTGCGCACCATTGGTCAAGTCGTAGTAGGTGTGCTTATACTAGCATATGTGAATCAAACGTTTTAGAAACTAGTGTCCCTTATTTTAGCGTCATCAAACGGAACACGAGGCCCGAGGTAGCTCAGTGGTTAACGTGCGAAATTACTGTCCGTGGTTCGAATCCAGCCCCGACAACTCTACTGGGCTTGAAGAACCTGACAGCACCTCACCCCTCGTGCTTCTTTCGGCTGGTATGGCAACTAGGTACTTGAGGCAGATCTGTTGATTGTTATAGCAGCTGTCCGATCGCCTCGTGACATCCTCACCGAACAACATTGTGCTTCATCGTTGTGTTCTCTCAAGCGCCACCGAGCCTCTGGTTCGGATGACCTCCCACCCGCATTGTTCAAAGATGGGGGTGAAATCCTCAGTCAACGCCTGTCTGATCTGTTTGCCTGCATCTGGGAAAAGGAGTCTGTTCCAGACAACTGGGGAGAGTCGGTGATAGTGCCCATTTTCAAAAAAGGGGCTCGTAGTGAGTGTAGCAACCACAGGGGGATCAGCTTGACCCCGGTCGTAACGAGACTGTTGGCGTCACTTGTGCTTCGTCGCCTTACGGTGGCTCGTGAGACACTGTCTCGAGAGCAGCAAGCGGGATTCAGGCCTGGTAGAGGTTGCGTTGACCAAATCTTCACACTTCGTCAGGTGCTAGAACAACGCCATACGTATAAGCGACCCACAATTCTAGTATTCTTGGATTTCCAAGGCGCATTTGACTCGGTTGACCGGTCTGTTCTGCTTGACACGCTTGCCCACCAAGGAATGCCCCGGAAGTTCGTGAACATAATAAGCTCTTTGTATTCCAAGACTTCCGGACGTGTGAGAGTATACGGCGAGCTCTCCAAAAGCTTCCGTACACAAAGTGGCGTCCGTCAGGGATGCCCACTCTCCCCATTCCTGTTTAACTTCGTGATCGATGAAATAATGAGACGAACGCTGGAAGGTCTCCAAAACCCCGGTGTTCAAATAGCCTCTGACGAAAACCTTGTCGATCTGGAATATGCAGATGACATCGTTCTTATCTTTGAAGAGGAGGAGAAGGCGCAGGTGTTTTTAGATGAACTGACCAAAGTCATCCCGTCCTTTGGTATGCACTTTGCACCCAAAAAGTGTAAGGTCATGCTCCTGGACATGCAGTCACTGAACACGCCACTTACAATCCAGGGAGAGGCACTGGAAGTTGTGGAGCGTTTTACATATCTTGGAAGTTGTATTAGTTCTGATTGTAGTGTGACAGATGAGGTCAATGCGCGAATCTGCAAGGCTCGGGTTGTGTTTGCTAATTTGAGACACCTATGGTGTCGAAGTGGTGTATCCGTGAATCTCAAGGGACGCGTGTATCAAGTTACAGTGCGGGCTGTTTTGTTGTATGGCTGTGAGACTTGGCCTGTTCGAGCATCGGAACTGAGACGTCTTCAGGTGTTCGACAGTCGTTGTCTCAGAACCATAGTTCGTGTGGGATGGTGTCGGCGAATCCGTAACGAGGCAGTTAGAAAGCGATTTTTCGGTTGTGCAACGGGTACTTCCATTGAAGAATGTGTCCAGCACCAGAAGCTGCGTTGGTTGGGACATGTGTTGCGCATGCCTAACCATCGTTTGCCGAAGAGAGTGCTATTTTCCGTGCCCAATTCAGATTAGCGGAAGCAGAGAAGTAGCCAACCCTTGACCTGGCAGAAGGGTATGAAAGGAATCACGAAACGTTTGGGTGCTGTCGGTGCTACTCGCCTTCCAGGATGGGGACCGGGTGATCCCCAGTGCGCCTGGTTGGAGACGCTGCAAGATATGGCTGCCAACCGATGTCAGTGGCGATTTTGTTGTCAGTTTCTATCCAGATTGCCTGAATGAGTGTTTGGAGGTGTAGGCACCTCGGAATGATTGTAGTAAGGCAGCAATAAGTCCACTCCCCGTCCATCTTTATTTTTTTCTTCACAATAAGGCTTTCATGGTTGTACGGCAGCGAAGCATCGGTATTGAACACTGATGTCATGCTGTCGATGATGATGATGATCGTTATCCGTAACAATAAGGTCGGTGCGAAGCGCTTGTACTTCATTACCTTACAGATTTTACAGATTTATGCACTTACGGCTCTGTGACGAAACTTTGGGCTTGCCGGCGATCCAGTATACCACGGGCTAGCAACCACTGACGTGCCCGTGATGTGTAACTCACCGACGGGTTTTGTTCTGGGGCAGCAAATGTTGTCTCTGACTCAATAACCAAATTCACTAGTCAATAGGACTGGGTTACACACTTTCACCGCTGGTTGTTCGGGTTTTACTGTTGTGATGTTAATCGACCGGTATTTTCTGGATACCAGTTTATTGACTTCGAATAAGTTTGTCTATGCTGCAACTCTTTTGTCTATTGGTTTCATCTTGTGCCCTATCCCCATTTTTCCCTAGATCAACTGTTTGAATCCGCGGCTGAAGGGGCCACTGAAGCGATGATGGGACGTCTAGCAATGCAGTACTATGAACAGGCAGCGCTGCTGGAAGAGTTTTGTGATGCCTCCAGTTGATAATTCAACTGTGGAACCCTACCACACCGTGTAGCATAATAATACTTGTATTATCCTAAGGAGGACACGTTCGATACGCCAGTTAATTTTGTGATCTGCCCCGTGTGACACGCCTTTCCGGTGCTCGACACAACTACCCTCTGTGGCTTGTATACTTCTTTTTTTGCCGTTCAACCGCCCAGTTGACTTGTAAACAAACATTCATTTTGTGCACTGAGAAGGCGATTACACTGTAATGTAGAATACAATAAACAGTCGAACCTTCTCTGTCTGCGATTTCTGATGGACGCTCACCCTTCTGTCCTGTCGCGTGAAGTTGACTTGCTGCCCTGATGAGAATGTTCCTCTGATTTGAGCGTCTGTTCCGCGCATGTTTCTGAGCTCCTAGATCCCGAAGAACTCCCGTCTCCTTCACCCGGTTTGCATTTTCTGATATGGTTTGAAACAGAGTTATTGTTTTAAGATCAAAACTCCCCGATAGACATGCTGCTTCGGTGAAACTTTGTAACTTTGTTCTGGCTGGATTTGGGTACTTGTATTTTCATGACTGTATACAAGATTTAGTTCTACGCATGTGCTCTTAGTTTCATTCCAATTGGCTACGTAAACTGCGTCGTTCCACCATAAAATCCCCAACTGAGCCACGGGCGGGACAAGATATGAATGCCATCAAACCAGAGCTTGAGCATGAGTGGCTGATTTGCTAAAGCCCGACACTACAGCCTGTTCACCACGGCCTGGTTTTTGCATGACCGGTGCGGCGCTTTGCTTGCCTGCCTTCATGAGCCGTCGATAATGGGCTTGTGAGATCAGGTGCGACGACTGCTTCTGGTCTAGAGGCACTCGTATGAGCTTATGAACTCGAGATTCCTCGGTGGTAACGCGCGACAAGGCCCGTAGTTTGGATCCACCCCCTGACATCCCGACTGCTCCTGTCTACACTTGGGCAGCCTGGCTCTGTCTCGGCTCTCGTGCTTCCTACAGGTGGCGTGGCTGCTGGACATCGAAAAAATGTTACAGCCGAACGATAGATTATCTAGTTCATTAAGAGCTGCTTAGCACATGGACCAACGGCTTGGAAACACCCCAAGCTTCAGCGGTTCGACGCGCGTGCTGACATTCATCGATAGGAGAAGTCAAACACAACAGTATTGTAGGTCACCTCAACGGTGGGTGAGTGCGCTCCAGGGCATGAGCTGCTCTTCTTTTGCGGAACCTTTTGAACTGCTACTAGGCCCATCTACAAAGATTGATTTTTTCGTAGATAACTAACCCGTTTTAGTCTACTCTGGAATTTTTGACGGGATAAATAATCATTCTGGGGACGGTACGCAAAACCGCAAATGACTTGCGAATGAACTTCAGTCGCAGACACTCATTAACCCCAGTACATCCTCCTATGTAACTCCACTGATAAACTACCACTGTTGCGTTGCAAAACTATGAACAACAAGTATGCCATTCGTTAATGTGTGGAAATATTGGTAGCACTGGTGTGCTTATAGATCATTCATCATCATCGACCGCATGACATCAGTCTTCAACACCGATGCTTCGCTGCCGTTCATTCATCAGGTGACTGTTGATCTGCTCACCGAGATTGACAGTTGACTTGCAAACGTTTCATCGCCAAACAAGAAGGCATCATCAGTGCGCAGTGTTTGGTGAGTACTTCTCTTTGCCTGCGTGCAGTTATATGGCACTTGAAGTGTACCTATCATCGAAATGTACTTGTTTGCAAACCAATTTGCTTTTGCGGAGGACTCACCTGGAACCCAACTGAATCTCTCATTTATGATGTTTTTAAGTAACCTAGTACCTTGAACCCTTAACAGTTCGGGCAAGCAACGGCTGATCAGGAGTGCGATGAACTCCCACTTAGACAAGGTATAGCGCCACTCATCCTTCAGTCACGGAATCCACACCACACAGTAACGTATTGATCGCCTCCTTGAGTGACGGATTTGTGGTTGTACGGCAGTGAAGCATCATTGTCAACACTAATGTAGCTGTCTGTGAAGATGCTGAAGTAAACAGGAATCTTCCATGCACTTGATTTAGGTTAAAAGTGTGCAGCTCAAACCGAATAAAATCCATTTAACCTTGAACTTAACACACTAAAAAATCATATGAACAGCACCTAAAAAGTCTATTCAGACAGGTTGCTCTAAACCGGAGGATAAGGACTTAAAAGCGGTTTAAATTGGTGTCTTTTTACCCCAGCCCCTTCGTCGTGAGTGTTAGTCATCCAAACCAATCAACAAGAACTCTTGTCTAATTTTCGGCACTGGTCAAGTCTGCTGGTTGAAAACAATCTGATTGCTTGGGTTTGCGTATCTTCTAGAATCGATTAACTTGTTAGATAAGTCAAGGAAATATAATGCGATATCTCGAATGTCGTACCGAATACAGTATATGCAGTTGAAGAATATGAAAACCCGGAGATTCAGTTGAGTCTCCCAATAACGCCAAGGTGATTCGCAAATTAGAGTATTCCGCCAATCACGCACAATTCCGCGTTCAAATAGAACATAAGGTCGCAAGAGATTCGGGAAATACACTTACCTGATGAGCCCCAAGAAGTGCGAAACCGATATCTGGTTGTAGAGGAGTTCTTAGGAAAATTATGAGTAGCTCCTTATGCCAAGAAAAAGCCTGATAATGTATTCAATTGACCTGATGGTGCTTTTGTTCTTAAACAGCAAGGTGGTCCAGCTACAGACCCGCTGATTGTTTACCGAACATTTCTGGAGCGGTGGGCTGTTGAAACCTGAACAACGGTGCGTTTGCGATAGCTAGCCGATCATGCGTTGACCCTTCACTCAAGAAGTTCTCCGAAACGACCGCACCATACCCTGTGGTGTAAACGCGACACGAGTTGTATCCGGCTAATATCTTCAGTGACACTACGACGCCCAATCTGCGTCACTCCAAGAGCATCGGATGGGACCTCGATCTGACAGAGCAATCGCCTTATCTGAACATTGCGTCAGTTGTCTAGACAGATTTCCTCAAATTCAACTGCGCGGATAAGTAGACCCTTGTGTATATGCTCAGTCAACGGGGATTTTGTAATCTATCAGTCTGGAAGACACTCCAATGGACCATTAAGCCAGATATCGAAATAGCATTTGGGGAAGGACTAGCGTACTTAGACTGGGTTACAGTACGGGTTGTGGCGTATGGTAGCGAATTTTGTCTCCACAGATTGTCGGTTTGTGGCATTTTCGGGCCTTCTGGTGCCTCAGAATAGTTGCGAGTTTTTGGACAGCCTCAACGAATTCGTAACGAGGTAATCAAAGGCAGGTGTTTGGCCGAGTATCTCCTATTAGAAGAACACCCAGCAACATAAACTTCAGTGACTCGGCTACGTGCTTCGCATGATGATTAATCGTGTGTGAAGATCAGTGGGGGAATAGGGCAAAGTGCGAGGTGGACCTGGCAGAAGAGAAGTGAGATGACGAAAGGTTTTTGTGCGGTCCACCTCACGGAATAGGATCCTCGGGACCTTCCCTATCCTTAGCTTGGAACGTCGCAGGACATGACCACTGATCTATGCCAATGGCGTCTGTGCTGTCAGCTTCTGTTCAGATTAACTGAGTGAAGTTTTGGGGGCGTAAGTGCCTCAGCTAACACTATGCCGTATACATCCCCGACCTTTCTTCTTCGCCTGAGATCTTCGAAAACAAATAAATAAACTTTATGGTTACTTGGCAATGTGGTATCAGTTCAAGTGTTGGTCCTGTTGTCCGTGAAAATGATTATGTAGTGCGGCACGCAATAACAAGACTGAATCGCCTCATCTTGCTTGTTAGTAACGCACCTCACTGAAGCCAAATTGTTGTGTCCACGAGGTGACTGTCATAACATTTATTCTGAAGACCTCAATCTTTCTCCATAAACTTCTTTATAGCGCTGGAGACGTTACTTGGCTGCACATGTTCACCACTTAGTGTTCAGTAACCGAGTACTTGCTAATGAGTCAGACTCCCCCCTAAAGCTACAAATGAAGCTTACAGGTTAGACTTGTTTGAACGCGTATAACGCATACCAATCTCCGTGTACCAAACAAACCTCTGTTTTTCACTCCATGTGCTTATTGGTGGAAGGTTTGTAGCGGAGGGGGGGGGGTCATGACGTAGTGACACGAAATGAAAGCAGCTAATGCCAAGTTGAGTGTGTTGAGGTCTTTGCACCCTTTTGATTGGTATGCAAAGTAGGAAGCCGTACAGAATGTGGCATGTAATCAATCCCAATAGCAAGACTACTCTGATTTCTTAGCCGGATTGCTTAGCAAAAACCTGTCTCTTGTTGTGTTTTTGTTGAGATGATATTTCAACGACACGAATTTTGCCGTCCTTTTTCGGGCATGCTAGGAGGGATTGATTGATCCGTAAGGAAGCTTGTGGGGAGTGCAGTAAATAGCCCCTCATATCCGTGATATGGACTCCAAACATTTGATTTGGTCCCAACTCATTCAACGCCTCCTTCTGCACTTCTCCAGTGATAGTGAATTCTACTCCTGAGGTTCTCCACTACGCTTTTGGACATACTATATCAATGCACTTCGATCCAAACGATCGATTTGACTGGTTTACCTACCGTGGTGAGCTGGTATGCATTTTGGATTGGTCTACTGTACCCAGTGAAGTCGGTGGAGCTCCGCATCCACTGGATAATGCCACGTAAGGTTTATGCTGAGCCTCGTGCTCCTCGGTGTAACCCTGAAGGAATAAGATCGGAGGATGGATAGGAGGAGTGCTTCTGGAAGACATCAGCGTACCTAGTTGATGGCCCAGTGGACAGCTGCGAAGGATAATTTGATAGCCCGCATCAGATACGCTCAGAGACACAGGTAGGAATAGTTCTTCTCATTAACTGTCACATCTCTATGATGCTGATCTCAGACAGTCATCTATAGCCTTGTTGTCGGCCTATCAATGCGTATGGTCAAGGATGTTTAGGCTGGTCAACTAGACTTATGTATATGCTATATATATATATATATGCATATCAATGAGGTGGAGTTCATAGAACGGACGAATAAACAATGCGATTCAATGCACCAAATAAATAGATGCAATGCAGTGAAAATTTTAATACAGTGCATTATAAATATCAGACAGCAACAGACGGAGAAATCGGCAATCTAAACCGGAAGCATTCACTAGCAAAACAAGGAGGCCTCCTATTGACTCGGGCAGTGGTACTCACCCGGACGACAGGTACGAGTCTCTGCGATTCACCGCGTCGCGCGGACTCCCTTTCGAGTCAGCTTCATCTGCGTTCACAAATGCAGTACGCTCTTATTGCGATGACAGTTTCTTCTGTCACATAAACAGTTTTTTGCTATTTCAGCACTCGCTATACCATCACTTCATCAATATCCGTCGTCCGTTAACCGACTCCGTTACATACTGTCACACTGATCACAATTTTTTGCGGAAATGTCTTGCCATCGGTAGTCTGTGATTTGAACCTTCCACTATCGTGTAGCCTCCTTTGCGGCTTCGACCACCGGAGGTAATCCGATTCGCTTGGCTGTACCTGTTTGGTCATGCACACATCCTTGAATAAGCTAGCAGTACACGTTGGCAGTGCTGCTACGTTGTGTAGGTTCTCTGAGGTCAATGGAGGAAACAAGGGGTGAATACAATCAGCAACACAGTGCTTATGGTTTTATGGGTTTTCAATGGGAATCAAGTGAAGCATCGTCATAGATCGTGCTATTACAACAGATGTACGAAAGAGCTGAGTCGGTGCACCCCGATCATGACGGTCCGTCACTCTTGAGGCACATTCAGCATGAGAGAAGAAAATGAGATGTCTGTCATTCAAGTAATTGAGTTCTCAAGTCTGTGTTACCCGATGGACTGTAGGTAGGGGAAGGGCCAAGCAAACGAAACCACATTCCTAGGATCTCGTGACAGCCGTAATGGTATTTGACGGTACACATCAGTGGAAAATATGTGGAAGAATCACATTTCAGGCCTCCTCACTTTCAACCAACCTTAGGAAAGGCGCACAAAGATGTAGGACTGGTGTTATGAATACCTCGGCGTAAAAGACTCATCTAGCTACAGCCCTCTTGAAAAGGGTGTAACAATTTCCGAAAAAAAGCTATACAAGGCAAAGGCTACCGATGGAACACTGTAACGTACTGCAGTCCGTTTTACGTGCCGCAAACTCTATATGTGAGACTTATGGCAGGATCGCTATTCGTTCTTTTGACTAGGCGCAGTTCACTGCAGAACTATGTCAACTTTTCATGAGGTGCGCATTGTTGATGATTCCGAATGAGGTCGAAACAGCTGCACAGTGCTTCTCCGCCTTTCAGCATAGAATGGCTTCACTAACAGAGTGAAATCTCATTTGGAGATTGCCAAATATCCTTACACTACCATTAATTTCGTTATATCGTCATCTCATTTTTTCCCAAAAGAAGAACAGGGTCTGGAAGTATGACGGGGGCTGTTGAGGTTCTCGTTACGGAACTTTGAGTGACTCGTAGGTTCGACAATCCCGAATATCAAAAGGAAGAGTTGGGTTCATAATTCTACGGTACTATTTACATGAGAGTAAGCAAATGTGTACAACAAACCTCAATTGTTCACGTTCGTAGCGTCAACAAGTGCACCAGTCTGTCACTGACCGGCACGGTGCGCTGTCAACGTCCGCACGCCAAATGGCGATCGGAGCAGTGGCTCAGCAGTGTGGGTTGCGGTCGTCAGTCTCGTGATTCTGATTGGCGGTGCGATCGCACGGAACTCATGGGAAAACAAGTTAAGTCAGGCTCAGCAAACGGGACACAAACACGCATAGGGGTCAGCTGCGCGCATACACACACAGACACACATGCTAATACACAAGTGTCGGACGAGATGGCCTCTGCGGCAAGGTGAGTGACGGTACGAATAAGCAAAACAACTGGAGATCAAAAGTACATAGGCGGAGTAAGCAAATGAATGGGGGAATTATCATGAGTTTAAGTTGGATTCAACAGGGGCTAACTGTACAAAATTAAAACAAATCTCGGGGGGAGGTATTCTAATGGACGCTGTGTGTTATCGCAGTTCAGGCCACGTTTGTCGCAGAATCGTGTGACTGCTTTGCGAGTTGAGACTAAGGTGAAACGGACGGTGTCGGGTAGTGATTGGTTTATAACCGCGTCAGACTACCGTATTGTATCCGGATGTTTTAGGAAATCCCAATCTTGGCACCCACTTTCAGAAGGAAACGACTTTACCTATTCTAAATTTCACAGCGTTCTCTCTCACCAAGAAATATCCATCGAGGAAACACTTTACAGAATTAGTTTCGTTTATTCAGATGTTTTTAAGTGTGAATCCTCCACATTTCCAATAACTCCTGCCTCTCACGCAAGAAAGGCGACCTCTACGGAATAGGAGTCAGTTAAAAGCTCATCGTAGATGTGTTTGAGTTCTGCCGATGTAGTGCGAAACAGATCAACTTTCACCAGTCGACGCTTGTCCAGAAAATCACTGATCGTCAACGTGCGGTTGAGTGTAGTTCATACCTGTTTCACGATAACCCTATGATTTACGGATGGTTCGTCTGAATTGTTTATCGCTCCAAAAATCTGGATTAAGCAGCTTAGTGAAACAAAGCGGAGTGATTTGAAGATTACTGTCATATGGTTCTGTACGCACATCGCTCGTTTGAATAGCCCCTTGGAGGTCTGGTTTATTCATTTCGGTTCAATTTTGAGTTCCAATTTGTCGGCTATAAGCCGCATACCAGGGGCACAATGGTCCCAGCTACTTCAGTTTCGGTCACTTGAAAGTGAGAGAGTGTGGGACATAAAGTCAAGCCTTGAAGGCGATGGCATATTCAGGTTGTTCGGGAACTGCTTAGCTACGCGTTGAAGACGATAGCCTTGATGCACGATCGCCACTGACTGCGCGATCGGGCCATTTCTGCCAGCGTCGTTAACTAATGTTGAATTAAGTCTCGGGGTCTCCATCAAGGGAGACGACAGCCGACTAAGTTTGCTGGTTAGTGTTTTCATACTTCTGCTTGGTCCACACCGAATGGGTAATGCACCACTTGAGCTCGCCAGTAGTGAATATCCTTGGCCTTGTCAGGGTTTGAAATCCGGACAGTTCATACTTGAGGTAAGCGCGTTATCAGTACTCCACCGGAGCACGTTGTATGCCCCTTGAATTACCACGTATGAACACGCGAACTTGAGGTGGCACGATGTGATTGGTCAACGAAACGTTCCGAATGATCTAGTAACTCTGCTGCCTATCTGGCTTGGTTGATCCACCTGCCAGAACTTCCCAGTCAGGAAGTGCCGCTGAAACTTGAAACCTTCTAGGATAGTTTTGCTTGGGCAAAACGGAGTAAAGCTAAAATTCAGGGGAACGCCCAAAGCTCGATCCACAATAGATGTAATAGAGTGAAGGGTTTTTTGGTCTCCCTAATGCTCCTCACGAACGCATTGTTCAAGCCGTCCCGTGTTGTCTGTGAGAAAGCATTAGGTCTCAGGTGCGTTGGGCTGATAGTTTATCTGCGCCAAACCAGGAACGGTCACTACAGAAGACGGGTTACTAATCAGGATTATAAGGACAATTCACCACATAAACCTATGTCCCCACATATAGAACACGATTTGTTAATCAATAAGGTCACAGCAGCACAAATTTGTTCATCAGCTGTCAGGATTAAACGGGGCCGGACTAAGTCAAACCAGTCCCACAGCAAACAACCTAGTCGTCTAAACCAAGGGACCTAAAGTACTTTGTTTTACTATTTTTATTTCATTTTATACATGTGGTATTGATCTGTTCGAGCAGAGCAAAACATTCAGCTTCCGCATGTTGGACTTCGTTCTAGTGTTTGGGTTGCAATTTCGACTGTTCACACCCAAAGTAAATTACTTACAATTTCAACTGTCGTCACTTTGTTCGTCTATCTCTTGGTCCATAATGAGCACAGTGACCACACTACAGGAATCCACCATCAAGGTGCTGGTTTGAAATCATGAGATGGTTTAATTACGTTGTCGCTAACCCCTACGGCAATACCATTGTTCAGAAAACGCTAAAATCCCTGTTCATTGAGGGTTTTGAGTAGATAGCTGCATCGGAAACGGTGATCAACTGAGAAGCGGACCGATATACCAACACAGCATAGAAACAGAGAGCGATCGGAATGTTTCAATTTCCGATTCGCTGATCTTGATTTGAAGCTTTGGAAAATCTGGTACCCTTCTGGTGACTGAGCTCAAGATATAATCTGGAGTGTAGATCATGTACTTTGTTCATGTTCGACGCATGGAGTCATCCCATCGATCGATGCACTGTGGAATGACCCGAGTCTACACTAACAGATAATTAGCCTGTCTTATGCCCCAATGATTATTTGGACAGCAGTTTCATACACTGTCATAGGATTAAGTGTTTTCCATGGGACTTTTGGGGGAACAGCTGCCTTAGAAAAATTTCCTCGGATTCAAAACGTACGCCTATTTGAACCAGAGAGGAAACCGGTTAAAAGTTACGAGAACTGATTCATATATGTTGAGGTTGTTTCCGACAATATCGCTGTAAACGCCAGGAGTTTTCATTGACCCAACTGTGCTTTGAAATCCGACGGGAGCACAAGTCGGCTGGTGTTCGTCGTTCTAAATCAGTATGGATCCAGATATTTGTTTACGATTCGTAATTAATTAATGGTATGTTTATCCACATGTCACTCACAGTGGGAGTTCGAATCTGAAAAATTCCTCAGAGGATTACATGTCTGTTGACACTGATAAGGGCGATCGGAGATATGGCGATTAGGCTAAATCTGGTCAAAGTGAAGCTGGCTCAATAAACACTATAAAGATGTATGATTGTTGTGTACTGCAAACTGTAATGCAACCCCTGTATCGACCCTTGGATTCCTGCCGCGCCCACCATGGTAAATCGAAAGCCTGGGACGGCCTTTTATGGAGACCATGGAAAATTAGTACGACCGTATTTGTAGGGTGATCAAGGAGTTTTCCTCAAGGTCACGCCAGACTCTTCGCGGTGTTGCGAGAGGCGCCGAGCTAAAATGCTCGATTCTGAATGACTCATTTTTTAACCAATCAGTGCTTTTCTTTGTATGCCCCTTAGGCAGCTTGCGACACCCGTCCAACCGACGTTGTTTTCGGTTATTTATAGTGAAGCACCCCCGGACGATGACCTTTTGAGAACAATCGGTCCAAATCCAAGTACGGCTATGCGGGTCTTGTGTACACAAGACTGTTGTTTTCTAACTCGCACCTTTGTTACCGGTGTAGTGGCTGTCCCTATAGAGGAAGCGACACCCATGTGTGAAATCCTTTTTCAGCTAAACCGTCCACAGTTTATTCATCTTTACTTTGACAACGGAAAAAGATTTTATGCAAGTGTTCCAGTAACTGAGTAAGAGATGTATTACCATAACACCTCGTTGAACCATCCTCCCACTGTACTAGTGCCATTGTTCTCTCTAGTTTCGGTCTTATTTGACTCCAGCAATGCTGAATATCCGTGAGTTGAACATCAGTCCTCTGATATGCTAGGCAGGCTTGCTACCCCCAGCTCACCAGCACGTGCTGGGTGACCCTGCGTGTTTAAGCAAACCTGGAAATACAACTTTTATTATTCGCTCTAATTAGCTGCGAGTGACTTATCGCCGTGCCGATCGATGAATTTAGATTGAATGTGAGGTTATCAGAAGCGAATTCTACCAGTTCGTTGAACTGCACTGAGGAACATGAAACACCTGCAGTCCGCAGTTCATTAGAAAGGTACTTTGTTTGCTTGCCTGCAACAAGGAAACAAAGCTACGAGGCCAATAAATGGCGTCTACTCAGCATTTGGGTCTGAACCTACTTCAATCTAGTTCATCGATTTCCTCGCTATCTTTATGTGCACAAACCCTTTCTCTACGTTGATGACATGTTCTTCGCCTGCACTTCTGGTGACGAAAAGCACCTATTCGCAAAATAAGTCGTATTTTGAACCGTTTTCGGTTGACATGACGCTTTCAGCTATTTCAACAGCCGTTCTGGCTTCAGTCCGAATATGTGCACCTATTCCATATTACTCCTCCGTTATCAGTAGCCAAATGTACTTGATGACGACGAGATAGCTTTGAAGTCCGCTCCAGTGGTGTAAGCCATTGAAACTTGGGATGTATTGGCATTTTCTGTTCTGTTCTGCATTGGGATTAATGTAACCACTCATTCATCAATGGTAGATGGAGCCAAAAGCCACCCACAATGGTTCTCAATTTGGCCGAATCTGATTAGGAAGTCGATTTTCATCGTGGGATATTTTTGCATCACCGAAGGTAAGTTGAACAAACGTTAATCTGTTGATCTGTTCACCGAGCTTAGTAATTTTCTTGAAACCGTCTGGTCACTAGTCTAGCAGACGTCATCAATGCACAAATTTATTCGAGCGTTTCACTATTTGGTGTGCGGCTTGTGGAAAACATATCACATGTTCTTTATTGTCTTCTGGCGGTTTGGTGTCGATTAATTTTACCACAGATTTATTCCACGCTAAATTCCCTTTGAATTCAGGCTCAATTAACGTCGAGATCCAGACAGTTTAAAGGGAAACTGCAGTGCAGAATTTAGGATGCAACTCCCGGAGGAGGATATTTTTCAGTGGTCTTTCGTTAGATAGATATTTTCATTGGAAATTATGTCTGGTCTATGGGGATGCTGTCTGTCAATATTTAAAGATCTCACTGGTCCCATTTTTTCGAAACCGCAATTATCGTCTTTGTACGCACAAGATAAGACGGGTGTATCGACCGATGATGTCGCAAGGAATGAGGTTCTGGTTCATTGTCTTGCACGACTAGTTACTTCTAACAACGCTTTTCCCCGTCACGTACGTGGGAAAAACTACGTTGTCCTTCGTTGAAAGTGCTTCAACAGTCACCTTGGCTTTTTTAACTCAGAAATTTATGGGACTGGATTATATGCTCTCAGCCTGCCAGCATCCTAGTTGCATAAACTGCGAGAGTGATCCGGGCATCAGCCTCCGTCGAAACTAGATGATTTTCGTTGTAAAGCACTTCAGGAGAAGTCGCATTCATGCTTCCCTTGTTCCACAGACGGGGCCTAACCTTACTTACACAACCCTACGATATGATGCTGTCCTCGAAAAGTGAAATCTCACGGGATTGGTTAAAATTGGGCTCCTCTTGGAGGGAGCATAAACCTCTAAAAGCTGTAATCTTCATATCGTTCTGCTTGGTTTGGATAGAGGAACAGTGTGTGGTGCCTTCTAAAGCTGACCGAAAAGTACTGAAATTATTTGGCTGGTCACAGCCAAACAGGTTGTCATTGGATAATGATAGTCACAATGGAGATATCGGGAGGATGAACGAAAACGCATTACGGAATATCTGTGATTAATAGTGTCATCCCACCATCTCGAGATCCTATCAAGTGGTCCGCGTTATGAATGCTTTCAATGCAGCTGGCTTCATCGTCCGGTGCATAAGAATTTATCAGCGCGTGATGTGTAAATAGAAGAATATCTTCCAGGAAGACAAGTTAGAACTTCCCTATCATTACCTATAATTCCTGTGAGAGTGCACGTGCGTTTATTGTATCGCTATATGGAAAATTTGCAAAATAAAAAGCACGGTGTCAACCTCCTACCAAAAGTGCGTAAATCAAAAAGTGCACCAAACATGGTTACATTAGTAAAACAAGAAACAGGTCGGGTGTTGATTAAGTACCTCAAGATGTGCTCTTTCCTCCACCGGACAATCCCCGTATCTAGTAATAGCACACTCTGTGTGGTACTTTTAGGCATGACTTGACTAATCTCGGTTTGCAGACGAAGCACCCAGTTGTCAATAACATTAATCCTTCTGTTTTGGCTGACTATACTATCGCCTAGTGGGCGAAGCAAAGCTCTTGAGTAACCCCTGTATTTCCGACCGTCCCCTATTGCATGCCATTTGGATCCATGTTGAGTTATTCAAAAAGGGATGGTCGTCAACACCTCCACCCACACTCTCTTCTCCCGATTTCGTTTTCGGTGCTGCCATCTGTCCAAATTCCCATTCATTCATTTCTGTGTGCAGCGGAAGGAAGCAAACATTTCCGTATTTCCGGCACACCCCTGGTCATAACGTTACGTCCAAGATGGGCGACAGTATCAGGTTCTTACCGAAGTCATCTGCCAGCCAACACTAAGACAGGTCGATATCCCAGTGGTAGAATAAAACAATGGCGTTGTTCTAAATGGTAAGCCATACTATTTCGAGTAACAAGCAAGGCTTAATTGTAAGGCAGCCAAACCAATGGGCCGATGTGGGTGCAATTTGAGGGGACAAGTTTTGATCGAGCAGGTAGATATCTTATTGTCCAGGAAAGATAACATCATGGAATTTGTTAAAATAGTGAAAATTACTTGGAACCTCCTTTCTTAACCGCTCATTTTATTCACCGTCTCGACGATGCAAAATTTCGTTACAGTTAATTCCAGTCTGATTGGAACTGACCGAACCGACAGCCGTTTGGTTCGTGTGGTTGTCAACAATTGATGCTGTGCGGACAGCCGCGCATGAATGGTGGAACCCCAGTTACACACAGGGTGGCGTGTGAAGGTAACCGGAGAAACATACCAAACTGGCGAGATTTGGTGTATCCTGTCCAAAATGTACCAGTCAGAAATCATTCATGACCAGTTGCATTTATTGTGAGTGCGCGACACATCGGCGAATGTGATCGAAACTGTTCGGCAAACCTGAATGGTCTGTGGCACGAGGTGTCGGAGCGCGCGTAGAACAAAGTTATCAATTCTGGAACACAGTTCTGTCTTTCCGCGTCTGATTAGTTGATGTAACCTAATGGACATTAAATACTCATATATTTTGCTACGGCTTTGCAGCTCAATGTTTTCATATTCCGCTCTTCTTTAAAGAATACCCCAACACTAACGCCATTTCCTGACTGCTAGAAGCTTGTACTTCTTTTACGCAGTGCGTAAGGTACAGCATCCATTCGGGTGGGCAGTCAGTATGCCTATGGGTTTTGTATTAAACACCAACTTGCGAATGTCCTACTTGCAGCCAGTAAGGTTGCCATGAAACCACTCGAATTCGGCAAGAAAAACGTTCGATCAGTTCATGAGCATTCATGGTGATTTTGTTTGCGTTAAAGGACCATTGGTAAAAGATTTAATTACAGAGATATTTTCTCTATATTGTATGGAACTTAGTGTGAAACCTGGATGCTGAAGTATCATCCATATCATCCACTCTGCAGAAGTTCGCTGATCTGATGTGGCCGGGAAACATGTGAACAGGCTATGTTCAGGGGTAACATTTTTAAACGGTGAGATTTCTCTTCATTATAATTATGTAAACCGTGAGGTATTCAAAAGACATCGCCATTATACTACTATTTTGCCGAGTTGTGCACCCCGGGTAGTCCTGTGGTCAATTCCTTTCGATGACCCGGTTTCGGATCCAACCATGGACACCTTCAAGTTTACAGCCAGATCTTGTCTTGAAACTTGTCTACACCTGTTGTTTCGTGGGTAAGAAGAGGACAGAAGATAATCCTCTAATGTTTTAAACGAAAAGAACGCCAAATGGCGAAAAAAACAGACAAGTAATTGAAAATACAATGTAGTATTTGAAAGCTTCCCTCCTTCAAAAATCGCTGTTTCATACATTTCCTAGACTTTGGTTACAAAATAGTACCTTGCATTGGACTAGACGAATTAACTTGGAAATATGTGAAATGATTGATTATTTGTTGACAATATTCACCTTCGGATATTGGTCTTCTCATCAACACGAGGGAGGCCTCACCAGTCAGCACACCGAATGATGCGTCCTTTTCAACACCAGTGAAAGCTAAAGTTTACTCCCAAGTGATTTGATCTTTTAAATTTGATCTTTCCCTACACAAAACTGAAGACTTCAAACTGTAGTTTTCATTCTCCACACCAGGTTTCCTGGTGTTTGTGCAAACGAGTATTGGACTGGGGGGGGGAGAATACAATAAATCAAGAAAAATTGCAGCATTTCGAGCTGATATTTGAACAACAAAAGAATAAATTCACTTTCAAGTCTTGCTAATACTTCTACACCATCATTTGATCTCCTTGGTATTAAAAAGTTTGTTGAATCTTGTGCAGTTCATTGCTTGCCCCAGAACTCATGATGGCATGTGGACGTATTGTAATTTCAAATGATCTAGTCAGTTGCACGTTCGAGTCAAGACAGAACAACCAACCCTAGTACTTCATAGATCAAAGACTTCATATTCGCCAACTGAGATGTTCCGCAAATTCCTTGATCACTATGATGTTGTTGATGATGTCTCAGAACCATTTTTTCTCTGCGGTAAGTGAAACACCTCAAACCTCACTTAAACACCCATCTAATGATTTATGCATGTATGTGAATTCGTTTGTTTAGCCGAAACGGGTTCTGGTGGGTAGTTCAAGATAAACAAGGGCCCTTGAGTTTAGAAACAAAGTGAAACACTAGGTAACAAGACAGTGGGTTGGCCATTGTGAATGAGAGAATGTTTACGACTGTGCCACTGGCCGTGCGACATTGGTTTGCTGATGGGTGCGGCCAAAAACTGGTGAGATTGGTCTCTGTGATACACTAATATCACAGGTTAGCTAATTCAGTGCAGCTTAGGTCCGTTGTCATGCTTCGTTCCAAGCCACCCCTTGCCCTTTTCCAACTGGAACCTGCTAAATCAGTCAGGATTGTGCGGAATATTTGACCTTCTGGAATATGAAGTATGTGACGTAGTCAGGAGAATCAGTGCCTAGAGTGGACATGCACTTTTCAGTCAAATGGAAAGCGCGAGAAAGTGATTTAGGAACCACTGTTTTAGAAAGGCTTGGTAGATTTGTTTCCAGGCCTCGTTTTGCTTTCGACACAAATGTTTAGTTAGGCCAAGAGAATAGCGCGTACCAAATTGGCCGTGGTTTAACGCAACTGGAAAACCAGTGAGCAAGATCTCTTTCGACTTACGATCAACATTGAATACCGGTTAAAAGGTCTTGTAAATTAGCATAGGTGCCTATTGACCTATTGGCTAGTGGAAGGATCGAAAATCATTTTGATCGGGTTTGGGTCTTTTAGCCTGCGGTGCTCCAGTTGATGGTTCCTCTCGGCTGTCACTGGCAAATTAGATTACACTGCGAGGGTTTGTAGGCTTTACGGCAAATTCATTACGGGTGTAGGATTATGTGAACATTCAGTGACTTCGCTCCACTGACAACCACACGCAGCCACGTGAGAGCTCGACTGATCTAGAGCTGCTCTTCACTCGCTCCTCATTTCTGCACCTTCTATTCCATTTACAGTGAGATGCTCGACACCACCTCAGCCATCAGTCGCTCTGGTGTGAATCATAGTCACTACAACACAACTTCACTACGTAATGCACTACTCATAAGGTTGCTGAAAACTCTTCGACAGCCCACGACCGGTTTCGCCCTTTCACTTCGGGCTCATCAGGTAGGCGCAGTCCCCGAGTTTCCGTCAACCTTATGTTCTACTTGAACCCAAATTGGACTGTTTTCGAGAAATACACTCATTTGCATAATCAATTTGGTTTTGCACTCACCTGGAACCCAGCTGAATCTCTCGTTTGTGATGATTTCAGACAACTGAATGTGCTGCACCAGGCCGCCTCATGTTCCAGTTGCTACGATATTCGAGATAGCGCGATACATGTATATTCGTAATTCACTACCCATAAGGTTGCTGAAAACTCTTCGACAGTCCACGACCTGATGAGCCCGAAGTGGAAGGGCGAAACCGGTCGTGGGCTGTTGAAGAATTTTCAGCAACCTTATTACCTGAAATCATCTTAAATGAGAGATTCGGCTGGGTTCCAGGTGAGTCTCTCGCAAAACCAAATTGATTTGCAGATGAGTGTATTTCTCGAAAAACAGACCAATTTGGGTTCAGAACATAAGGTTGACGGAAACTCGGGACTGCGCCTACCTGATGAGCCCAAAGCGGAAGGGCGAAACCGGTCGTGGGCTGTCAAAGAGTTTTCAGCAACCTTATGAGTAGTGCATTACGAATATACATGTATCGCGATATCTCGAATATCGTAGCAACTGGAACATGAGGCGGCCTGGTGCAGCACATTCAGTTGCCTGAAATCATCACAAATGAGAGATTCAGCTGGGTTCCAGGTGAGTCTCTCGCAAAAACCAAATTGATTTGCAAATGAGTGTATTTCTCGAACAAATTCACCACTCTTAAATCTATCTCGCGTCCGTCTCTGGTGCATGTTCTACCCGTGCTGGACCCTTTAGCAACGTTGGATATTCATCTGCGTTTCTCTACGGTCTGTTTTTTATCAACTATTCATTTGCAATCTGATTTGGTTTTCACAGGAGACTCCACTGAACCCACCCGAATCTCTCACTTATAATAGCTTACTTCAACTAGATGTTGCGCAAAGCCGCCTCACGTTCTATTTGTTACGATTTCGAGGATATCACATCTTCTTGGAAGGTCCACCTACAAATGAGGTTGACAAAAATAGAAAACTTTGGCCCCATGAAGGGCGATTTCAGCTATCATATAACTGGACCAAGCTAGGCCCTATCTAGTGGACTTATTTTATTCGCCGGCGTGTCGCCGTCGGGTAACCGTGTGCCACTGATAGCCGACAAGTCTAATGCGATCACCGCAGACAGGACGGCAGTCACAACATGTCTTAACAGTTCCTTCTCTATATCCAAAAGCTCGGACCTTCTTTGGCGCTGTGGGCGAAAACTGGTGGTCACTGAACTGGCAAACTCCGTTTGGTATCATTTGTCTTTTCGCCGGTTTCGTGCCTCAGCTTCTAGCTTAATGAAGAACCCGCACATCGGCTTTTATACTTTTGACCATCGTGCCCAGATATCGAAGCTTATGGCTACCAAGGTTCCATTTCTGTGTATTCGGTTCAACACACAGGAACTGTTTCTGAATCCCCCCACTCTCCACTAGGCACACATGTCCCAACCATCCTAGACTGCTTGCTGTGATTACGGCCTCCATTCAACCACGAAGTGGCCCTCAGATGGCCGTATGATTCCATCTAATGAACACCAAGTATTCACCTCAGACAGTGACTGCAAAAGCTACTTTAGAATCAGACGTTGTAGAAGTACAAGGTCAGTGGTTAATTGCTGGCAAAGAGGGAAGGTTAGGACATGTCCTAGTAGATGTGCAGCTACCGCAGGCTCCGGTCCCTGCGAGTTTGCTGAAAGCTACGTTAGTCTTGACAACACGGAACCACAACTTTCGGTCGACTGTCGAGCCAGCAGACAGCGAGCTTCCGATACAGCACAGTTTCGTGCAGCAGTCCAAAAACTCTCCTCTAGCCTAGATGTGTGTAATAGTGTTGTATATCTACCTATCGTAGGCTGATACATAACGTCATACTGCGCAGCAACAGTTACAAACATGATAATACGGGTCTCAGTCTAGAAGATCGGGACCAGCTCACGAAATACTAAACAGGTGTCCTTCTTGTTGGCATTAAAACAGCACGTCGGCAATGTCGTTCAGGAAGGCGGCATTAGTGATGGTCGTTAGATAAGTAATAAAAAGAGCGAGGCAATGTCGCGTTCGTGTTTTACACCAATGAGGATTTTGAACTCAGTTGTAGTCAGCCGATTTGTTTGCACTTTCGCCCTCATTTTATCAAGTGAGTTGTATATGAGTTTGACACATTTTGGCTGACGTTGGTATTCGGAAACAACTGTTCACAATACGTCTGGGTTGGCGGAGTCCAAGTTTTTGTTAGATTTATGAAGGCGGTATGGAGTGGGGGTCTAACGATGTTATCAGGATATTTCTTGTGCAACAAATAGGAGATCCAGGGTGCTGTGACCAGCAACGAATGAACATTGTTCTTCAGAGATACGTGCTTCAACCACTCCAGCAGTCTGGTAGCTGATTAGCGCTTGTTTCAGGATCTCGGACAGGCTGGCGCATCTGCAGCTACCAAAAAAATTCCGCCTTGGCGTGATTAGAGTACTCCTATATCCTGGTGGACCTTCCTCCTTTTGGTTGTTGGTGCTGGCCAGTTTCAGAAGTGCATTCCTCAAAGTCGGGCAATCACACTTGAGTGGTTCCATTCCAAGCGTGTCTTCTCCGGATACCTTGCCAATTCGCAGTTAGATGTTTACCTCCCGTATCCGTTAGGTATTCTGAAGAAGATCCAGGGGCACTTTCATCTCTCTTTGGAGCAATCGATCCGCCACAGTTAGGTTGAGGGTCATCGACCGATGCAATATTTTCCTGAAATGTTTGTGCCATATATACAATAGTTCCGTAGGTTATGTCCATTTCAGTCCTGAAGCGCCTGGGTAGGTTTGATGCTCCGCCCACAAAGTGGTTTTCAAAGAGTTGTAAACTTTTTGATACCACCGAAAAGTGAATCATCTAATGTCCCCACTTTCCGTTCAATTGGTGCGGCTGAGCTGGTTCGTCCAATGATTTTTGGCATCCTTTAGCCCATATTCATTTACCTGTTTTCCGGATCACCAAAAGACTTGTCAAACGCTTCGTCCTTTTCAACTAGCAGCTGCTTTTTGTACTGGGTTTTGTTGTCAAATCAGTCAAGATTTCTTGAAGAAAGTTGTCCAGTTCGGTTGACTATCATAGAAACATTCGATGCTTCAATTTATGTCACGTTTCTGCTAGCCGTTTGATTGCATTAAAGCCTGTCAAGATGGAGGCCAGTCGTGCAAATTGTCATGCATCCCAGCGTGAATAGAGTAGAGGGCATAGAGGTAGTAAGTGTGCGAGGAACGGCTTTATATCACCAGAGTTGACAAGAAAACCCAAAAACTGTTAGACGATACCTAAGTCTGATTATAGGTGCTGACAGTAAAGTATCATGCTGGTTTGTGCTTCGTCTGTTTTAAGACTCAGCCAAACTTGTATTAAAGCGAAAGCTTACCCACTGATAAATCTCCATATTGTTTACTACAGTTTTCCCAAAAAATAATTTTTCGATAATCCCGAGCGTTTTTCCGGCTGATCCAAAACAACCTACTCTGTCATAGTTGAATGGAATCGCAAACGACATTTCAGATGTGCTTCGGGTCCAATTTTATTGCGTTACCTTTGATTGTTCTGAGGTTTGCTGCTGAACAGATGCTGTCAGCTGCAAAAAATATGAACATGGATCTCCAAACTGAGTCCCTGCCCTCCATTTAGAAGCCAGAAAATAATACTCAATTTTAACTAAGACAATCAGCAAAAGCGTCACTGACGAAGCACCAATCTGATTTGCTTATGTAAAAGTGAACTAAAACTTGTTCCAATTGGTAGTGCGAGGAGATTTTGCGATTTCTAGCGGAGTTTTTGTCTCGCAATTGCAGCCAATCCACGTTGAAAGACCGAGAGGTATGTGCAACTGTTTAAGCCCCATTGGGAACTACCGGTGGTTCGCGGAAAACTTTATTTCAGGCAGTGAATGACAAGCCAAAATCCAGTTCACCGCCGGGACGGGAATGACTGCGGCTGGTCGATTCAAATTTCATATCTCATCCTTCAACTCATGTTCTGCGTCTGATGAAGCTACGAAACAGTACGCATGGACTGAAATCATACCGCTAGGTTCCTAACGTTTCGCATTATTCAGTGAATTACATTAGAAAGATTCACCTGTCACGCCGTGAAAGTAACAAACAAACCGTCGAATTTCATTTGAAAAATAACTCGAGGCCCTGCCAAAGGAGCTTAAAATATACCTTCGGAAAATACACACCATTTGTCATGCTATAGAAAAGAATGTTGGTAGCTCAGGTAGTATAGATGGTCGTTGGTTTGTTCACTGAGCTTGGCAATTTGATTGCAAACATTTCATAACCAATCGAAGTGACATCATCCGTGCGTTGTGGTGGATCGTAGCAATGGGTTGGTGGTTGCGAGTGTTTGTGACAGAGCCGAACACATCAAAGAAATTTTATTTAAACTCAGTGTTTCATTCGATCAACAATCCCCAAAGTTTGTAAGTGCTTATAAGCAGCAAACTCTCGTCACAAAATATCCAGGTTATCTGTTCTGTGTTTCTGACTTGGTAGTCTCAGTGATGGTTCGAAGTCACGTTCAGTCCAAGAAAACTAACAGTGCATTCACCGAACTGACCCACAGTAGGCACGTCTAGCAACGGTTATTATCACAAGACCAGTTTCCGACTGAAAGTCACAATCTCAGGTAAACTGATGACCTGAATTTTTGTATTCGCAAGAAAGCTCAACACGACCATGATATGTGATTAACGTCGTCCGTTTTCTGCAGAATTCTCACTCAAATATGCGATAACCGATGATGAGTCGGCTAGTTGTAATTGCAAAGCCAGTATGCTTCAGGGAAAGCGTAATCACTTCCTTACCGATAGTTTTTTCCATACTGCTCCTCAAATACAACGAAAATCACTTTGAAATTCTGATCCACCAATTAGTAAGCGCTCAGTTTTTTAAACGATTACCTTCATAAAATGACTCCTCACCTTTTCGGCCGTAGATTTCCAGGCGTGTTACCTTTCCCCGTTTACTTCACTTAGTGATTGTGCACTGCATGTGTGCGCAAAAACGGCGAGGACACCAAAGACTCGCCTGTAACCAAAACATGCAATGGCCAGATAGGTGTTTAATAAATGGCGCAACAACCCTTTTTTGACTCAACCGGTTCGCCAGTGTTTCTTCAGGCTGTGTGCGACACAACCGAGTGGCATCACTGCGACCGTATTGCTGAATTTTTGATCATGACACCCGTATTGATTCGGTGGAGATTCGGGTGCTTTTATTTATTGATGCTTCGCTGCCGTACGAGTCCCAGGGTTTGTTGTACACAGCCCGCAGTGATTACCAGAAAACGAACATCACCTACGGGAAAATCGGCGAATGTCCGGGCAGAATAGAATATTATCTATGCAGTTATAGTCGATGACTTGGAAACTTATCTAGGAAGGACACCTGATCGTTCGCATATTCTGTCGGAGAGTTTTACCGCACGGTATACTAATCTATACGGTTTGCTTAACAACAACTCATCTGGAGACTACAAGGAGTGAAATTGACTTACTGCCTGTTTCGACACATGGATGGAAAAGTCTGTATTAAGTTAGGACTGACAGTCATCTTAAAGCCCACCGGTGACTGTTTTTTAATATCGCAGCACGCTTTGTGCCTATTCCAGACTACGCGGTCCGAGGCTGGTGAAGCAAAGCTGTTCAAATAGTGAGGTTACTACGTGGAGTTCAAGAAGCTGAGTCAAATGGGAAGATAATACAAGCTTTCATTGTGCATAGTTACTTAGGCTCCGCCCAGTCATAGGTCGAGTAGACGAGGATGGAATCAATCTAACAATCTCAGAACAAGTTCTCCGAGTAAAATACTGGAGTTGACAAATCCTCTAATTTTACGGCCATTCGGTAAGCACACTGATTTGGACTGTGGATTAGCGGAGTCGCATTGAAAAACCGTTCCCTAACCAGTCAACGAAACATAAATGAAAGTAGGTAACAAGTGTTATAAATTAACAGATCAACTGAAGTAAATCCGGCAAGTTCAGGAACAGCACTGGACGCAATCAATTTACCACCTATAAAACGTGTTTCCAGCTACTAGATTTTCGATCACTGGAAAGTGGGAGAGTGTGGGACATAAAGCCAAGTCTTGGAGGCGATGAAATGTTAAAGTAGAACGCAGTCCAAGCATATACGTTCTCCAAGTATATCTTGTGCGGAGGCTTCAATGTAGAATGGCATCGACGAAGCAGAACTATCGACAGGGCAGAGCCCGTTGGACGGTGCTGGTGGATCTCTTACAGATGAAAGCAGCTGTACGACATAAACGCACAGAGGGATATTTGACATTTCAGGACACGAAAAAAAGAGGGCACAGTTGCAGATTACCGCCAATATTGCTCGACGGGTACGTCTGTTTGAACGGTTCAGTAAGCCTTTACCACACTTTTCTGGCCGGAAGGTCTGTGGTTCGAACCCGACCTGAGGGCAGTAGCCCAGCCCTCGTGCTTCCCTTGGGTGGCATAACAACTACGCACCGGAAGGGTGTTGCAGCTGAACGAGACCAGAAACCCTGACAAGTGAATATACACTGTTTTCATATCTCAAAAGACTAAAGAATGAACTGTTTCGCCCCTGTTATGTAGCAGACCACAGAAGCATTTCCTATGTTCCACAAGTCGGCTATTGGCTCATTGAATATTCACTTTTAAGAACCAACTGGATTCCAAGTTGTCCATGGCAAAGATCGTCCTGACCAACCAGAGGGCACCAGTCAGAGGGTAGTGAAATTCGCTCGTTCCTTCGACCAGTGGACGCTTCAATTTAATCTTTCAAGCACTTGATTAGACCTGTATTACGCGCTGTGATGTTTTGGTGAATGTAGCTTGATGTCCCTGATAGCACTGAAAAGAGTTCGAGCGAATGATGTCTATGTGGAAATTTG
Source organism: Clonorchis sinensis (assembly GCA_003604175.2). Lineage (NCBI taxonomy): Eukaryota > Metazoa > Platyhelminthes > Trematoda > Opisthorchiida > Opisthorchiidae > Clonorchis > Clonorchis sinensis. Next base: position 17,157,922 of record CM030373.1, on the reverse strand, counting down.
GGATCACTGTTGTACCAGCAAGCAACATTTTCTGAAGAAAGAGGATAACGTGAGATATCCGCAATTAGTCCACACAAAATTGCACATAATCTGTCAGATTTTATGTGGACGAAACTGATTCGTCAGAACAGAGCCTGGTACCAACAGAGACTTACAAGTCAATCACGGGACAATCAATCACTAGCTTCTCCACAAGCATAAAGGTGTGTTGCATGACGTACAGCGGGAGGCTCCGCCCCTTACTGTGCCAAAAATCGGATGATCTAGGTTTTCAGAGGGTTTACGAGTTCCTGACTCCACGATAGTTTCGTAATATTCGGACATCGCTGAATCCAGTCCATTTGGCTCAAAGGATGTTTACCCTAGTCTTTGCAAATAGGTAGAAGCTACTTTTATAACGGCCAAATGAGCTTCTTGAATTGGCAGCAGCGGTTGCCAAACTCTTGCCTCCTTTCTTTGAGGCAGTCTATCACAAACTTCTGTTTCGTCAGCCTTTTATTGGTGAGTTAGTAAGCTTATGTTCAATGCCGCCAACTGAGTATGGTCAACAACATATCGTCCGTAAACAACCGTTTGCTTGTTCCGACATACAAACTCAGACACTGTCAGAACAGTGATAACACGTTAGACTCACAAGCCAGATTTCCGAAGACCATATCCCTGGCGTAAGCATAGCTGACGATATCTGACGAGAGCGCAAGCCATGCCTACCCCCGTGATCTGGGCTAACCAGAACGATCACGCCAGAACAAAATAAAAAACTGTTCAAAAGACAGAAAGACAGAAGGAGAGAGATTGAAATGCGGCCTACCATAGTGATCGACCTTCCGTTCAGGACTGCTCTGAGTCTTCACTATCAACCTGGTCTTCAGCTCTACCTAGAAATTTCCACTTTCTTGACAAAGCTAACAGCCACAACCCAGCTGCCACAATGGAAGTAAACGATACTCCTGAGAAGGTGCACACAGGTGCGTAATTTATTAACACCGGCGCCTTAATTGCATTCAGTGACAGGATGTTTTCGTTTCGTTAACAAGGAAAGTGCTCCCTATGCTTTTGGTCGTCTTGGTACAAGAACGCGAGCTACAGGGGAAATTTGGCGGTTCAGCAGGATGGACAACATAATCCTCCACAAAAACCGTCGCCATGGGAGTCTCTATCGAGCATTTGGGAAATTTGCATCAGCGCTGTTTCTGGAAGTGAATACATTAAGCATTACTTCTCGGACGCATAAACAAGATGCAATCACAGAGCTCTTGCTCTGCCTTGAAATCAATCAACCAAACTTATGAGGAAAATTTAGCATCCAGATTCCTCTGCGAGATCGTATCTTCCTTGTATACCCTACGAAATTTGGTGACTTCGACGATATTCTCGCTCAGCAGCTAATGAGTCATCAAAATCATCCAAGCCAACAAACTAAGGTTTCCTCACATCTTTGAGCTTACCGCGTTTCTGTATATTTCGTCAATATCGGAATGTGTCTCTCACCTGTGTGGATTTAGAAGCCGTTGGGCCCTGAAAACGACATGACGATTTGTTTGTCATGAAGCACCACTAGATGCGCACAGTCGTCTACGTGCCACTATGACAGACAGGTTTACGAGGAATTCCAGGCACGTGGTTCCGTACTCGTTTTTCAACATGGAAATCACTATTCCACTCAGAGTGGTGAAACTTTGACTGAGCCACCCCACTGTGTATGTATGTTCGCATCAACATTGTTACTTTTTCTGTTCGACTGTTCAATTGTCGGGTGCGGAACCGGAGTTGCGTGCATCGATATAGTTAAATTCACCCACCTATTTATCAGTCGGTATCAAATGACAGACGTGCTCTTCGGTGATTGTCGAATCTGGATTATAGGTGTCCTTGTGTACACCAAGAGTATAAAGGGGCACAGGTGTTGTGTGCCTACAAACGGATCGCGTTGTTTTCACCATGAGTGGCGAAAAATACAAGGTGAGTTGGACGGTGTTCCTGACTGACATAAGCTGTTAAATTCTCCATTCAGTCACGGTTTGACTTTCAATCCAAGCTGAAAGTTTGGACATTTCTTCTTGTATGTTTGCTATTCACCAAGGCAGGTAACAGAATATTTTCACATAGATCCAACGAAATGAGGTTTTTGTCCACCTTGAAGCAGTTCGTATGTGCCATTAGGAGGGTTTTTCTTGGAAAATCATCTGAACAAGTGTTCCAGAATTTCCAAGAGAATGATTCTTAGTGGTGCTGTGGGAGAATCAAGGGAATGGTTTTAGTTATTGTCAACAACTTTTTCCTTCTTGGCAAACTGACAATGAACTTACCCAATAGATTATTTCCGCGATTTCAGCAGAAATCCTTTGGATGGTCGTATTCGAGAGAGGTCGCAACCGATAGGATTGCGAGCAATAAGCAAATGCCTGTTTGAAAATATTCCTCAAATTATTAAATTTTCAAAACGGAGTCGAAGAGTTTCCTTTTGGCCGCTGATTAACTCGGTTTTCGGCAAAACATGAGCGAGTTATATGGGTCAACAAGAGGCACTTAGCAGCTTTTTCATTCTCATCTGAAACGCACAGCAACGTGAATAGGCTTCAAAACCCTCGGAGTAGGAGATATGCGAACCAACTAGGAGGTTTGGATGGGGTCAATTTTCATTCGTGGGGACAGATATACACGCACACTTGGCGGTTTAGCGCTATGCCAGTTCAACTTATCAGCCATAAACAATGTACCATAGGCAAATTTGCTCCAGCTGCTACAATATCGACCACCTGAAAAGGTGAGAGTGTGGGACATACAGCCAAGCCTTGGTGAGTTCGGCAACTGGGTAGCTACGCATTGAAGGCGATAGCTTTGATACCCGAGAGCCATCGACTGCGCGACTGGGCCATTTCTACCAATGCCATTAACCATTGGTGAGTTGAGTCCCGAGGTCCCGTTCCAGGAAGGCGGCAGTTTCCGACCCGACTAAGTTTACTGGTTAGTGTTTTCGTACTTCGTTTCCAGGTCATGCAATGTCCGCCTCTCGGTTGCTTCCACTCAGCACAGGACTGAGCGAAAAGAGCTCTGAGGGGCAAATGGGTCTTTAACATACGGAGTACATGTCCTAACCAACGTAACCTATGATGTGTGAGTAATTCGTCTTCCTAAGACCATGTGGCGTACATCAGCATTACTAATCCGGTGTTCCCGGCAAATCTGCTTCGGGGACACCGATGGTCAAACATTGACGTCTTCCGTATATCCTCCTAGCGTAGGGACCACGTTTCTGATCCATGAAGCAGTATGGATCGCAACACTGTAGTGTAAACTCTGCCCCTGACAGACAAACTGACGTCACGTCGGCGCCATAGGTGTGGGAGGTTGAGAAAAGCTGCTCTTGCCTTTCCGATTCGAGAACTAATCTCATCTCTGGCCGGTCCACCAGAACTTATACAGCTACCCAGGTAAATAAATTTATTTACAACGTCGATTGGCTCTTGCAAGCAGATCTATACAATGTGAACCTGTGTTGAAAAGATCTTTTTCTGATGAATTCCCAAAAAAAATTTCTCTCGGATCTTTGTTGATTTTTTGAAGGTTGTCTTTGATTTACTGCCTATTGTAAAAGGCAAATGGGTAAAAGGTTTAGAATTAAATTTCTTTTAAAAAATAGAAAATATTCACTCAAATAAATGGAGATTGATACCGGAGAGAGAGAGAGAGAGAAAGAAAACTGTACTTTGACTTTGGAACAGACAAGTAAAACTCCTGTTTACTACTTGATTGTGCTACAGGAGTTTAGTAAAAGTGACTGAACTACAGTTGCAGCTCTCACTAAGTCTTCCTGACCAGGTCGGCCGAAACTGGCGTCTTTTGAATGATGGCCAAAGTGCCCTGACTACACCGTATGACAATACAATTAAACGCTGGCTTTTAGAGGTGAAACAGCTATAAAAACCTCACTTTGTGGTCCTTCGAGGTGTATTCAGTGAAAATTTCAATGCAGAAAATTTCAAAACTGTCTTCCAGTTTGTAGGTCCCGAACAGCGAACGCCACAAGTTTGATACTTCATTTTTTTTCCGGTTGGTAGTTCAGTGTGTTGTGTGATGTTGTTAGCCAGATACTGGTTTTTCTGTTAATCGAGCGTAGCAGTTGGCTTACAGGTATCCCGTCAATGATAGAGAAGACAATCAGTAGGTCTGCCATCAGTCCTGTACTGATGGTGCCCACGCGGCTCAAGACAGCTTAGTGGTTAACGCGCAGAATTACCAAACAGATGGGCCGTCGCTCGAACCCGAACTCAGTATCTCTAGGTTTGGGTCAGCTGACAGTAGCTCAGCCCTCGTATTTCTTTTGAGGGAACCATAAAATGGATCAAAGTTGAAGGATCATCCACCTCATCTTATTAGTAATTTTGATGTCTCCTCGAGTATTACCGGAACTTTTGTAAGCCAGTTGGCAAGTTCTGCGAACTCCTTAAAAGTGACCTGACCAGAAACCGATAAACCCATTCAAATAATCAACATTTCGGTACACTACCAATATTTGGGTGCATCTTTCTTGAAAATAGTTGAGTTAAACAAAAGGACATGGGATTGGATTTAGGGAAGTGAGAAGGACCCTCAGTCTATAACTAGCTCGGGGGAAAGATAAGTGAATCTCCCATCAATCGAGAAGCCAATCACCATGTGACCACATGTTGGGATTAGTTGATTGGCGAGTTAGCCACTCCGCTGTTCAGTCACTCCTAGCTGAAAGTTTAAGTGTTCAAATGGCTAACAAAGGAGTCGCGGGTTTGGTCATCCTGAGAGATGCGCGCCACTGGTGATGGAACAGGTCTACCACGTTCATCAATTTTCCAGTATACATTGGCCTCACATCCTAGACGAAATCTGCACTGAAAACGTTATTTTCATATATACATACGCACATACATGCACACACACATTGAGTCTTTGCCGCTTCCATGAAACACAGAAGTTTTGTTTTGTTTTCATCGTTGAAAATTCGGAAAGATGGTTGTATATCATCAGTGTTTGCTGCGCTCAGAGGGTGTTTTGCAGTGGTGGCACTAATAATCGATCTGAACATTCATTTAAGTCAGTATTAGCAACACGCCTTTCAGCACTTCCATTTCAATTAGCGACACAAACACCTTCAATATACGGGAGAATTTTTCACTGGTTTGTGGACTACTGCGGGTCTTGTTCCATTTTACAATAATAAAAAGCCAGCTTGCCGATACAAACAAGCCTTCCACCACCTGACTGCTTTGCAGCAGTAACCTTATCACACCTAACACTATATAGAGGAACATACGGATCACCCAGGAAAGGTCAAACAAAATTGGTGCTGGAAATAACAAGTTGTGTGGGAAATTTTCGTTGTAGAGCACTATGGCACTCGGATTTAAACTGCCGCAAGAATGGCATCATTGTACTGATTGCGATATTCTAGTAGATAATTCAGTAGCAGTCCAGTTCTATGCCATACAGCGCACCATGAAATGCATGTTTGCTAACGAGAATAATCTTCATTTCAGACTGCTGCGATCTATACTCTACTTCCTTTTACCAAATGAGGACTCTTCGCCAAGTAGTATAAATGTCTAGAACTCGAGGTAGCTCGGTAGTTAAGGCACGAACTTACTGGTTGGAAGGTCCGTGGTTCGAACCCAACCCCGGTATCTCAACTGGTCCTGCCTAGGCTTGAGCAACCCGGTGTTATCTCAACCTTCTCGCTTCCTTCAGGTGGCATGGCAGCTAGGCACCGAAAGGTAATACAGCTGAACGATTTATGGATTGTTTTGATTACAAACGTACGAGGATTATTACTCATCGCTAGCTGTTTTTATCTTAGGGACATTGATACAGACTCATCATCCTTTGTGCATATGCTGGCAGCGTGAGCGCGTCCATGTTTCTCATTCTTGTTCTGAAGCATGAGTCAGGCACTCACAGTTTCTTAGAAAACAAATGACGGTCCTAGTCGCATGACTGTTCGAAATGCTGAATCACTTTTACAGAGTTACACATGGTGTTTAACGGTTTTTATTGAGACCCTTCATTCTGGAAGACCTGAAATCCTAAAGCATTGCTTATAAGGTTTCTAAAAACGCTTCGACAACTGGTTTCTTGGGAATCATCAGCTAGACATCGTCACCAAGTTTTCATCAAACTTAAGTTCTATTTTTGCGGCGAAATATACGCAAGTGGCGAAATAAGCATTTTCGCAAATTACGTTTGTTTGTAATCTTCAATAGAATGTGTTGCACAAAGCCCGCCTCTTGTTTCAATTGGTTTATTGGTTGAGGTGTCGAAGTATGTTTTCTTGACGCAAGATGAAGTTGCTGAAAACTGGTGGTCTACCCAGTTGAAAGGATTATGATCCAATGATCCCACTGGGTTTTATGTGATTACTCCGTTAACATCTACTTACTTTCAAACGGATGTAATTAACCGCCGATAATTTACTTTTTATCGCTGTTTCGTTCAGCTATACTATTTCCCTTTCCGAGCACGCGGTGAAGTGATACGCATGGTGCTGCATGCAGCCGGTGTGCCTTTTGACGATGAACGCATCCCAATGGATGACTGGCCCAAACGAAAATCTGAGATTCCTGGCGGAAGAATGCCTGTGCTCCAAGTGATCGACCCCGATAAACCGGATACACCGAAGAACTTTGTGGAGAGCATGGCAATAGCACGGATGCTGGCAAAAAGATTTGACTTAATGGATGACTCGGAAGAGGGTTATTACAACACTGAACGAATGATTGGTGAAGTAAGTTGGTAACCTTAGTCTTAGCAGTATCTTCGTAATAATAAAAGATAGAGCATTGCATAGAGACTGATAGATTAGATATACAAAGCACGTAGAATGCACTCTCTTGGTGTAAACGGTTTGCATACTGCTGTGGTTTTGTAAACAACAATTCATGATTGAGGATATTTCGTATTGTTCGAATGAAGATTCGCCTGGATCATCTAACTGGAAATGCCTATGTGGTCTTGGTCGGTTTATTAGCCCAGGAAGTTCCCCAGCATTGCTAAAGTTTATCCCTGTTGGTTGATCAGATGGTAGTTGATATGTTTGCCGAGCTTGGTTATTGGTTTACAAACGATTCGTCCGCAGTCAAGGAGACATTTTCAGTGAGCCGCTGAGTGGGTGCTTCCTCTGTTCCTAGCTGGGTTTATATAGTTTTTGAAGGGTATCTAATATCTTATCATATGAGTGGCCAGTTGGTATATACTTTAGTATATACCAACTGGTATACGTTGATATACATATACCATTCTTGTAGTATTATTGGTGCGATCGTGATTTGAACTGCGTTGTGGTCTGTGGGCCTCGTATTCCACTGGTTGGTTGGATTGCTGTTTTGGGGTGTTTCAGCCATCCAAACAATCAAAGTTTATTGGTGCATTCAAGATAAAAATGCACAAAATGTAAAACTACGCGGCATTTTACTAGTGACGACTGAACTCCAAACCAGTGCTTTGGTAAATTTCAATTTATCCCTGAGACCAAGTGATTAGTTAGGACAATTGATCAGTTCAGTCGTGAATAGGTTGGTTGTGAACGTCTCACACCTCAATTGGGATGCCAGCTACACTTGGGATCGGCGAAGCTACGAGCTCAAGGTCAAGGGCTTGCTACTCTTCAACATGGGAACACGTGACTGCGCGGAAGGGAAGTTCTCGTTTGGCAAATTTTATGTCTACCCTAATAAACATTCACTTGTACGAATTTCATAGTCCTCTACTAATTAGGATAGTGAAGTAAACACCTTCCTTAGATTTTTAGGTTTCATTGATGGACATCGAGCAAACTAGGAAATTCGATTAAGCAATTCATTTCATTTTTGGCTCAGTCAAATCGCGAAGACGGTAAGTGGGGCACTTCCCAAAAATAGAAGTCTGTGAGGTGGTGCAGTGTTATTTTCCCAGAAGCCTTGGTGCTACTAAAAGGCAACTTCATACCGTTAGAGTCTCTTTCAACCAAACAGAGATCAAATCAAAGGTCTGTGTAATGCATCATGCTAGATAATCTCGTTTAGTAAGAGGGAGAACGAGTTGCCTTTGCTGGGACATGAGTTCTGCAGGTCATTCTAGAGATGATACTGATGAAAATTGAAGAGATGATTAACACTTGGTATGCCACGCGTATGAGGAGCCACTCAAGTTTTTTGACAATCAAAAATCACACGCTTGAATTCCAAGGTGGCCACATTAACCTGCACATGCAAATTGCACCCTCTGTTGCGAGGCGCATGCAGTTTCGTGACGGTAACCGTACTTCTCTATTGTATTAGATGGCAGGATACTGCAAACAACCCTGAGACTTTTCTGTTCTGTCGGTTAACCTAGGTTTCAAGGATTTTGACGTGAGTACCCATAAAGCCACTATCTCCATAAGTGGCTTTTATTGAGGATTATCTCTGTATTCTGTCTAAACTGATATATGGAAAACGGTTTCTACACTGTCAATTGTTCCGGAGGTTGTAGGTACTTAGGGAGGCTCCGAACGGACACCACTCAATTGGGTTATGTCAATGACTCCTTTGTTTGTGAGTTCAACGACAGCTGATTAGGATACTGCCTTTAAAAGCCACTGAGTGACGTTTACATAAACTCAGCTAGTCAGGTGAGTCTAGGCCACAATGACAAATACATACCCCTTTCTTTCTTTATCTCCATCAAAGTGCGAAGACGTGTTCAAAGAGTTCCGCAGCGTCTTCCTGTCTCCGGCGGATAAGAAGGAAGAACTCTTGAAAGAAGCAATGGAAACTTCCATACCAAAACAACTGGACGTGAGTATACACAAGCCCATGGGTTGTTGAACCAGTTCTGGAGGATTTATTCCTGTTTGTTTCTTCAACGGTTACCCAAAAAGCCGTTCTAGAGTATCTTTGCAAACAACATTTTTATGGTTATTCAACATAATGTTGGAGATACATTGATAAAGAGACAGATGTTAGGCAATCTTTAGTGATTTGCCACCGCCAGAAATCTGTTCAAACCTTTCGAAGGTTCTAGATGTGATTGTTCTACCCGTTGTTTCCTTCAGACAGTCACATAACTAGTCAAATCGTGTTTCTGAATAGTCAGAGGGCTTTGTTAGATCAGCAGTCTACCATCCAGGAGACCTGATAGCTGCCAAGATATGAGCTTTGGATCTTGCCTCGTATACTGAAAACATTGGCCACCCGAGTATCTTCGCCTTTATTGGGACAAAGTAGATGGGCGTAGAGGAGTCGAACCATGACCTTTTGATGGAAGGGTACAGCCACTTTTAGATAGATTGCATATATTAATGGTACTCCTTAGAATATGTTATTAAACAAACGGTTCCAGGCCCAAGTGTTGTAACGATGTGAGTGAATTTGACATATAAATGTGGATTATTGTACGTCTACACATGTGTGTTCAGTTGTTCATGTGAGTTCTCCGGCTCCAATCTATTCCCCATCAAAACTGACTGTTTTAATTTCTCTCAACATCACAGCTTATTTCAAAGTCACTGAGCGAATCTGCTGGCAAGTTTGTTGCTGGATGCAAAGTCACCCTGGGCGACCTCTGTCTGCTGGCATGTCTGGATCACGTGGACAAATCGGATCCTGAATTTCTGAAAGATAAATACCCCAAACTGTTGGAGTGGCGCGAAGAAGTGTTGAAGGAGAAGCCGAAGCTGGCAGATTACATAAAGTCACGTCCTGACACACCTTTCTGATTGTTTATGAGAAGTTATTGAATAAAGGCTTGGATCACTGTCGCATCATTACCCCTTTATTCAGTTTACCTTTGGGTGTTTTGCTCCACCGATCCCTGATTGACTGTTTTTGACGTTGCACTTCTCAAACCGTCCACATTGAAACATGTGTTGCAGTCGGAAGGCACACATATAAAATGTCCACATTCTGATTATACCTGTGCCTCTCCAGGGGGCTCCATCTTGAGGGATCGAAAACAATTGAACTCTGCTGTGCCCTAGTCTGTTTCAGCGAGGAGTTCCGCAAAAATAACCATAAAAAAACTAATTTCACATGTCCTCTCATGATCCTTGGTATTTTCTGACTATCCCATCTCCAGATTGTGGAAACATTACTTAAATATTTTTCCTATCCACGCACTTAAAATGAGCTACACTCAATTCAGTCTCAATGAACAGTCCTAGGAACTCAGAGAGGTTAACTTGCAATCGAAAAATATCCGGACCAAGTACAAAAGACTGCACGAAGGCTTGCTTCAAAGAGGTTAAATGAAACGGAAGGACACATTTTAACGGATCGTGGGTAACAACATCCTAAGGAATCGCAGGATCTTTAATCGCTTTTGTTCTACTAAACAGTCGTTGATATTCAGGTTGCGTCCGTTTGGGTGAATAGAAGCCACAACACTAGTAGAATCCTATGTATGTCAGATCGATACAACTAGAGTTTAGACTTGGGCTAAAGCCGGTCCCTGGATGAATGTTCGCTCACTACTGCACTCGTTCCCGTGATCTGATAACGAGGTGGCTGACATCTGTGCAAACCCCAGTCGAACTGACTAGAGAAGCCTTCATCCAGCATGGAGTGATAAATTCAACAAAACGAGAAAAAAGATATCAGGGCTACAAATGTCACTCAAGACAGGAGACGAGTTTGTTCAAACGACTCTGTATGGTGGGAATCGAATGCGGCTGAAACTGACAGTTGGAAGTTAACAAGTTCTCGATTTTGTTAACCTGGGTAAACAACATTTGGAGATTTAGGAACCCCCGGTAAAATGGATGAATTTCGGTGTGAAATCACGAGTTTGTTTACTCCAGTTAGCAACTCTGAGAGCTTTTGGACAGACATGATCTCATGAGCGACAATGTCGTCAGCGTGTCCGGCCTACACTCAGTGTGTACAATTCAGAATTACCATGTATACAAACTTCGTACCAAGTTATGTCGTTGTACACTTGTTGCTAGGGCAGCAAGTGAAGTAGTTAAGAGAACTTTTTGAAAATCATACGATTCTATGCGAGTCAAAGTAGTTCAATAAATTGGGACAACATGCCAAAGCATTATCATAAGCTGCCTCTGTTCGTCCCTGTGATAGCTGGGCTCGAATGAACAATCGGTTTCTCTGGTGCTGCGATAAGTATTTTTAGTTAACCACGATTCATCCATTCAGGAAGGTTTGGTACTCTTGATTTCAACAGTTGTTTCATCCTGCAAGTGAAGCTATGCTATGCTGGAAAGCTCAAAACTGTAGAGTTTGACATAACCCAATAATTCCTGAAGACTTCTTGAGGACTCAGCAGGCAGGCGTAATCCCCCGTAGGTCTGTTTCATTCTTGGTGGAAATCACCAGGAGTGCGCATCTTTTCAACCTGTCAAGGCATTCGAAACCATAAACTAGTAGCCAAATACTAAATGCTGTGACCACAACCAGCTGAGTAAGAGTTGGCCTTAGTCATTTATAAACAGGATATACCACTACTCGGTCTTCAACCACGCGATTCCTAGCACATGGGAAAGTGTTGATTGGCCCCTGACTTAGGAAATTGCAAAAATCGGTGGCACAAAAGGTAAGGAAAACTGGTGTTTTAACACAGCCTCTTCACCCAGAGAGCTTTCTGCCTAATGTTGGCAGTCCCTTCAGTACAACTATGTGTGGACCCACAGTGAACGTCCATAGTGCAAAAACTAGCTGGAACGCTCACCAATATCAGTAACTATGTAGTCGTGGAAAGTTCTTTTCACCTTTAAATCCCTCGCTGCTACTGTTATGGTTACTTTTCACTTTGTTGAGAAAAAAACTTGTCATGGGCCTCACTATTCACCCATCTGACTTATTTAAGTCGACGATCATCAGCCCGCATTGTGCTGTCAACGGTATCAGTAATTCACCACAACCTGCATGGTCCAGTTTACTGTTCTCTTTGAAAAAGAGCCTAAGGAAAACAAGCTATCTCTTGTGTTTTGAACAGTTTTCTCTGCAGCCAAAGCAATTGTTCTTGTTCAATCCACAGGACTGCTCTCAAGGCACTGTTTCGCGTAAGTTTCCACAGCATAGTCTCCCAACGCAAAACAACTGGTACTGAGAATTGCTCGAGTATAATTCGCGATCAATAATCGGAAACCAGCAGGCACATGGATCATTCCGTTATGGCATACCGAATGAATATCACCATGACGACAAACAAATGGTAGAGTCATGTGACGTTTTGACCATAGATTTTACAACCCATAGATAAACAGAAAACACACATGTAGTTTTAAGTGACAAGTAGCACGACCCGAGGCATAAATGAGCACGACAATTCCACGACAACCGAACCAGATGGACGTTGGGCAATGTAGATTGAAGTTTGCAGAAGAAAATAACTTCGATCGGGTAGGTCGATGTCTCACCTGAAAGAGGTGAAATTACCTACACGGGACACTCCAGTAAGATCAGAATTCAAACAGTTTTATTTGAGAACTCCAGTCAAGGGCACAAACATGCTTTTATCGACACGATTCTGGTACTGAGCACGACTGAACCCAATTGTATGTGATTTGAATCAACGCGACCTTTCTACACCAAAATGCAGGTCACAAATTGTCACCGTTTCCGATTGAATGGAATTTTCCTACATGCCTACAGTTGTCAAACCGTCAATAAGATCATGCTTATGTTTTCTTCACGCACATAACACGCCTGGGGATAATGACGAACTCACTATTTCAAAACGAAGAACCCCAACAGTTGTTCTGCTGAATTCTCATGCTGTATCCATAAAAAAGAATGTGGTGGTCGTTCGTGCAACTGCAGCTGCTTTCCTAGGATGGCGGACGATTTCAGTAGGTATGCTAAGATACCACGTACACCAAAACGAAGAAGTTGATTGATTACTACCCAGGGTTATGTAGTGCAAAAGTGAGCAGGGGTATTCCAAGCGTTGTTTAATCGGGAACTTTCTTGTCATCTATTTGCATTTGAATCCTGGGAAAATGTATTGTGCGTTCATGAAAAAAATACAAGGAAACTACAGCAACGACTTCTGCACATTTTAACCTTGTTTCAGTGAATCACAAGAAGGCACTTCCTCGATCGTTGAGGAGTAAAGAAATTCCATGTGAAACGTCTTTTCTCGCATTCGTATCATTGCTATCTTCGTTGGTTGTGACTGACTCTGTTGGAACAATAGCTACGACTTGAATTCCCGTTTTTCAATTGCCACTTTAGCTCGGCTATACCGCCTTGAGTAAGCATGAATGGGGTCTTATGTTCTTATGCTCGTATTGTGTTGTTCTACACACAATGTACCTCCTGTCAGTGAAAGGGAATACGCCAACGAGGAGCCACGGTTGTCCATTAAAGACCCATAGAAATAGTGGATGTTGGCTGGGTGTTTCGCCGTAAATAAACCATTTGTAGATTTTTTCAGTAGTCTGGAGCATTGTACATGTTCTTTTAGTGCTTTCTGAGAAAGGCATGATCATCGTCGACAGAATGACATCAGTGTTCAACACCTATGCTTAGCTGCGTTGTACGTGGGCTAGGCGCCCAAAACTAGACAAGAGGACGATTAGGGTCCTCACTCAAAGCCTTTGGCTCAAAAGCGTAACCGCAAGGTAGCGATATTTGGCGGGAAATGCAAATGCATTACCGTTGCGACGGAACAAGTCGCCACATGATCCAACCGCCAACCTGGAGGACCAGGAGACTGTGTTTGTCAGACCTCTAGCTCTTGAACAACCTGATATGAGAGACTGTGCGAGTGACGCAAGGGCACCCCCCAGTATAGTTTAGTGGGTCGCTGAAGTGCGCAAGCAGTCACACCACGGTAAGGTCCAGTCTCTTTTTGACGGACGGAGAAGGACAATCCGCTTCGAATCATGAGAATAAGTTAAGTTTGCTTGCTTTCTGGACTTCTAGAATCATTTCATTCAAGATGAAGTTATCTTGTTGCCGTCGGTCTGAACAAAAGTGTACTTAGCATATAACGGTGTAGGCTACTGATGAAGAATGTAAGTAATATCTGGTCAGGTGTCAAGGCGCTTTCCCCGAATCTGATGAAATGTCTGTGCGGAAAGCATGAAACCGATTTGTATTTCTTGTTCATTATACTTTACTATTCAAAGAATGTCTAAGAAGTTCAATGAGAGGCCTCAGAATGGTCACTTTCTAAATACTCTGTCCACAGGAGATCTTTACTTTCTCGCCTGACTCGTGTTATCCAACGGATGATGAAAGATGCTGTTCTTTTCATTTGTGTGCCACTTGGCCGCAACACCTGATTCGATATCGCCAACTGCTTGGTTGGATATTTTGCTGCAAATCGCTTGTCAACTGGACCGACTGTAAGTCTTGGTTTAATAACTTACCATGCAGCTTCCTTCCGGGATGTGCTTTTTCCGGCCTGGGCCAAGATACTGGCAAGTCACCTCTTACATTTCGCAGTGGAAAACGTTTTTCGCGTAAATCATTTTTTTGCAGACAAGCCTTTGTTTTGCTGCTTATTGTTGGTGCTTTCGTACGGCGCATGATATCTGACAAGTAAAAAAGAACACAACTACTAGGCTAGTTTTATCATATCTCAGTTCATTTTACTGAAGCCAAACTATCGGTAGGTGGTGTAGCGGGGAGCATCAGATACATTCCTGATGAAGCATGATTATTGAGTGTGTCAATGATTTGTTGACGCTTACTGCACCTATATTAGTCCCATGGCAGTTCAGAAGCGGCAGCACCATTGCGACAGCTTGAATATCATATCAACTTAAACATGACCTAGCCTGGTACGGCACATTCAGCTGAAGCAGACCATCATAAATGGGATTTCCTTTTAAATTCAAATAAGTGTGCAAATGAGGACATTTGTCGAAATCTGTCTAGTCTGACGGAAACTCGGGGAGTGCGCCCACCTGATGAGCTCCAAGACAGGTGAAACCGGTAGTGGGTTGTCGAAAAATTTTCAGCAACCTTGCGAGTAGTGTTTAAATCTGGGTAACACTAGTGTTTCCTTATGCGACACCCCAAAACAAGGATAAGAAGAACGATATATCGCATCTGACTAGGTCTTCAGTGTAGTGAAAGGATCAACATTAGAGGATGTTGCAGAAGGGGCACCGTATTGACGAGTTCGAAGCCTTGGCTGGAAGAAAGTGATACACAGTGATGACTGGAGAAAAACGAGACACAAATTATTTCTTTTGTATGATGTTGTCTGACAAATGGGGTTCGAAAGCTCATCACATATGATACATTAATTACAGAACTGATGCGTATATCGATAAGCTCGAGGAAACCGGATACCCAGAGAAGCTCTTCATAAAAGAATTGGAAAAACCATTTACATTAGAAGGTGGAATCCCGTCAGTGTTGAAGCTGCCTGTCTACATCAAGCCACTCTGCAGAAGTGATAGTTTTTCCGAAACAATCAAGTGGAAACTGACAACCTCAGGAAAAAGTTCAGTGCCGAGCAACTAACGATCAATTTCACAAGTGTTCGACTGCTCAGGAAAAACATCAAGGACAAAGTGTTAATCCCTGCTCCTTCGTGGGAATACGCCCATTCGTTTGCAAATGTTCCGCAATCTGCTTTAGTCGGACGGCTCGGCACACATCACAAAGAGTGGCTGTGCCGACAACTTCATGCAGTGAAAACGGACAAGGGAAACAATTGACGAGCGTGACTGTAGCTCACCTGGTCGATATAGATGTATCTATCGAGTGCCACCAAATCGTTTCAAATTTGTTCGACGAAACGCACTCTAAAAAGCAGAGGTGACCGCCATTCTGTCATCAGAAGTGTCACGTGAGAGCATTGAACTTGTCCTGGTTCCTAACTAACCCCGGATGAGTGACTTAAGTACCCCCTTTTTCACCACAAGCGTTACAGTCTAAACTGTTTTAATGCATATAATTCAAGCTTGTATTCCATTTAAAGCTGCATCTGTCAGTCGCGACTTTATCGAAAACAACTGTTAGCAATATATGTTGTTATATCTGAAGTGGCAATGGAGGATATACTGTTAGTTTAGTAAACAAAGGCTACCGGGTCATTACATTTGGTTAAAGTCAGTTTTCTAGCCAAGTTATCTGCACAATTTTCCCAAGCATCCACACGAAACTTCACACTTTTTCATACTACTGTAAAAACTCATGTGAATGTGGAACGCTAGACGATATTGATGATACCAGTGTTGTCTTTAGGTCCCAGAACGATCGTCTTCACGAAAAGACCTGCCAGACGCCTCGTCCTTTTCAACTGGCAGCTGCTTTTTGTGCTGGTTTTTGTTGTCAAACCAGTCAATATTTGTTGAAGAAAGTTGTCCAGTCTGGTTGACTGCCATAGAATCATTTGATGCTTTAATTTGTGTCACATTTCTACTATCAGTGTGAATGGATTAAAGCCTGGCAAGATGGAGGCCAGTCGTGGAAATTGTCATGTATCATAGCGTGATTAGAGTAGACGGCATAGAGCTAGCAAGTGTGTGAGGAACGGCTTTACATTACCCGAGTTGATAAGAAAACCAAAACGTTGTTAGACGATACCTACGTCTGATTATAGGTGATGCCAGTAAAGCATCATGCTATTTTGTGCTTCGTCCGTAGTGTGAAGAGATTTTGCGATTTCTAGTGGAGCTTTTGTGCTGTACTTACAGTCAATCTACGCTAAAAGGCCAAGAGCCATGTGCAACTGTTTTAATCCCATTGAGAACTATCGGTGGTACGCGCAAAACTGTATTTCAGACAGTCGATGACAAGCCGAAATCCAGTTCATCGACGGCCCGTCCTAATTTAGTGATTAACATCCGCTTGCAAGGTACAAAACATCTATTGCTAGTCTCATGTCGCCCTAGCTTTAATCGGTTTCAAATCCCATTCTCTGAGGTTAGTTTGACAGTACGCTGGTCGAGTTTAGGTCTTTATGTCCGTTGGTAATCTATGACTTTCAATCAAGTTTAAAATCTCCTCTTTACCAAATGAAATCGTGTCCCCGGTGTACTCTCCTGAGGGAGCGTACTACTCGTGAGATTGCTGACATTCCTTCGACAGGCCACGAACGGTTTACTCGTTCTTTATGCTCACCAATTGGACGTAAACTCCCAGTTTTCGACAAATCCTCCCATTTGGGCACCAATTTGGTATTTACGAGAGACAGGCGAATCTCAGGTCGTTTGTAATATTGTTCAATTGTGAATGTGCTACACAAAAACTGCCACAGGTCACAGTTAATACAATACTCGAGATATCGCAGTATATTTTCTTCGTCAAGGAAGCTACTTCTAGTCTTCTTCTATATTATGTTGTACGTGAACCTGTCAAGAAAATACATTGAGATATCTTTAAAATCATACCAGATGAAACGTTAGGATGCCTTTGTGGAGGACGTTCAGCTGAAGTAGAATATCACAAACGCAAGATTCAGCCGGATTCAACTGCGTCTCTCGTTAGACCAAATTAGTTTGCAGACGGGTGTATATCGCCAACTGCATACAACGTGTGTACAATTAGAGCCTAGAGCTGACAGGAGCTCAGGGGCTGCGCCGAACTAATGAGCCACAGCAAAGTCAAAGACGGTCTTGGGCTGTTGAAGAGAGTTTTTATCATCCTTATGAGCGATGTGTTCCATCAAGGTCCGGGTACATCAGCCTCTCCTGACGTGTTTCGTCGGAACCCCGTAGTTTCAAAGTTTCCTTGTGCCATCCACTGGGAGAGGCTTGTTTGTTCACGCTATAGCAGAAACCAGAAGCGTGGATACTAAAAATGCAAAGCCCGCCACAGAAGCGGACGGGAATGACTGCGGCCGGTCGATTCAAATTTCACGTCTCATCTTTTGACTCATGTTCTGCGTCTGACGACGCTACAAAACATTAGGCATTGGTTGAAGACGTATTTTCCAACCATCAGTGTGATTGAGTTCCTGTTTTGTACCGAACTGAAGCATAATGCCCAAAAACAGCACCAGTAACGTCTTCTTTAGCACGCGTCTTTTAACCAAAAACTAGTTCATAGGTGTGCAGAGCCATGTAAGCTCGAGATAGTTCAGCGGTTGAAGCTCCACTTTAGCACTGCAAGATTTGTGTTTTGAATTTGAACCTGGCGTATCGACCGCTCCTGTCTAGGCCCGGGCAACCTGATAGTATCTCAGACCTCCTGCTTCTTAGCATTGCAGCTAGGCACCTAATGTTATTTACAGATAAACTATCTTTGAACTGTGAGGAAACAAAGTATAATTTGAGGATCGGGAGAACGCGCTAACCCTCCAGGTCTTGTAAAACAGCACAAATTGTGGCGTTATATTTGCGAGTCTTTCCGACAAACCCGAACACCTCAAAGAACTTTTGTTTAAACCTAGTGTTCCACCCGATCGACAATCCCCGAAGTTTATAAGTGCAAACTCTAGTCACAAAATATCCAGGTTATCTGTTCTGTTTTTCCAAATTGTACCCGACTTGGTAGTCTTAGTGATGGTTCGAAGTCACGTTCAGTCCAAGAAAACTAACAGTGCATTCACCGAACTGACCCACAGTAGGCACGTCTAGCAACGGTTATTATCACAAGACCAGTTTCCGACTGAAAGTCACAATCTCAGGTAAACTGATGACCTGAATTTTTGTATTCGCAAGAAAGCTCAACACGACCATGATATGTGATTAACGTCGTCCGTTTTCTGCAGAATTCTCACTCAAATATGCGATAACCGATGGTGAGTCAAGTAGTGGTAGTTGCAAAGCTAGTATGCTTCAGGGAAGGCGGACTCACTTCCTTACCGATAGTTTTTCCATACTGCTCCTCAAATACAACGCAAAGCATTTGGAAATTCTGACCGACCAATTAGTACAGCTATCAGTTTTCTAAACCATTACCTTCCTAAAATGGTCCGTCACCTTTTCGGCCGCAGATTTCCAAGCGTTTTAACTTCCCCCGTTTACTTCACGACACTGCTTAGTGATTGTGCCCTGCATATGTACGCAAAAACGGCGAGAACACCAAAGACTCGCCTGTAACCAAAACATGCAATGGCCAGATAGGTGTTTAATAAATGGCGCAAAAACCCTTTTTTGACTGAACCTGTTCGCCAGTGTTTCTTCAGGCTGTGTGCGACACAACCGAGTGGCATCAATGCGATCGTATTGCTGAATTTTTAATCATGACACCCGAATTGAAATATCAGTAATTCGGGTGTTGTTATCGGCAGTTGACCCGGTGGTCTTTGATCAATTCACCGAGCTTGTCAAGCTGGACAGAGGCCACTTGATTTTTCAAATGAGATGATCATCGAGACTTCGGAGTATGCTGTCTACTCAGAAAGTTGTCGATAACAAATAGCACCACTTGGCGGAACAGTCCATAATTTAAGTAGCTAATGATAGAGGGAAGGAGAGGATGAAGCAAACTTCGATTACATAATATTTCCCCGTTATTCAGTCGTCTTTATTGTCAAACTTATTACACGAGGAAGACTATGGTGTTTAGTGGTAACAATAACTTGATGACTCGCATCATTTCACCCCACGACCACCCACTTCATCTAACCTCACTCCACTTCACTTCACTTCATCCAGACCTACCCCAATCCACTCCATCCAAATCTACTTCACCCCACTCGATGTCTCCTCATAGTCCTGTATGTATGTATGTATACATACATACATACATACATACATACATACATACATACATACATACATACATACATACATACATACATACATACATACATACATACATACATACATACATACATACATACATACATACATACATACATACATACATACATACATACATACATACATACATACATACATACATACATACATACATACATACATACATACATACATACATACATACATACATACATACATACATACATACATACATACATACATACATACATACATACATACATACATACATACATACATACATACATACATACATACATATACCACATTACGTTACACACGTCGTCAAATCGGACAGCGATCCGAAGAGTCATATTCAGCTCATATACCCAGAAAAAAATGCTGCCGAATGTGAACGTCGAGGGAGACAGACGGTGAAACTATTTCCCACCTTCTCAATTAGGACGACGATGTTCCATCTATCCAGCCAACCACAATGCGGAAAGCGAAACGACACTTCCGTGATTTATACTCGCTAAAGCGCTGTCCACTCAGCCCTGACTGAATCTTCGAACCCATGACAAAACAGCGCTATTAGCTGGATAATAATGATGATAAATAATCGTTACAACCTTTCGGTGACTAGTGTAGCTATCCGTTCACCCACATACTTGACTGTTCAGCTCACAGTCGCTCACTAGATCACGAGACTCGCTCTTTCCTACACTTGCAAACCGCGACATAGAAGGGTGACTCATCTTACACTGACTGTTTGTATCGTCTAGTAAACGTAGAATCAAGTCAAGTGCCGACACACCCACGTAAAGGCAAACGCACCTACATATAGGAAAACCGAACAAATTCAAGACACACAGACTCGCGCGTGCGCAGGGAGCAGGAAGTTGACCACTCTCCACAAGTCCATGGACAATTATGGAACACATGTAGCAGCTATACTGCGGAGAAAACACGTTCCCGCCGTCCGGACTTTCACCAAGAAACTTTCAAAGACGATAGTTCTTCTTTTTGACTTACTCCGCATTTCGCGTTGCATTTATTCTTATACGTGTTGCAACTCACCACTGTCAACCATAGTAAAGATTGCTATCAGTGTATATACCTTCTGAATTATATTATGGTCACCATAACCTGTGCACTAATACTAGTTACCATGCCACCGGAAGGAAGCACCGGAGCTGAGATACTGTCAGATTGCCCAAGCCTAGACAAGAGCAGTCGAGGTTCCACGGATGGGTTCGAAGCATGGACCTTCGGCTAAATCGTTTCACGCCTTCTCACTGAGCCATCTCTAGCTCACGTATGGCGGATGGAAAACAAGCCATTTGCATAGAATCGACCGCAGTGCTACGTGCAAGTTGCTGCTGCCGATATGAACTCAAAGGAAGACGATCGGTAGACAAACACACAGAAGACCGTTGAGGACCATCATGAAACCTAAGAATAATGACGAGTCAGTGAGGACCACCATTAGTTGCTTTATTCCAAAAAGTTATATATATATCAGTTCTTTAACAAAGTAATTATACAGCAATTTTGTGAGTTACACGTTCTGAACTCTTGAGCCACACCTCTGAAACTGATAGAGTGGAATTAGGGAACATTTAGGATTGAGATGCCTCCCTCACAAGAATAATGAAAAATTTAACTGTTTAATGGGCAAATGACGGCAGATTCACAACAACGCTGAACTGCCTTACCAATACGGTAAAATTCACCCACTGCATGACTTAATTCTACAGGTTGTCTGTCCGCAGTCTGGGACTAGAGAGGCAGACACAACGGCCATCACTTCAGAATGTCACCAGACCATTCAACTTTTCCCTCAGCAAATCAACTAGTCTGACAATTCGACTGGGCTCATTGTACTCATCTGCAAGCTGTTACCAAGTACAATACCTTGACCTATTTTTCACACGGCCACATCAGCGACGATCGACTTTCTTGCTTACATTTTGCGTTGGCTTTCGAACGTGCGATAGGAAACCCACAAATTTGTGGACAACCACCTCCTGGCTAACTATAGCAACTATTATCAAGAAAAATGTCTTTCTCTTGAGATATCACCCATAAGTTACAGTCGCCGTCATGAAGCGAAGACGCACTCCTCTCTCCCTGGAGGGATCTTCAAAGCGAGCCCAATCCCGACATGGTATCCGTAGATAAGGTAGGGCTCCTGGATGTTATACACTGTTTTCATATCTCAAAAAACTAAAGAATGAACTGCTTCTTCCCTGTTATATAGCAGACCACAGAAGCATTTCCTATGTTCCACAAGTCGGCTATTGGATCATTGAATATTCACTTTTAAGAACCAACTGGATTCCAAGTTGTCCATGGCAAAGATCGTCCTGACCAACCAGAGGGCACCAGTCAGAGGGTAGTGAAATTCGCTCGTTCCTTCGACCAGTGGACGCTTCAATTTATTCTTTCAAGCACTTGATTAGACTTGTATTACGCGCTGTGATGTTTTGGTGAATGTAGCTTGATGTCCCTGATAGCACTGAAAAGAGTTCGAGCGAATGATGTCTATGTGGAAATTTGGGATCACTGTTGTACCAGCAAGCAACATTTTCTGAAGAAAGAGGATAACGTGAGATATCCGCAATTAGTCCACACAAAATTGCACATAATCTGTCAGATTTTATGTGGACGAAACTGATTCGTCAGAACAGAGCCTGGTACCAACAGAGACTTACAAGTCAATCACGGGACAATCAATCACTAGCTTCTCCACAAGCATAAAGGTGTGTTGCATGACGTACAGCGGGAGGCTCCGCCCCTTACTGTGCCAAAAATCGGATGATCTAGGTTTTCAGAGGGTTTACGAGTTCCTGACTCCACGATAGTTTCGTAATATTCGGACATCGCTGAATCCAGTCCATTTGGCTCAAAGGATGTTTACCCTAGTCTTTGCAAATAGGTAGAAGCTACTTTTATAACGGCCAAATGAGCTTCTTGAATTGGCAGCAGCGGTTGCCAAACTCTTGCCTCCTTTCTTTGAGGCAGTCTATCACAAACTTCTGTTTCGTCAGCCTTTTATTGGTGAGTTAGTAAGCTTATGTTCAATGCCGCCAACTGAGTATGGTCAACAACATATCGTCCGTAAACAACCGTTTGCTTGTTCCGACATACAAACTCAGACACTGTCAGAACAGTGATAACACGTTAGACTCACAAGCCAGATTTCCGAAGACCATATCCCTGGCGTAAGCATAGCTGACGATATCTGACGAGAGCGCAAGCCATGCCTACCCCCGTGATCTGGGCTAACCAGAACGATCACGCCAGAACAAAATAAAAAACTGTTCAAAAGACAGAAAGACAGAAGGAGAGAGATTGAAATGCGGCCTACCATAGTGACCGACCTTCCGTTCAGGACTGCTCTGAGTCTTCACTATCAACCTGGTCTTCAGCTCTACCTAGAAATTTCCACTTTCTTGACAAGCATAAAGGTGTGTTGTATGGCGTACAGTGGGACGCTCCGCCCCTTACTGTGGCAAAAATACGGATGATCTAGGAGTTCAGATTTCTTGATTCTACGATAGTTTCATAATACCCGGACACAACTGAATCCAGTCCATTTTGCTCAGTGAAGTATTTCAGCTGCAGAAATACATGGAACTTCTGCCCAGTGTAAGCTGTATAAGTTTTACCGCGATGCACGATATCTTATTCCATTAGGCGGCGTTTTCCCAATCAGTGGTGGTTGCTGACCTTGAAGATTTCCTCACTTAAACAAATCACCCACGCAGAGAATTTGCAGAAGAATTCGTTACAGATAGGCATTCTTTACCATTCAGTGGTAGCCTTGAGATCTTGGTATTTTTCACGAAATGAATTCAATTTTTGGAATGTCGAGTCGCCCTTTCATCATATCTCCATCATCATCTATCCATCCATCATCATCTTTCCATTTTGCCTTCGCGCCTATGGGGAAAGGTCGTGCATTCCAACCTGCCGGTTTCTGTCTGATCCTTTCCTGAACGGTGGTCAAGCTTCTTCCAGGTCTCCCCCTCCTTCTCTTAGCTCCTGCGCAGGCAGGCGAGCTGTTGGTCCAACCCACTTCTTGATCAATTGGAAGACCTTGATGTCGATCCTACACCAACATGAAAACAGACTTGCCCGTAGTTATGTGAATCGATGAGCGGTGTGCTGAAGACACCGTCGGCAATTTCATTTCCCAGTTACCTCTTTTGGCTGCAAACCACTTCTTGTTTCTTTGACTATTGCGTTCGGTCAGGTCGTTTGTTCGCGGCTGGTAGGATGGCGTCCTTAGCCGCCTGATGTTCAAATTCTGGAAGCAACTCCCGAACTCTTCGCTCCCGGAGCAAGGCCTCTGATACGTCTGGATCGTTTTTGGTACCCCGCGGTTAGCTCTGGTGTGCTGCATCACGAATCCATTGATCATCATCGCCTGTTGATTTGCTACGTCTGCCGCCTCTACTCACAGCGACAGTGCTTCTGCCAATACTACGATACATTGTTTTCTACCAGCTGTCAATGGCAAGGGGCACATGGCATCAGCGGACGATAACCTGCTGATCGCCTATACACGGATAGTCAATGGCAAGGGGCACATGGCATCAGCGAACGATAACCTGCTGATCGGCTATACACGGATGGGTTCCATGGCGTACGTTCGCTCTTTAATATTCCCTTGCATCACTTGGCACTGCCCACAGGCCTCCATATAATCCATTACGACAATTTCTCCTCTCTGGCCAGTAGGACCTCTGCCGAACTGGGTCGTATATCCTGGCGGACATACGCCATCTCGTGACACTTGACAGTCAGCTTTTGTCTCAAGTCGCGAGATAGCACAGGCAGCGCAGTGTTCGAGGCGGTGTCGTTTCAGGGTTCTATCGGCTTCACTCAAGTTCAGCCTATCGAAGTGATTCTAGAACGTCTGCAGGTGTCCATAACCATCCTCGTCTTCATTAATCCTTCCGTCTAACTAGGAGGTTGCAGCCCACCAGTGGTACAAGATCCTGTCCTTTTAGTTGCACCAACCTCCCTGGACCCGGTTCGACGTCGAGGCTATTGGTGCCAATCATGATCTTCGGGGCCTGATTTCCAAACTCTGGTCTTGATAACCAGTCAGATAGGTGACTCACATTCCCTAGCACGTACCGGATTGTGAACTCGTACTCTTGTAACCAGATAAGCTCAGCGCGTTAGCTTCGCGCGAGGATCCCTTGTTATCTTGATCCAATCAAAAGTTTTGTGATCGGTATCGACGTAACATATTTGCCCAACAAGTGTGACCCTCACTTATCCGGGTCCCAGACTGAGCCAAAATTCGTCACCAGTTTCCCCCGCCTTAGGTCGACAACGGATTCTGCGTTCTTGAAAAAAAACGCTCCCCAAATTATCCTTCTATGTCTGGACTGATTAGGAACTCGTACTATACTGACCTGTCGCCTAAGTGTATTGAGTGCATTCGTTAGTTTTCAATCGGTATCCACCCACTGATCTGACGGTCTGCATTCGGCTTCAATACCTTTCGACCTCAGTGACAGCCTTGTCACAGTCTCAGTTAGACACCGCTCCCTCTTTTTGTTTATCGTGTGAACGGCCTGTACTTTAGCCTGTGTCGAAGCACCCGAAAAAGGAGGTGTAATCCAAAGCGCCATTAATTACAGGTGGTCGGGTCCGGTGACATTGATTCCCTCAGTGTTCAAGCATGCCACAGTTGTAGCACCAGCTCGTTCGAGTGTGCCCGCGTGATTCTGCCTTCAGGGCCGCAGGCTGTTTAATTAGTTGGTCCACTTTGCTCTGCAGGTGCTTTACTGGAGCGTCCTTTCGGTTGTCCTGCGACTGCAACGTGGCCAATAGCGCCAATGCCAGATGCATCACCTCCTCTACGCCTAACAGGCCAGTTGCTCTTGCCAACCGCAACTTGGCACCAAGTGCCGGTCGCACACCTTCTGGAGAATGACCCCCAGATGATCAATCTGCTCTCCACTACGCGCCTGTCCATTAGAGACGCCGTGGCGGCCTATATTGTTGCAGCAGGGAGCTGGATGACCATTTTCGCAGCCAGCGGATCAGGGGTGGATAGCACAAAGTACTCGTTCAGCGAAGAAATTTTTTCATCAACTTTCGTACAGGCAGCTGCGTATTTTTGTGTTTGCATCCTCGACAGCTTTAGACAGAAGCTTCAGTGTCGCGTCGAGTATCCCGATTAAGGAGGAGCATTTACACTGGACCTTCTGATTCACCAGTGGGGAGTTGGTTTCGTTGTTGATGGCTCTCTTCTTAGTTGCGGAGTGCATTGCACCCTTGATGTAGAGGCAACTGGCGCAGACAAACGTGTCAGGAGAGTTAGCTAGTTGGCTTACCTAGTCGTCCTGAAAACTCGTGCATTTAAAATGCCACCAGGCCTTTCAGGTGTGGCATTGAATACCGCGTCTTACATTCGACGGACGGCCATTTTACTCACATCTGTTGGGGTCCCTCGATGGCTGCATAGAGCAGCCTGTTTTGATCATTGACATGATTAAGACTGGGTACAAAATAGGAAGTGAGTGCAAAGTAACATAGGTTGTCACGTAAATCCTGTGTCAGTGTTAGAAAAATTCAACAAACGACACGCGAAAACGCTGTTAATATTTTGAACAGTGAAAGAATTTTTTCACGAACTTGCACGAGGGAAAAACGGAACCGATTTCGAACGTACCGCGCTACGGAGCTCCAGCGCGCTGGATCAAGTGGACCATTTAATAATGATAATAATGTTTATTCCCAGCTAGTGGGTGGCTTTCCTTCAGGCATGATCATAGTGGTACAGTCAGAATAAGAGCATGACTGGTGGGGTTTTTGGGTACCGGGAATTTCGCGAGCAGGGGACGGTGACACAAACGGTGAGCACTATCCGATGTGGACTTGGTCATGTGTGCGCCGGCATGGGTAGGGGACCAAAATTACAAGGGCTGTTTTGTTCTTATGGGGAACATATAAGATGAGACGAGACCAGATCGTTAGGATTTGGAAGTGGCGGGCAAAAACAACACAAGGGAGGGCATAACAAGAGGCTTCCTGCCTGGCGTGTGAGTAAAAAACTTCAAGCTGCAGAAAATGTAGAACCAGAGCAGCGAACCTAAGGAGTCAGTAGAACTGGCACGATCTGGTCGACCAATTTGAACTAAAACCTAATACCCTCGCTGAGGCTTCTTGGCCTTGGGCTGTTTGACTTATGGCCAGGGTCAGGAAAAGTGCAAATGTGGGTGGTGAAGTGGAGGAATTTGCAATACAGATAAATGGTAGAAAACTCAGAATCACAGTGTGTAGTGAAACTGGAGAGAGTCACCAACGTGGCTGCTGGGGCGGGGTCGGGTGTAAAAGTTCTTTGGAAGAAGGAGTTCATGCATACGCAAAAGACAGGACGCAAACTGCACGAAAAATGACTGACTTCGTAAGAAATACCGAGAGGTTTAGATCCAACGGAAGGCTTAGCAGATTGGAATGAACGCCTTCCGAGGGCGATTGGGGCCAAATAAAAGCGCTGCAGGTAAGGGAACGAGTGGGCGAGAGGACGCAGCCAAATTAGAAAGTGAGCAGTTGCGAGTATGCTATCAAACTGGGTGTTGCAGTGCCATGCCAGCACTTCACTGACGCACTTCAGTTTCTGGACAGTCCCGTGGCGGACGTCGTGATTGAGGTAGTTGAGCTGGGATGTGCAATTCTGTGAACAGCGGAATGTTTTGGGCTCTCCAGGGAAATCAGCAGAGAGAACAAAACCAATGAAGTATCGCAGGTAGTACATTTTGGTCCGGTCGGGGATTCCTCCAGATTTGATGCACAGATCGGGTGGAGTGGATGATGGCAAACAGCTCGTCCATAACACGTATTACCGCAGATCGAAGCTAGGGGAGAAGACGAAATAGGGCGAGTTCAGTAAGGCCTGAAGAGTTATAGGAGTCATCGGATAAGATATAGTCCAATAATAGAGAAAAACTGAACGTTTGCCACAGTTAGGGTTGTGGCAACAAGTGTTCAAACGAGACGGGATAAGAGTGGAGTTGCACTCATGAGTCCAGCCATCAGAGTCAAGCTGAGATTGCCAATATATGCTATTATACTACCTGAGACATTTGAGACTTCGGTGTAAGTGGGCAGAAAGGCTGCGTGGAAAGGGAAACCAACCACGTAAGGGCTGATTGGGGTGGAAATTCTGAGATAGTGGACTATATATTCTGGAGGTTATCAATGAGTTGGGCAATACTGGAACAATCTAGGAGGGAAGGTGAATGTAGTGAGATGGTTCCCGAAGCCAGTCCCCGAAGCACTACTATCAGCTTTAACCTACAGCTGGTGCATGACGAAGAAAAAGTCCGGTGCTAGCCTCGTATGCTGCCGGTGGAGGGTCTGGATTTTTACTATATATATTGCATGTATCCATCCCTGGGAGCGGCAGGTGGGTATGTATTTTGTTTGGTAGACAAGGTGGGATTTGGTGCGGTTTAGTCTCAATTATGTTAAAGGCAGCTACAGCTGTGCAAGTCGATGTAGGCCATTGGCATCGCAGAGTATTTTAAGGCTGTCCCAGGTATTTTTTATAAGATTTAATATTACTTTTTGATTGCGAATAGTCAGTTATTTCTTTTTCTTTTTCATCTGTCAGATGTTGCCAGATGAATAACTCGTCCGAGATGGGTCCAACACCGGCAACAACAAACAGAAAGCAGCAGTGCTCTTTCTTCCTGAGTTGAAGGTCAGGCACAGAACCACCAGCGACGGGCGCTACACCCGTGCTACTATAGGGGTGACGGGTATACGAACGCACCATGGTACAAAGTAACAGAGCGACCCTCCCTGCAGAGCATACCCGTCCACCACACGAGGTTTTCACCCCTCGTGCATGTTAGCAGATCTGCAATGTGGAAAACCATTTAGGCAGTCATAAATGCGGCGTGCGCATTAATAAAGTACTCCAGCTACCAGTGAGTTTTCCGGTCGGGGGAAAACAACGCCAGTAAAACAGCTCAGTCAAATCGAACAAGCAAGCAGGAAAGAGGTGTTGGTAAGGACAAATCGCGGAGGAGGCAAGTGAACTAATTGTTACCAATGGGACACTGGGAATGGAATGTTGATATTCAGGACGAGAACACTATAATAATAATAATAATAATGTTTATTCCCAACTTGTGGGGGCATGCCATCAAGCATGATCATAAGGTTACAGTCAGAATAAAGGTATGACTGGTGGGACTGGGTACGGGGGGTTTTGGGTGGGAAAAGAGGACAGCGCCATAAACGGTGAGCTGTATCCAATGTAAACGTGGTCGTCACTAAACCGGCACGAGCAGGGAAGCTCTTTTGTCGAAGAGAACATCAAGCAAGGTCAGATCGTTAGGATTTGAAGGTGGCGGGCAAAACAAAGCGAGGGAGGGCAAAACAAGAGGCTTCTTGCCTGAAATATGACAAGAGAAATGTAAGCTGTGGAAAATCAGAAGCCAGAACATCAGATCTGGTGAAGCAGCAAAGTTGGCATCATCCAGCCGATCAAATTGAACTAAAGCCAAAAACAACCGCTGAAGCCTCGCGGCCTTGGACTATCGGGCTCGTGGCCAGGGTCACAAAAGCGTAAGTGGGGATGATGAAATGGAGGGACCAGCAAAGCGGGTAAATGGTAGCAGGGATCTCAGAAACATGGTATACAGTTAAGCTGTAGTGACTCACTGGTGTCGCTGTTGTGGAGGCGGGCATAATAGTTCCTTTGGAAGAGAGAGATGGTGGCAACACACGAGCCGGAACGCGAACTGTATAGAAAGTTATTGGATTTGGTGGGAAGCACAGTAACACAGAGATGGTTAAATTTCAACCAACAGTTCAGCAGGTTGGAATGAATGTGTCATGGAGTCAGCTGGGGTCGATTGGGGAGTTCGTCGTATTTGCAGTTAATGGAACGAGTGGGCGAGGGCACGGTCGAGAGAAGGAATGGAATAGTTGCGGGAGTGCTATCGAACTGGGTATGGCAGTGCCGTGCCATCATTGGCCTGACATGCTTCAGTTTTTGGACAGCCCCATAACGGACGTCACATTTTAAGGTGAGTGGGCTGGGGTGTACAGTTCTTTGGGCAGCGGGATTCATTTCAGGCTGGCCGAGGAAACAAGGTGGAGCGAAGCCGATATGGAATCGCAGGGTTCTTTTGGTCCTTTTTGGGATCCTGTGGTTGAAGACCACCGGCCAGGTGGAGTGGGTAACAGCCAACCAGGTCCTCCAAACCAGGCATTGCCGAAGTTCGAAGCATGCACTAATTCACACGGCACAGAACCGTATAGGTGACTGAGCGTTGGTGTGAGATACCATATCAGGCAGAAGCGCACCTCGATAGTGACCGCCATGTGTTTGTCTTTGATTTTGTCTGCTACCAAGCAAGAAACCCGGAACCCCACACGTGGACTTGACTCATCTGGTGTGCAGACTTCCCAGAAATGTGTATTTTTCTTGGTCAACTCAAGCTGGGACCAGCTTCAGCGGAGGAAACATAGTAGCCAGTGTCCGGAAAATTCGCGAGGCTGACGCGGCGTTTGTTGCAAAAAAAGCAGCGCGCGGTCGAATGGACCGAAATATCTCTAAAAGGATTAGGTGTCTCCTGGAAAGAGGTCTTTGATATTTATAAACGATAACTATAGAAGAACAATTTACTACCAACAAATTGATATCCCCATAAGATTAAGGCGTTCCTGTCGACAGAAGATTCCCAGTAAGAGTAATCTCGACCCACTCTTTTCCGGCCTCGGTCCCCATCTCAACACGCAAACCAAATGCCAGGATGCAAAAAGGAAGTAACACTTATTGAGTGTGTTCAGCGAGCTGCTACAAAAATGGTGGCTGGCCTTAAATCCGTGGACTATGAAACGCGTCTCCCGTTGTTTGTTCTCTTTCCCTGGAGAGTTCTTGTCTCTAAGATGATCTACTTCTTACTCATACCCTGTTTAAACAAGCATTGTCCAATAGGTTTTCCACCGTTGATTCAGCTAACACAAGGTGAGGACATGGTGAGAACATTTTCGGATCCCGGAGTGCACACTTTTATTAGGCAACAAAATTTCTCATTTCCGGTATTTGGTGCGTGGAATAACCTTCCTCCGACGGTTGGGCACAATACATCTGGTACCCAGTTCAAAGCGCCATTACATCCTTTTTTATGCAAATGCCTGCGCTGGCAAGCCTACTCCTCCGTGCTTAGAACTTAAAAGCAGTGCTACACCCTTTTAGCTGTGCCTCGTAGGTGAACGCCAGCCGGTGAACGACAAGAACAAAACCGACCCGGGAAGTTTGAGCGAAAGCCTCGATCGTATGTATCAATCCGTGATCCAGTTTCCAGAGTACTGATGTTGCTGATGCATTTTCGACTCTTTCTACTTGTTAATTCGATCATTCTCCATATGATGCCCTTCTGAGCACTAATAGTCTTTTGTCTCTCCTAACAAATTATCGGAGAGTAATCACAACTTCCATAAGCCGTGATTTTCTCTTCACTTCACACTGCGGTTGCACTTCTTTCCCACTTGGCCTCAATGAGATTTGCCATCCCAAATCTAATATCTTAGATAAATCTTAGATAATTACAGATCCGCTCAACTTCGTCCAATTTATGCGACAGTCATCGGTTTTTGCTAAAACCTACAGAGCTTTGTTTTGATCGGCTTCAATATTGTCATTTTCTAGGAAGCTTACCATTTTTACGTTTTTTCCGGTAAACACATTAAAACTACGCGCGTGTGCTTGCTCAAACCTGCTATATTTTATTTACCCTATCCACAAACCACTGTTGTTACGGTATAAGAGCGTAAGCATCTTGTTATCTGGGTGGTCCAAACAACCAATGAAGATTTTCACAGTGCGCCAAAGGTCAGCAGAGCCAACGGTCAGTAAAATCATTACCACTTAGTCTCTTGTACCCCGAACCGCTATTTTCCATGAATCCGTACCCGCTTAATCGCCAACCTTTTGGATGAATTTCATTCACCTCTGAGCTTTCGCGAACTCAGCCTTACCTTCAATCATTCATCTACTGTCTTACAGCGTATCTGCTTGGCTATTCCCTCAAAAAGGTATGCCAAAACCTCGCTAAAAGCACAAGGTTAAATCCATTTCCCTCAGAAAATTCTTTGTTTGATAACCTCTCAGGATCAGTCGTCTTAATACCACACGATACTTACAAACACCTCCAGATCGATCCCTTCCAGCTAAAATCCTCCCTACTAGGGTCTAGAATATAATCACTGCAATTCGTCCCCGTCTGGAACTTTGCTCCCACTTCAGCCAAAAGTTCCACTTGATGTCCAATTTTTCGCGCTTATCCGTGTACATGTAATAACAATATTTGCGTGCATACCTGCGTTCATTCGCAGTATCTTAACGCTTAGGACTAGCAATTTGGGTGATATAATCAATCTACACGAATCTGAGTTCATGAGCCATCAACCCCCCGATTGCGTAAACGCCTAGCGAACATAACGAACCTAAAATAATGTGCCATGGCGAGCGTCACAAAACTCAGGTGGCCAGCTTAATATACGGAACCGCAATGGTTGACGCACCTCACCAAATTCGATGATTTCAGTGTGCGCGTTCTCCAGTGAGGGACAAGGAGCCCGTAGCCTCAAATTGGGAAGTGTACTGCGGTGCTGAAAATTTTATGCTTGGAGGATAAAGTAGAGGAAACGGCTGTTCCTCGGTATCGCGGGTGTTATCCATGACGTGTTGTGCGTTTATGAGGAAGGTGAGATAATCCACTCAACACCCAACAAGTTTTTGTTACCTGATATGCGTATGTCTGGTTTGGTGGCGTAATAAGAGAGATCAGTGAATGACCAGAGAAAAATCGGTGATCAGGTCAGGACGGTGAAAAATGTGTTACTCAAAAATGGATGCCCGTTTTCAACAGATTCACAGAAGGATCCAGAGGAACCAGCCTTTTGCTCTTCAGCATATTCATTGTGCCAGAAGGGCACGAAAGAACTAAGTGTAGCTCTGCTGTTTCAGATGGTGCTAGAAAACGATTGCCAGACAGGAACACAATAAAAAGTATCCAGAAGCTATTCTAACAGGGTCCCACATGCGGTCCGGACAACTGTCGGCGGAAGGCTAATCTAAGCATTAGCTATCCGAAATGGATAAAAACTGTTCGCCGGTGAAAGCGAGCTTTCCAATGTTGAAAATGTTTCCACCATGTACCTGCTTTGTAGTTGTGGGACCAATGGTGGAGAAATCATCAGTGAAACGGTGTGTTACGGCTATCTGCTTTTTGAGCTTAAGTGGCGCGTGCTGCTTCACGAAAATGGACCATGAAATCCGATTTATCGTATCACGGTACTATTGCAAAATAATAATGCACATATTCAACAAACCTCAGCAGATTCTCCTTTGCAGATACCGTAGGCTTTACAAAATGGGGCTGCACAAACGCAGGTCTGGGGCTAAAATTGCACTTCACTTCGCCACAACATCGATTTCGTCACAGGGAAACAGACATCGGCGGCGAGTAACCCTAGAACACAATGACCGACCGAAATCCGTAAAAGGTGTACGAACTAATTCTGATTGAGACAGTTCTTCGGGTCGGGGCGAAAATTGTGAGAATTGGCTGTCAAATATGTTGGGGAACGGGGGCAAATTTTTGATAAGCTCTCTTCTACATCCTGTTTAAACAAGGCACCAGCGAGTCTCAGTTCCCTTACGAGACCAAAGTGGTCCAGGTAAGAGACCATACGCATCGTAACGCGTTTCATAACCAGCAATCGGGGGTATGCAACTTTTGGCAGCAAATCAACGGATACGCACAATGATTTTGTCTCCTGAGTAGACCGCCTAATTGGGATGCGCAAGAAACGGTCAGACCTAGACTTCATAAGTTACCAGACGATGGGTGCGAGCAACACGGGGGAATGAAGATGAATGCGTTTCACTCCGATCTCTGCACACAAGGTAAAAAGGACATGCTTGATGGGAGTCAGATACCTGAATGCTTTCTAGCATTCAGCCTCGTAGCATCTACTGGTCCGTTCTATCCATTCACACTGCTGCATTTCCATAACTCAACATAAGCCCACATTTTTCATCGTTGGATGATGGTGCTAACCAATTGAGCAGTGCAGTATCCCCTTGGATGGTGCTAGGAGTGGAACCCGAAATTTCGAGTAGCCCTCAAAACGTGCGCGCTTAGTCAAAATGACCTCTTTAAGGTTAGCACCGTGGACCACGAACACGGGCTGTCCCAACACGGAGACTCCGGTAATTCCAATGGAGGGCAGCAGAGACAAGAACTGAGCTGTTCGATTTTACCCGGAACGTTCTAATTACTGACTTACTTCTTATGTCAATGAGACTCGAGTTTGTGCGGCCCAAGAATGCGCCATCTCCATCGGGTGCTTTTTAGAAAGCCAGAAACTTGGCGTTCAACACGGGTCTTTCGTCTTTGACAAGTGTTAACCTGTCCACTTTAACGAGGGTACTGGTCACGAAGGAATGTATTAGGAGAAATCTTGCTACCGCCCTGGATATCGAGTGGTTGGCGGTGAGGTTCATTGTACTGATCAATCTCAGAGTGCGTTCCCCTACCTTGCGTTGTATGAGGGTGGGATTAATAGACCTCTTCTCAAAAAGAGGTCGACAGAATTGTAGATTGACATGTTTATCACCTTCCCATAAGCAGAAGTAAAGCTACTGTCGTCCATGGACCAATCAATGGTGTTTTTCTATTCGACAGAACAGGAGGCTGCAGGCCTTGATAACATGTACAGGATATAACTGTGAAGCGTTGCTGCTTTATTTAAGTTATAAATTAAATATATTAAATAAATAAAACAGTAGCGCATGAGCGAGTGTTATGTCAGTATGAAGAATTTGGAAATGTGCATGAAGGTGTGAATGTTCTCAGTAAAGACTTTCAGCTCGAGAATCCTGTTTGTAAAAGGAAGCATCTTAACGCCTTTGCGGTTGATGTTACGGAGATTGTCGTTTTGCGTGAGAGCAACTGATTTGTTGGAGGGTTTATTCCGGCGCACATGGAGGGAGTGATTGTAGCCAGTACGACCGCTTTCAGGAGAGAAAATGTTAATCAGAAACAACTGTCTCGGATGGGACAGGTGGAGAGCAGATGTAACCATTCTACTTGAATTCCGGCGAAAAGTTTCTCAGGTAGCCTCAGCGCGCTTGACCAGACGTTCCATACTTACCAATAGTGTTGTGAAAGAGGCCGGAGACAAGCGTGATACAGTGTCATAGGATCGAATCGTTGAAGTGTCAAAAAGAGTATCTGCAGTCTATCACGCCGAAGACGCGTAGCTTGCTATCGGCGTCTTATAACATGATGTAAAAAAGACACTCTCTGTTAAGTGCGGCTTAGAGCTAAAGAAAGTTCTAGTTCGTACGCTGAACCAGTTGCTTCACTTTCAAAACCCGAAGATTGAACAGAATGAGGAACATAGTCAAGCACTGCAGATGGTAAATTGATTAATCAGCTCTAAGTAAATGAGTCTGACTCTCTGAAGGTGCTGGAAATTGGGCGAAGCCTTAGCTAACGCATCGTTTGGCTAGACTGTAAGAACGAAGTTTGAATTTAGTTCCACTAACATTTGTGGCGGTGCCTCAAAATTTGCACAGTTAAGGTGCATTCCAAACCATGTGGCAGACTTATTCAGCCTATTTAAAATAACCTTCTTGCTTTGAGGATTTAAACGACGTGGGGCAACAACGTGTACCTACACAGTACTTGTGGAAACCTTGCTGTAGCATTTTGATCCCTGAAGTTGCTGAGACTGGCATCTCCGGCCTCTTCATGTTGACAAGGTTAGCAAAATAACCTCAAAAAGGCGGTCAACTTCTAAACAGATTATGAGAAAAGCGCTCGTGCTCTTTTGACTTCATAGAGGTTGTCACTCTCGTCACACTATCCTTAGCAGAACCGCAAATTAAGCAGGTGCATTTGAAGTGACCACAAACAAGAATGTTGCATGGACAACTTCAAGTGTTGGTGCATAAACCAATCTGAAAAAAAGAACGGACGTAGTATTCGTGTTAACTGTATTCAGTATGATCTGCCGATGATATGCTGCCGAGCTGAAGCTGTCGCCCTGTCCTGGTCGTCAGACTTCGGTGCTAAATTGATGTTGCCGGCTTCACCAACTTAGACTCTGATCCCCAGGTTTGAACCACTTTAGGAAGACCAACAACAGTAGTCCGGCTATGTGCAATGAGTCCCCGTACTAGAAGAGCTTGTATTACGGTATGACCCGGTGGTAACTTTGCCATGTCCTGTGCAATAGATCTGTGGAGGCATTAGGGCGTTTTACCTATGCGACTAGCATGTTCATGTAGGTGGAAGCAGCCGTACTACCTTCCTCTCAGGAGTGCGGGGAAGGGTAAAAATATCCTCCCTTAAAACGGAGTGCCCCCATCGCCACATAGCTTACCGTGATGGCCATTGCGTTATTCAATACAAGCAAAATCGCTTAAGAGCAGCGGGTCGCGTGCCGCTCAAAAGCTGTCTACTGTGTACAGCCACATTCCCAATCAGACAGTTGTGCCTTGCTCTCTGCTTCCCTGCGAAGCTCCTGCGTTCAACTGGATCAGGCTGATTTAGCGGGAATTCCATAAATCAGACTGTTCACTGGAAGAATACCAGGGGGCATACTCAATGTATTAATGCTCAAGATTATGCCAAAAACAATATACGGTGCGTCGTATTTAAAGTGTGAGCAGAAGCAATATTACGGATATTCGAGCGGCTGCGGGGCGCGCTTTTCGACGGATACTGAAACATAATCGGCTGTTAAGTCCACATTTTCGACTATTCACAGACCGCACTCAAGCTGATCCAGAAAACCGCCTGTCTTCTAACATCGCACGAGGGTTAGGGTTCTTGGCCGTAGCCACGTCTTATTGTCGGCGGAAAGGTGGTTTTCGTGAAGGATTCCGCATACAGCACACTTCTGAATCATTGGCGTTGGTAAAGGTCCCTCACAAAACAACAACTATTATACTACCACAGGCTTTTCAGCCAGAGTCAACGAGAAGGGTCCCTGTGTAAAACCCTACACGCTGTACTTACCATGTGGGTCAACGTGAACCAAAGACCCGTGGTGGGTGTCTAAACCAAGCCTGCTTCTCCAGTCTGAATAATCGAGGGGCATGACTTAAGCTCATAACTGCTCGTTCGCTGACTCTCGCCCAAGCCTCCACATCGCTCACGCTGTCAATCACTTAACTGTTCCTACGTATCTAATATTACATCTGTAAGATAAATGAAGTGAATTCGTTGTTAATTTCTAGGTCTCTGTATGCAGGCCTTAGTACTGCATCTACTGTTTGGAGCCAGCGTCGATCGACGCATGTTTTGCCTCAGAAACAAGAATGCCAAATCCCATTCCTCGAAAAAGGGGCAAACGTTCTGAGACGAACTCAGATTCCTTGCACTTTGCCAAACATGTGTGTGAACTTTATGGCGTGGAACCTGCATTTGATTTCAGTGCTAAATTGGCCTTGCCGAAATGGAGTTAAATAAAGTCGTCTCTTCGCTAATAGGTCGACTGGTTCAATCAGGATCGGTGCAGCCAGACGTAGCAAACGGTGTTCATATGTTAACTTATGCTCTGGCAGCTCCGAAACTAAGAAGGATTCCGTTGTCATCTTCATCATGATCATCGACATTATGACGGCAGTGAGTCATAAAGCAGCGGTGAAGAACACAAGGGAGCGGAGCTTTGCAGGCTTGTGTAACCGAACTGAATGTTCTGTGGGTGTGACCGATATATCGATCAAGAAATGGACCGCAGCCTTAGGCCAACAATCGCTTCTTCATCTAAGTCGTAACCAACTGCGTTGGGATGTTTCTTATTTTTGTGCATGCATTAGTTTGTGATCAACGGCCGAGTATACAAACATAAGGAATAGATGAAATTCTCTGGCATAACAGAAGGGCTTACTGTTTTTCCCGTTAGCTGCCAAGAATGCAACAATAAAGCGTTTATTATGAAACCTAAGCTGGTTACTGCTAAAGCAGTACATGCAAAAACCATAGGTTCATGCATCTTTTGAAACCAATTCGCATGTCAAAAGGCTTTGTTAGGGAGCATTCTATGCAACCGAACATCTCACGCAGGGTATCTATTGTTCAAAGAACAGTTTAAATACCAATCATCGCAGGAGACCGAAATCAGTCCAAAAGGGAGCTATAACCGACAATTTGTTGGCACTAAAATGATGACCTTTTGATATGGGGTCACGCGGACTAACCACTCCAACCGATACTGTTAGTTGCTACAAAGATGGACGAACGCATACGTCAAAATTAGGCAAACCTTTGCAAATAACATTCCATGCCAGAATTTAGCTGAGAAGGAGGCGCTCCGTATACTTGTTTCTCAACTGCCATCCCATAACAAATTAATTATCTTTTGAAGTGTTATACCTACATTCAGCAAGGTCTCCATTTTTGAATTTTCCCGTCAATGAGATTTCAGCCAATCAGAATGAGGAAGACTGGGCAAGAGAAGCGATCGCAGCGGAAAGGGTTCAGCTTTAATACTAGATTCTGATTGGCTGATATTTAGATTAATCTTGGCATGTCTTCGTTTAGTTCGTAGCCCGCACGTGGCATGTGTTTTCATTCGAGATGTCTAGGTAGCCTCGCGATACATCTTGCAACGTCCCTAACTCTAGTATGCAAGCTGTGGAAGCTAGATGGCTCAGTGGTTAGAGCGCGAATCTACTGACCCGAAGGTCTGAGGTTCAAACCCGACCTCTGCATCTCGACTTCTGCTGGGCTGGTGCAACCTGACGATATCCCAGCCTTCAAGCTTCGGGTGGCAAGGCAGCTAGGCACCGGGAAGGTGTTACAGCTGAACGACTGTTATTGTCACTAGTATTATTATGCAAGCAACAAGGGACAGTGATTCTTTGAAGGTAAGTGTTTACGACAGCTTCTGCGAATGGAAAACAGGAAGAAAGCTTATGAGTCGGAGACCAGCAAGCAAGTTTTACATAACCAATGCTTACATGTAAATTGGTCAAAAAATGGTAGACTGTATACTGCACCAAGCGTTCCTTCGGGGTGCACGTGGATCCCATCCTGAAAGGCGATCTTTAGGACAGCATGTGAAATGTTGACCCGTGAGCACCGGGGTTTCAGCCGCATCGAGGTTGCATCGACCATATCTTCACACTCCATCCGGTGTTAGAGAAATGCAACATGTACAGACGGCCCATAATCTAGGCCTTCTTTGATTTTAAGGATGCGTTCTATTCGGTCGATTAATAATAAATAATCGTTCAGCTGTAACACAACACCCTTCCGGTGCCTAGCTGCCATGCCACCCGAGGGAAGCACGAGGGCTGGGATACTGCCAGGTTGCCCAAGCCTAGACAGGGGAAGTCGAGAGGCAGAGGTCGGGTTCGAACCACGGACCTTCCGGTCGGTAAATTCGCGCTCTAACCACTTGCGCCATCTCGCCGATTGGTTAGTGCTGTTAACCACACTCGTCCTACAGGGTATGCCCCCGAAGTTTGTGAACCTAATCCGGTCCCTATATTCATATACTTCGAGGCGTGTGAGTGTGTGGTGAGCTCTCCAAAAGCTCCCCTACAAAAAGCGGTGTCAGACAAGAATGTTCTCTCTCTGCTCTCGTTCAACTTCTTCATTAATAGGCCACTGGCGAATGCCGGAAGGCCTTTAAAACCTCGGGGTTCAAATCGTTGCTGGTGAGAGCCTTGTCGATCTGGAGTACTCAGATGACATCGCGCTCCTCCTTGAAGAAAAAGACGCAGCATGAACTATGTTGAATAAACTGATCACCGTTATACCATTTTTAGGCACGCGTCTAGCACCATCAAAGTGCAAAGTCCTGCTTCAGAACGTGCAGTCTGTGAACATAACTCTTTCAGTTCAGTGAGAATCCTCTGAGGTTATGGCGGATTTTACATACTTCGGTAGTCGTGTTAGCTCTGACGGAAATATATCTGATGAAGTCTGCACGTATCTCAAGGACCAGAATCGCGTTTGCTAATTTGCGTCACCTGTGACTTCAAAATGGCATATCACTGGTTCTTAATATTGGCCTGCATCAGGCTACAGTTAGAGCCGTATTTTTGTATGGTTATGAGCGGTAACCTCTGCGGACGGATGATGTGAGACGCCTACAGGTTTTTGACTGCGGATTCCTCAGAAGCGCTTCTGGTGTCGGATGGCATCAGTGAGTTTTAACGAGGTAATTAAAAAACGGGTGCTTGGTTGTGCAGCGATTACTTCAATCGCGGTAAGCATCCAGGACCATCAACTACAGTGGCTCGGATATGTGCTACGCATGACGAAACATCGTCTACCGAGACAAATGTTGTTCTCCCTCAGAAGGATACAAACTGTGACGTAGACAATATGCAACCTTGCCGAAGGATGTGATGGAGACTGCCAAGAGTGTGAGTTTTGTCGGTGCGGCTGGGGCAGTTGGCATACTCATGGTAGGCAGTTTAAAGCTAATAAACTGATTGCTTGAGCTGAGCGATTTGGCTCTTGAGATGGCCTGTACCTTCTTTCCAGATATCCCACTGCGCTCTGCTTTTTCACTCCGTACATCTTCAACTTTAAGGAGTTTATTCGTGAACTTATGCATAAAAACGCCTCAGTCCGTTTTTCTCAAAGAAGTTATGTCATCATCAACTTGTCAACTTATTTGTCATAACCACATATTTGTTGTACGTTAAGCAGAGGTTAGCATGATTGACAGTGTTGCTTGGAAGAAAGGAACACGCTGCCAGGTCTGTCCTAGTTCTGTAGACCTGTGGGCCTTGTTGTTCAGGCTCCTGTCGGGCTCAGTTAAATCACCCCGGCAGGTTATTGGTGATCTGCCTTTGTAACACCCAGCGCATGAGTCCTATATGCCCCGTGAAACGAACGAAACTCACAAGGTGTTGTGTTCAAGAAACACTACAATGTTGGTAGAGGTCTCAATAAGTTTCACCGGAATAACAGGCTTAACCCCTACCAATCTACCAAATTCGGTCACATCCTGAATAGTCTTATGTAGATTTCTGTGTAGATGAGCGACTTTGCACAGATTCCTGTGGCGCATTTATTTTACGTAGGGTGTCAATTAGCTTTTCTTTTGCGGCACGATTCAGCCATTTCAACTGATTGGCACCAAGACTGCTGAACTGAAAGTTCATTTGAAGGGTTTCACCGTGTGTCCGTGACAGCTATGAAATTCTCTGACAGGCAGAATGTTTGATATTAACGATATCGACTTTTGGTCTGTGGTGGTAGTCACATCAGGGACTCACTAATGAGACCAACAAACTCTTGATCCACTGGGCAGTATGGTGAATCAATATGACCTCAGGTGTACACGTGCGGCGTGATGCAGCATCCGTGGCGGCTCAGTTGGTAGGACGCTCACCGGGTAAGCGGGTTCGAAACCCAGTCCAAGGAATCTGACTTTTCGTTTTCATTGTAATTAGGTTCATATTCATGATTCTCCAGGCCCTCCGTCTCTTCTGCATCAATATAGAAAGTCAAATTACGTGTATGTCCTCGATAGCCTATGCCCCCGATCCACACGGGATTGCGCCAATATCCATTGATGGGCAATATTTCGTAAAATGACTTGACCCAAGTACAGTAAAGGTGGCCGAAAATTCGTTTTCTTTAGAGGCCAAGTACCTTAATAGGGTGGCATTTACGTTGGAAGTGTGGTGGAATGTGTATGTGCACTCATTTTTTGGAAACGCCTTATTCTAGGTGTGACGATATA
Organism: Clonorchis sinensis; assembly: GCA_003604175.2. Taxonomy (NCBI): domain Eukaryota; kingdom Metazoa; phylum Platyhelminthes; class Trematoda; order Opisthorchiida; family Opisthorchiidae; genus Clonorchis; species Clonorchis sinensis. Next base: position 17,116,572 of record CM030373.1, on the reverse strand, counting down.
AATATTCCTGTAGCAGTCAGCGGATCAATTCGTGACTCATTGACATGGTGGATTGATTCAAAGTGTCAGGCAACTGACAGTTATATTGACATGGTGGATTGATTCAAAGTGTCAGACAACTGACAGTTATGTCGCTTGGAAAGTTTTTAAAGGGAGCTCCAATGTGATGAGCGTCTGTCCATGAACGGGAGTGCAGACCAATTCCTCAGATGTTATTGCGAGTCGCCAAGACGGACACTGGGTTACGCAGTTTCAAATCAATTTAACTCGTATAGTTTTTCACCTGCGTAACCGAACCATTTACTGGTGTATCTCAGATGGGTTTGAAATATTACAGAGTCACGTGGATTCAAATACCATCCTCGAGGCCGAATGGTTATATGGTCAGACTGCTAGCAGGGAGGTTGCGGATTCGAAACTCTGGAGTTTTGTGAGATCTGCACTGCTGGTGATTTCCAGTAAGCATGAAACAGCTGTGCAGTGCTTCGACGTTTCAGCATAGATTGGCTTCACTTGTTTTAAAAAACAAGCAGTTGAAAATCCTCAATCCTCACATTACCAACATACCATAAAACCCGGGTTTTTTTCGCATCATTCATGATTTGAGAGAAGGGGACGTGAAAAGATATCAACGAATAAGTTTTCCTTTCCATTTTGGTTAACACTCAAAGATTCGGCCATAAATGCTCGCCGGGCGACCGATATAAACATAGCTTATTGTGTTGCTTACCAAACTCGAGCTAGACAGCCAGGTATTGTCACTACTGCTTAGTGCAGCCTCTCCGATATGCCAACTGATGTATACACTACCCAAACGACCTTAGACTGTACGAAACGAGGGATATGAAGAATTCTTCTTGGATCCGTAGACAGCTGCGAAAATTATTGGCGTAACACACAGCAGTATCCACGTGCTGTCTTTTGACATGAGATCTTTGTTCATCGCATAAGACAAATTCGAATAGTACACAAGCACCCCGAGGTGCGATAACGTCTCAAAATGGCACTCAGTTTCCCTACACTTAGAGGACTATTAAGAAGAACTGTGTAAAGTAAATTGCCAGTGCTGTGATAACTTATTTGGAATAGCCCGACGACTATACTGTTGCTGGTTCTCTGGCGAGGTTGCCTAATGTACGGCTGGATTTCCACAAGTAAAGAATCATTACTTAACATGTGACCGTGTTGGTGTTGCCAGCGGTTCTTCCGCTTGTCTTTGTGACATGTTGTCCAACAGTACATCAAGATGGTAGTGCTGCTACTGCAGTGTAACGTTGTCAGACTCAGAAATGGTCCCTTTTTAGTATGACGGTAATAGATGTCTAGGCTCTTCCTTCGCCCACCAAGGTCTTGGCAGGTAGGATCCACATGCACAGTTAGCCGTGGACACTGCTGACGCAGACCAACTCTTTCCTGTTCCCATCAATTAGGAACATCAATTCAGTTCGATTTATCAGTTACAGATAATTTGTCAAGGATACGTTGGTTCCAGTTGCCGCGGGTTTGGCAGCCGAAATGTGATATGGCAAGAGAGATGAAGCGACGAATCGGAGGCAATGGCATGGTAATTTAACTATTGTTGAATCATTCTAGTTGTCCGGAGAAGCAAAAAATCTGACAGCTACGCACTGAAGGTGACAGCTTTGACTCACAGGACGTCACTGACTTACTGAGCAATGTTTACCAGTTTCCCTAGATGAAATCAGTCCGGAGGTCTCAATTCAAGAGATGGCAGTTGTCAATCTGGGTTTACTGGTTTGTGTTATCATAATTCGCCGCCAGCATATGTACTGTCTGCAGAGGGAGCTCCGGGAGGTAGGCAGTCTTTTGACACGTGAAACCAGCATAAATGTGCAGCTGAGTAGCTCATTCATCACGATGGATTTCATTCTTCCTGAAACCATCTAGTCTACATGAACATTGCTAATTCGGTGTTCCAAATAGACCCAACCAATGCTCTGGGGACACATGGTCAAACGCCGAGGTTTTTTGTGCATCCTCTTTGCGTAGGCGCAACGTATCTAGTCCATAAATCAGTGTGGATTGCATCACCGCTGTGTGTACCCTCCTCGACAGACAAGCAGACGTCACGCCTGCTCCATAGGTGTCGGAGGTTCTCGTAAGTTGGCTTGGACTTCCCAACAGAGTAATCTGGTCCCCGTCTGGTCCACTGAGACTTACACAACTGCCAAAGTGAATAAATGTACCAATTATGTCGACTGGCTGATCCGCAAGCATGATATATGAGACCGATCCAACCCAGTCTTGTGGTAACGTGAAACACGGTATCATAGGAGTATGAGCAATCAGGAGCTGTCGCTCAAGCCTAATGATAACATTAGTGTCTGGCTCAAAACTGAAACTAGTGGTGGTGTTAAATGCACACGAGGCTCAAGCTGTATATAACAAACAGGCTGACACCACCCTTCATTTTTGTCCTACAAAAGTGTCTGGGGAAACCAACTTTGGTGATCACACGGTGGTGAGCTCCCTTATGTAGTGTTACCGTTGGTGTCGATACTGACCCGATGTTTACTTTTATTTTACAGGCACGTCCTTTGGAATATGCGTGGGTTCATTGCTTTGGTTAGTGGGGGCAAAGACAGCATCTTCAGCATAATGGAATGTGTTGCACATGAATACAAACTAGAGGCAGTTGTCAACCTTTCACCGACGCTTGAAGGCTCTTAGTATGTTGTGACGTTTTTATGTATCGTTGTTTTTAGCCCTGTAGAAATCGATAGCTATATGTATCAAAGTGTGGCCAGCGAGGGAGTTAGACTTATTGCCGAAGCTCTACAGGTTCCCTTATACCAATTTCCAATCAGCGGAAAGCCTCATTGTCAGAGCCTGCAGTATGAGGAGTCCGCTGATGATGAGGTGGAGGACCTTTTTCAAGCTTTGTCCAAAGTCAAGTCGGACTTCCCCTCAGTACATTTCGTATCCAGCGGGGCTATTCTGTCGGACTATCAACGCATCCGGGTTGAGCACGTGGCGTCCCGTCTTAGATTACAACCCCTAGCATTCCTCTGGCAAGTTCCTACAGATAATCTCATTCGTGCGATGCTCGCAGCCTCTTTGGATGCAATCATCGTGAAGGTAAGCGTTTTGTCCGTTTTTGACTGTCCTTGATAACTGTGATTAACCACCTATAACGCTCGAACTTGCTTCAGGTTATCAACCATGGCCAGTGGTGTCAATCTTGAATTTAAAGCAATACTTATGTCCTGTTTATGTCTCCTCCATTTTACATCATCGTGATGTCAGGGCCGGGTCACTGACCAACTGAGACAACATCCCTTACATACACCGGACAAAATACGCTAATCTTATACCTTGCTTTCTGATTTATATTATCGGCTCCAAGCCGTGTGCCAGAGGTGCGTTGTTTTCACGACTTCGTTCTCCAAGAACAGAAGTAATTGGTAGATGGTAACGAATTGGACACAGAAGTTATGGTTCACTGACTTTGAATGGTTCTACTTTTTGGTAGGCTAGATATTGGTGCAGCTAATTATTAGAGGTGGTATGTTTCATGTGGCAACGTCATTAGTCCTGTAATTGGAACATGGTTACCAATGTTGTCAACCGTTCACTTGTCTTCTGTCGGACTCCTCATCCAGGAAAGCTCAGTTACTAACGTGATCCAGCCTGTTGTTCGTGGCTCATATCCTGTTGCCTTCTGCATATGGCCGGAGGAAAACGGTTTCTGTGAGACATTGCGTTGGAGTGCGAAGTACATGATTTAATCAGTATAGCCCATCCAGGGTGATCAGTTCAGTTCTCGTGCTCTATTTCTTCCAAAAACGCTGCTTCCATTGGTTCATGAGGTAGAGATTTATGTGCAATTTTTGCAAACAATTTTGCTACGGACCCGTTATAGACATTTTGGCTTGGTTTCATCGATTGATTTACATATCCTCATTGACTTCTCCATTTAGCCGTTTCCTGCAGTATCTTCAACCACATGCTATAGATGACTTTTGTTCCCTAACCAAGAAGAACCCATTTTACTTAGGTTTGTTTTGCTCGAGATCGCTCAGTGGTTAAGACGCAAGTTCTGTGATTTGAACCCAACCTCTGCATCTCGACCGCCTTTGTCTAGGCTCGGCAACCTGACTGTATCTCAACCCTCGTGCTTCCTTCGAGTGGATGACAGTGCATGGCCTGACCAAATTCAATCTCACAATGTGGACTTATCCGGATCAAGTACTCTGACGTATCTCAAAAGTATAAGCGATGTGTGGCACTTACTCAGCACCGTTACATTCCTGAATCTCTTCAACGCGGATAGTTTCACATCTTTAGAGTAGTACCGCTCGTATTGCGATACCGTGGATATTCTTCTTCAGAGGAAAGAATGCGTCGTCGCCTCCGAAGGCGTTTTAAGTTTGAAAACGCAAGCATAGGCTCAGCACTTGTAGGGAGACCTGTACTATCCCCGCAAGGCACGACTCAGCTACAGCGTCTAGGTGGTTACCTGTCAGATTGGTCGAATACAAAATGCTATTCAAATTCACAGTTTACTGGTAAAAACGGCAGGTAACTAGCTAGCTCGATCCTCAGTCCCTGCCGACATACCACTTAACATCACCGGGAAACTCAAGGATTGTCAATTTTGACAGAATTTCGACTCTATCTGATGTGGGTCTTTATAAAACTTTGTGAAGGACATCGTCAACGACAAAGTTGAAAGTGTGGTTTTTTCGAATGCGCAAGGAAGTTGTGCATATGTCCTGGCTCTCCCCAACGTTTGGCGATAGAGGGATTTTATGATTATCAGGAATTTATTATCCCCTCTTCCATCACATCCTACAAGGTTTCCCCCATCGATAGGAACCTTCGGGTAGCATGGCAGATGGGCACCAGAAGGGTGTTAGTGCGATTATTTGTGGAGGAATTCAACTATGTGAATGTTCAGCAAACGTACTGACGTCGTGCTTGGTAGGTGTTGTGGCAGAAGATCAACGTTTGGTCGACGCACCTCGTAACCACATCGAGAACAACCCCTTATGGAATATTGTTTCCACACTAACCAGACAAATTGAGAGAATAGTGGAATCCAGAAGTCTGGGAACAGTGGACAGAAGGCCAACCTCCGGGTTATCTTGAGACCTAACCCTAAGAATCGGGATGACCACCAGTTCGTCCCATGGGGATAACACTTCCTCTTCGAGCCACATTCTAGAGACCAAGGCTTGACAAGCGTGTTGCTGCCATATTTAAACGGCGAGTTTGTAAGCCCATCCGGGACCGATGGAAGATTTTTATTTCCTCAGCTTCAGCCGGTGGATCAGGCGTTGTGGGCCACGAACTCACTCTACAAGTAGCCGAGCTTGTAGAAGGGCATTTGTGTCTGCGATTCCTAATTAGAACTGTTCTGTTCTTGCACGAGACATCTTTCAGAACTAGTTATTAGTGCGAAGTTCAGTTTGACATGTACTCGATGGTTTCTTCGTCTAGCGAAGGAAATACTTTAAACTTACGTGCCTTAGTTAGTTCAGCTGGAATTGTGGCATTTCGATCGAAAAATATAAACCAACTATCTCATCAGCAAAGCGGTATCCATCGCAGTCGTTGCCCCATTGGATTCTAATGGGATCTGTTATCGCCTTCTCCGTCCGCCTCAGCGAAATTTACTAACCTGCTTTTCTTTGTAGCGGAAAAATGGTTGTGTTTCGAGTCGCGATTTTAAAAGCATCGGGCACACTACGCCGCGAAGTAACTAACTACTTAAGCTGTGACGGATTAATGGTGCAGCGGAATGCGAATTTCTCCATTTTCTCGGCTTTTGTATTTTCTTCCAAAAAATTCTCACGACAGCGAGTCCAGCAGCTTTGTAATGCAAGAGTGAGATTGCCCTAGCTTTGAAACTGTCGAAGTTGTTAAGTGACAGCTAGTTTCGATCTGGGAGATAACCAAGGTCGTACCAGACAATCGGTCATTTATGATTTTCGCATGGACGCCGTTTCTGGAGGAAATTTTTCAGACCGTTTATGGGTACACGTCGGGAATATTAAGCTCGAGATGGGTAGGGTGCGAACTTAATGGAAGGTTCGTGGTTCGAACATAACTCGGGCAACTTGACCACTCCTGTTTATGTTTGGGCAACCCTGGCGCTTCCTTCGGGTTGTATGGCAGCGAAAGGGTGTCACAGGTGAACGGCTACTACTCTCCGGTCGGCAGTTTCCTGACTGTGTTTAGAAAACCTAGTTTTCCGTCTCACTTCTCGGTGTGTAAGTGGTACACTTTGGTCAGTTGTAGTCCAACTACTTAATGTGCACCTTCCTTTCTTCTTCTTTACTCTCCTTACCGTGTCACTCCCGTTCGGTTTAACCCATTTAGCTAATCCGGTATGCTTATGATAGCATGCTCACAGTTTCCAGTGGCACAACCTTAAAACTTTTAATAATGCATATGTAGGTAGAGACTTGATGGTGTCTATTTTCTCATAAAGGGATGTGAACTGCTTCATCACTATGAAGAATTCCAGCATCGGACAACAAACCACTATGAGGCAAAAAAAATTCCTTCAGAACTCTTAGGCTTGGTACTATGTGGTCTATAATCTCGTTTGGCCAGAGTTGTGCAGTTGGTGGTTATTGGACCTGAAGTCCTATAAAACTTAGACCTAACGGATTCTCTGGAATTTGGAAATATGAACAATGGATAATAGGTGTAGAAAACCAACCACTGAAGTGAACTGAGGTTACTGGATTGAATTAAGTTTAATTCACATGCTCCGTTTTGCAAGAAGAGTGGCGAATGCCGTACGGGGTTAAGTGGTTTTCGTTTGGGGAGGTGTTCATTGTGAGGAGGACCCTTTTTACTTTGATGAACCCATTTCTAAGGGGGTGGTATTATGGGAGGTGATTTATCAGTGACAATCGACCAGTTCATAAAAAGAACGCGAATCGGTGTGCCTCTATTACAGAAAATAGGAATGTTGATGGGACACATTTTAGTTCACAAACGCTGTCAACCTTGCGTTCTACTTGAACTCAAAACATCAAGAAAATAGTGCGATATCTCGATTATCATGCCAACTGAAACACAAGGCAGCCCCTGTGCAGCACATTCGTGAAGACCGAATTTGTGTGCAGATGAGTGTATTTCGCGAATTTCGTACATTTCGGGTTCACGTAGAGCATAAGGTTGAGGGAAACTCGGGAACTGCGCCTGCCTGATGAGTCTCAAGAAGAGCGAAACCAGGCTGTCCGAGAATTTTCGACAACCTCATGAGTATTGTTTGTTCAATCTTCCTTCTTACTTGAATGAATTCATTTTTAGGGGTCTCTTGGAAGGTGGTCGTATGAATGGGAATCGATCGGTTCATGGAACAAGCCTAAATCGGTGCACAGGATAGGAACTTAAGTGGAACACATTTTAAATTATAATCACTGTCACAGTGGTTGGCGACAGGAACTTAAGTGGAACACATTTTAAATTACAATCACTGTCACAGTGGTTGCCGATCCTTAATCTACGTATACTTGGCGGTAAAAATTTGTTCGAAGGTGTGCTGTTGTGTTCGAACTTGAGCGTTTCTATACAACACACCCTACTCAATGCATTTTGAACTCGTAAATTCAGCTTTGAGTGTGAATTATGAGCATGTCCCACCGAAACCGAAGTCAGACTTGGGGGCTCCTTAATAGTAAACCCAGCTTAACTGAAACATTAGGCAGTCTTTATGCCATACATTCATTTGAATAATGTCGTAAATGGAAGATTCATTTAGGTCTCTTGCTGACATCAATGTTACTGGCAAATGAGTGTATTTCGTCATTTACGAACAGTTTGGTGTTCAGGTGGAACGTTAAGTCGTCCGAAACTCTGGGATTGCGTCTACCTGATGAATCTCAATAAGACTTCGGACATAGTTTTCAGCACCTTCATGGGTAGTGTGTTCTGTCAAAGTAAATAAAATCTACGGGTTTTCGATAAGGAGATTTTATCTAGTGACTGATGAAGGACGAGATCAGTTCACGAGACAGCCAATCCATGACTTGGCGATAAAGCATGAAAGCCCTTGTCAGTCAGCTGAGCTGCGTTTGTGACTGCTGTCTCCCTGGATGGGTACCATGGGATGAGACAAACCAATGGTCAATGATCCTGGCAGATGTGGCTGTGTCATGCAGCCAACGGTTGTCCTGCATCAAAGTTATGGCTTTCACTGCGAAGCTCTCACTTCTTACCATACTGAACAAACAGATTAGGCTGTCCCCTGCCTTATCCTTAGCAAACAAAGTTGTAGCAGTGGGAACCATCGCACTTCGGTGCAAGGCTTGTGAGCTGAAAAAATTGTGCTGAACTGAGCTTCCATCTGGAGCATCATTGTCACTGTGCACCGTTCTGAGGGGTGAAATTTCTTGGTCTTAGATCGCTATTTCCCTTAATCGGATAACCAAGCTACACTTTTGCTTCTGAACTTACCTTATGCGACCACGTACTGCTGCTGTTGTTGCAGCATATGTTTTGATTTGCTGTTGTTACGCTGTGCAGAGTTAGTTTCCGTACACCGCATGAGACAATGATGTGACTTCGTCTATTATTATTCGCTTCTTCCTCACTATGTAAGTGCTTTTATGAGCGGTACCCTGCTTTTTCTTCTAGATAGCTTCTTTTGGCCTTGAGCCTAAGTGGCATCTTGGCGCGCATCTGTCAGATGTGGTATCGAATCTACGTGATCTTTCTCAGCCCCCTTGGTCGTTGAACATTTGTGGTGAAGGTGGAGAGTATGAGTCGTTCACACTCGATTGTCCTCTATTTCGTCGACGTATTCAAATCCGATCACCCCCGCGAGTTGTCTGCCACTCAGAGGACGAATCCTACCCGGTCGCTTATTTGCACTTAACTCGACTGGAACTGGAGGTATGTTAACCAATATATCCTTTGAGCAACCCAAATAAGTATTCAACATGCACTTTGTTTGCTGTTTGCTCAGGACAAACCGACAGAAAGTCTGCGCACTTCAACAGCTGATATGCTATCTATTGAGGGTGTGGACCCGTTTTCTGAGGAACCGAAGTTACTTCGACCGTTCTTGTCCCCAATCGATCGTCTGCGTGATCTGCGCCATCAGCTTACCCTGGAGATCCGGAACGACAGGACTCGTTTTCAACGAAATTCACAGTGTGTCCCACTATCAAACCCAAGGACAAATGTGCCGACCACAAAAGTCGAGTCCAAATTTCAGACCTTCGGAAATGGTGCATTTTGGGTTACCACCATTTGTGTGGGGATTGAAAAGTCAGTAAATGGCAACGACCTCAAAGTCCTTGGTTCGTTGACAAAACAGGTCACTCAAGTAGCCATCTCTGAACTTCAAAGTCAATTGGGTAGGTTTTTAAGTGGTTCGACTTGTGTTTATGGTCAGTTGGAACTATTCATCCGCTGACGCTAAGACCAGTATTGATGTTTTTTCCTGACCAAACGCTAATTTTAAGGTTGCCGAAAACTCCCCGACAGCCCAATACCGGTTTCGCCCTCCCCTCTTTGGGGCTCATCAAGTAGACTTAGTCTCCGAATCTCCATCATCCTTATTTCCCAATTGAACATCACACTGTACGCAAATGACGAAATACACTCACTTGCAAATTAATTCGGTGTTAATGCGTGACTCACCTGGATCCCAGCTGGATGTCTCGTTTGTAGTAAGAAGTGTGGGCTGTCCAGAATTCTCGTTGGCCATGTGAATAGTTTTGTATGAAGTAGAAGGCTCCGATATCCGGAACGTCGTTCCAACTGGAGCATGAGGTGGCCCTTGTGCTGACTATTGTAAACGAGCGATTCAGCTATAGTCGGTTGGGTCTCCTGTTAACACCAGGCCAGCGTACAAATGAGTGTATAACTATTATTTATGTTGGTTAAGTTGGCACCTGACTCCTATTGCAAGTTTGCCTGGCCGACATCATTTCATTTGATACTTCTGTTTACTTCACAGCAGTCATCTGAGCTCGTTGATAACGATGAGACGTTATGCCGACTTTACTTATTTACCTTACCGGAGCATCGTGAATATCGTGGATTGTATCTATTCGTGCTTGCTGATCGGTGGCAGCAACCTGAGCATGGTGGGTTAAAGTTCTACTCCCTCTGTATTAGAACAGACGACGAGTGAGCAAGTGAACTTGATGTAATGGACTCGACTTAAGGATAGTGGGGGGTTTATGGACTTTCGGTCGAGATTTCATGCTGCAGTTGAAATTATAAATAAAGTAATGATAATCGTTTAGCTATAGCACCCTTTAGGTGCATAGCTGTCACCCGAAAGAAGCACGAGGGTTAGGATATTCAGGTTGCTCAAGCTTAGACAGAAGCACTTAAGACACCGAATAGGATTCGAACCGTCCTGTGAGCAAGTTCTCTCCTTAACAACTGAGCTATATCGATCAGTTGAAGCTATTCTCGGAAACATCAAGAGTCCTTGAAGATGTCCTTATTGGGAATCCTCGGTAGTGCGCATCTCACGAATCTCTAGGACTTCTTGAACCAGACCATTTCTAGCTAGTGGCTGAACGCTACCATTCTTCCACGGGTGACTGACCAGCAGTGTGAATAACTCGCTTATGGTTTTCGTAGGCTTTTCAGCGTAGACTGACTTTATTGGCGGGATGAAATCTCTCTCGTTTAACTGGTAATTCTGACTGTGAATCTTGATGCAATGTCGAAGCGCGCAGTATTATCTAGTGGTGGCGGCGCTACGATATTTCGTTGACTCATCTGCTTCCATGTCCCAATTTAGAAACTGGAAAAGTGAAACTTTTTAGTGTGGACGGTCCAATAAACGTAGCAACATGTCGTCAGTTGTCTCTAATTACGAGTTTATCACGTCACCGGTAAGCCACCGTGGCTGAAGCATACTGTTTAAGAGTCGGTCCGGAAGGATAGGAGTTCAAACTTCAGGAGAGGCTCGCGATGACTCCAAAAAGGGTGGGACGGTTGGATAGAGTTTTCTTCTGCTTTTTTACATTGGTAGTATAAGGAGATTTGGGAGTTTCAATAGAGATTTCATCCTGCAAGTGAGGTTAATCTCTGCCGGAGGGCCAAGGAGCACTGTACACCTGTTTTATCTTCATTGGAAATCATCAGCTGTGTGCATTGCGTGCACCCGCGACGTCTCAGCTGGTAACCCGAACACTTAAACGTTCTTTCACAAGCGGTCGATCAGCAGTGTAATTAACTCACACTTTTCTATGTTGAATTTATCTATCTCACCGTGTTAACTCTGTGTATCTTCGCTTAGACCAACTGCTGTACATGAGTACTCCAATCAGGGGCGAGTTGGCTCAGTGGTTAGAGCGCGAATTTACTGACCGCAAGGTCCGTGGTTCGAACCCGAAGTCTGCATTTCGACTTGCTTTGTGTAGGCTTGGGCAACCTGGCAGTATCCCAACCTTCGTGCTTCCTTCTGGTGGCATGGCAGCTAGGCACCGAAAGGGTGCTACAGCTGAATGATGATGATGGTGCTCCAATCGTAGGAGTTTCTGAAACTGTGATGGTTGGATGATGGGGAATAACAAGAGAGTCATTAGGGCACAAAATCCCCACAACTGTGATGAACTGATTTTAAGGATTCGGTGCTGGTCCTTTATCCTATTTCCAAAAGTGGTAGTCAGAAGAAAAAATGGCTGGAATGGCCACATTTGAATACATCGTAATCGTTTGCATAACTGAATGAGATGCGTTTGAATGAAGCTAAAAACCTTCTAACCGATCAGAGTTGTTCCTCTCCACATTCGGCAAGTTAGAGGTCTAGGCGTTTATTCTCTCGTTCTTGCTGTTTGCCTGAAGTTTTGTTTCAGTGTTTACCTTCTAATTTACATAAACTATTGTTTTGTCGGCTGGGCTATCGGAAAAACAGGGTACCCAAGGCGTCTGTTTTGAAAAAGCACAGGATTTACTTACACTCCTCCAAGTGTGAATGGTTTTCGGTCGTCTTATAGAAGGATACCTTCACTGTTCAGTCACTATTGTCAAAACAAGGTCATTTGTGGACAGTAAGTATTTAACTGCTTGCAGTGCGGACCGTTTTTATTCCAGCGTAGGTACAAGCTTACTTTTTAGACACCTCTTTATAACTTCTTTGATTTTTTTTCCAGTAGCAGATGCACCAAGGTATGTCGCATCTCATACTGGGATTGCGACCGTGAACAGATGCAGCGTTCGTGAAAGGCCTGGAACAAAATAACATTGGCCTAGAGACTTCTACTGGTTTATGTCTGCTGTCAAAACATTTCGATGAGATAACTTCTTTTCACTGCAATGTTCCCTTTCTGTGTTTCCATGGGGGTAAACTTTAAATCCTTAAGGTCACTGTTTACGGGTCAGGATCACCGACCAAAAATTCTGTTCGCTCAAAACTTAACGCAAGTCACGAGCTCGAAAGTACTATTGACACAAGTGGTTCGTTTGCAATCTACTGTAAGAAAGTCATCTTTTTCCGCGCGATGCACTATTTAATACTGTCGAGGAGATGGAATCGAGCGTACTGGTATGTTTCTCCTCTTGTTCATTCCTAGGTCACGCCAATCTCCAGACTGACTGTGTCATTCACAACTTGGTGGTATTAAATCAGCCATTGAGCTTCGAAGTCTTTAACGCATTCAACGAGGCATACGTCGCTGAATTTGGTTTGCCCTGGGAGACGGCTCCACGAGACGATAGGAAACCACGGTCCTATTCTCGCATGTTCCCGCCAACCCGAGCGTGTGTCAGTGTGAACCGTTTGTTGGGACCTGGAGGCCAGTGCTTCGAAAGTTTGGTGAGTATTTCCTCTCTACTCCTATGGATACCTGAGCACTGTCCTGAACAATCTTGCTTGGAGCTTAAAGGACAGAACGTAATAAAACTTCACTGTCATTCCAAGTGCGCGTCCAAGTAACAGTTCATATCGAATACGCAAGTATGACCCTTTCGAGAGCGGACTCAGTCCGTTACTCCTCTAGGGTATTCACTCTTTAGAGGTGTCTCAAATTTTGCCCCTCATCTACACTTGTATCTTCCCAGTGCACTTTCCTTTCCTAGATCTTCTAAGATTTTGGAGTTGCTACCGGTGCCACTAGCAGTAATATAGCACCTACAGTCCGACAGTAGTATCGAAGCAAGGAGCGCTTTCATATGGTAGATGTCTTCGTTTGTAGGAGACGTGATAAACAAAACCGTACATGACAAACCTATTCTTACAAAGAATATACCGAGGACTACGGTCGTTCCTGAGTAGACCCTTTCAAAATGTAACTCTCTCACCAGGCAGGATTGTTTCGATGGGTCTCCCGGGCATTCTTTATTGGAGAAGCACAGTGTTTAAATTGCACTGAAGGTAAAATCAAAGGATGAAATCAGTTGGCTGTTCACAAACGAATTCAGAATAAGTGACAACAAGGGTTTCAGGTGGAACAACTATTTTTCGACCTTTCGTTTTCAGACGTAGTGTAATGGCAGCATGCCAAATATGAGCCAACCTAGGGCCACTGATGCTGACCTATATCTGGGAGGTCTGTTGGATAAAGCATATGCGGATAATGAGATTCACTTGCGTCGGTGTCGCCTGTTAGCTGGTAACCTGCGTAGCCTCGCTGCTTATTGGACCAGGCTAACAACAAACTTCAGATGAATTGTCCATCTTCAGCTGGATATGTTAGTCAGATGATGAGTTAACCGGCAGATTGTCAGAGAACATGTACCAGTATGGCGATTGAAAGAGAGGAGCAAAAGTCAGTGCCTTTGTTGGGCACATAGTTGTTGGTCCAATCGCGCTCTCAATGGCGCTCGTGCATCCAAGCTACTGCCTTCAATGCATAACTCCCTTCCCATTCCCCCCACTTAACAGTCCATCGACAGCGGTGTATTTACGCAGCTCGCGCCTCCAATGCGCAGCTACCTACCTCACCTCCCCAAATCATCAGCGAACGAAACTGTGGCAGCTACAACCACTGTACGACAAGTACACTGATTCTTACAGCTGACGATGATGATGATGATGACATCGCCATCCAACCGGAACCGACCTTTCGGATTATGTATAGACTAATTCACTAAAAATTCGCAGGTATCAAACGATGCATATTATGAATGGCTGAGGTCCATGCTATTCGCCCCTACGACTTCGATTCGTTTGATGAATCTTCTCATCTCATGTCAATCGAAAATAGATGGAAGTTTATCGAATATACCCATGAATGCCTGTATCGAACGAATCCCAAACAAGGTAAAACCTGTAATGGACTATTTGTGCAGATTTCGCCCAATCTGGTGCTTGACTCGAGTGCCATTTGGATTCGCCCTTTCTGGCTGCGCCGAATTAATTCTGAGAAGGTAGCTCGTGGAGTAAATGAAACTGCATCGAAATCCCGAATCTAATCTGGGTAGACAGTTCATACGGCTGCTTTTTTGCCGACACGGTCTTTTCAACCTATTAATTTTCAAACTCCTTATCTCCTTCCAGACCTCTGTGGCCATGAGCTTGACGGTCGTTCTACACCCTTCGCCTTCGAATCAACCAGCAGCACTCACAGGCTTGTGTCGTGGCCTTCATGTCCGTTCGTTATCGCACTGGGCCCCTGCTAATATTGGACCATACAGCCAAGCGTTGTCTTTTACCCGTCTGGGGTCGTCGACCGAATCGGAACACATTGACGATACTGCAGAATGGACTTTCTATTCGGGACAGATCGGGTTGATCCCAGAAACGATGACCTTGCCGCAATTTGATGGTCCTTGCGTGGAAGACGGTGGTGATGAGGATTTCCAGTGGAACAGATCCCTGCGTACACAGTGCTTATTGGTTATTCGGCATTGTCATCGTACACTGAAGGTGAGTTGCGTTCAACTACTCTCCTCGCTTTCATACTGTGAATGAAGCCAGAAACCCAATATCTCAGTATATCATGTAAGAGGAAGAAACCAGTTCTCAATAGCTAGAATGCTTATACAGTTAAGTAATAGACGGACTATTCTTACACGATTGGGTAGAAGTCGTTTGATTGTGCTTTTTGCCTGTACTGGACCACCCCATCGGATAACGTGGTAATAAAGCGCTCCGTTCCCAGCTTTCAAAGAAGTGTACCATGACCCTCTGGATTCAGTGGCGGAGTCATTCAGTGCCCTTCGTCTTTACCAGTGAAAACGAATTTACCCCTCTTGTCGTCCTCTTTCAAATACCACATCCACAGCCGTAAATTCGTCGCGCCGCCCTGGGTCTGATCTACCACTTTTAGACCTTTAGCTAAAGTCGCAATATCCATAAGATTTTGTCGAGCGTATTTCCGCATCATTTTTATTCTGCGCAACAACACTTGCTGGTTTCACGGTTTTCCATACAGTTTTATGGAATCGGACCATTCATTTTGCGGGCTGAGGTAAGTACGCCTAGTCAAGAGACCTTTCAAGGGACGACCCTGTAAATCATCGTTTAAAGCACTAGATTGTGCTACTTCCAGTCAATTTACGTAAGGCCGTCACATTCAGTGAGGATCATCATCATAATCATCAAAGACAGCAACATCAGTGTTGACACTGATGCTTCACTGCCGTACAACCATAAGGTTTGTCCAATTATATTTAAAGACCTAGAGTGAAAAGAAGAGGAAAAGAGTGGGTGAGAGTGGGGACCTAGTGCTGGCCTTTGTCAAACGTTCTGAGGTGCCTTCACCTCCGAGAGCTCAATCAGATAATCTGGAAAGAAACCGACAGCACGAACGCCACTGACATCGATTAGCCACCATTTCTTGCAACGTCTCCAGCCAAGCACAGGTGGGGTCATGGGGACCCCATCCTGGGAGGCGTGCAATACCAACAACACCCAAACTCTTTGTGATCTCTTTCACACCCTTCTGCCAATTCATCTGTTGTCCACCTCGCGGTTTGCGCCCTTCTGAAGGAGGCACGGAGAACAACACGCGTCCCGGTAGACGGTGTTTCGGCATGCGCAGTACATGACCGAGCCGTCCTAGTCGGTGATGCTGAATGTTTTCCACGATTAGAGTAACTGCCGCACAACCAAACACCCGTTTTCTAATCACCTCGTTACTAAAACGCTGAGGCCATCCAAAAACAGCCACGCTTCTGAGGCATCGGTGGTCAAATACCTGAAGTCGCCTCACATCATCTGTCCGCATAGACCACGTCTCACACCCATACAACAACACAGCCCCCACTGTAGCCTGGTACACGCGGTCCTCAAGGTCCAGTGATATGCTTTTTTGACGCCATAATTGACGCAATTTAGAGCTAATACAACTACCGAGGCAACTACCGTGCAAGGCGCATGGCAAAAGATGGTACGATGGTGATCAGTCTATTCAACAGGGCTTGCGCTTCGCTTTGGTCTTCAAAGATGAGGGCAATGTCACCTGCGTACCCCAGATCGACAAGGTTCTCACCAGCAACAGACTGAACACCGGGGCTTCGAAGACCTATCAGGATTCGCCTCATTGTTTCATCACTGACGAAGTTTTACAACATTGGGGAGAGCATACACCCCTGTCGGACATCACTCTCTGTAGGGAAACTTTTGGAGAGCTCGACATACACTCTCACACGCCCAGAAGTGTATGATTATAGGGCTCGGATTATGTTTACAAACTTCTGGGGCATGCCCTGTTGAGCAAAAGGTGGTTAACAGCACTGACCGATCGACAGAATCGAACACATCATTGCAGTCAAGGAACACCAAACTTGTGAGTCATCTGTACATGTGGCGTTGTTCTCACACCTGACGGAGTGTGAAGATGTGGTCAACACAGCCTCCACCCAGTCGAAATCCTCCTTGATTCTCACGAGTCAAGGGTTCGCGTGCCACCGTAAGACGTCAAAGAATCAGTGACGCCAGAATCCTTGTTGCAAAGGGAGTCAAACTAACACCTTTGTGGTTACTACATTCACTGCGAATACCCTTTTTGAAAATGGGCACTCCTATCGATTCACCCTCATTGTCTGGGACGGTCTCTTTCTTCCAGATAGACCCAAGTAGGCTAGACAAGCAATGGCTGAGTAGTCCACCGCCGTCCTTGAAAAGCGCAGGTGGAAGGTCGTCAGGACCAGCAGCACGATGACGCTTGAGTAGGGAAATACACTCGGACATTTCTGAGACCGAAGGCGGTTCCATATTTACGGTCCACCTTTCTGTGGAAGGCCAGGATTCTGGATAGGAGGTAGCAGATGGCCAGCTGAATTGCTGCTCGAAGTACTGTGCCTAACGGTCCAAAGGGTCTGCTTTGCTGCATATCAGGGAACCATTTTGGTCCCCGATTATTTCGCTGACGAGAGGTTTCCGAGGACAAGTTGAATGAATCAAGTGGAACAGCTTGCGGACATTTCCAGCATTGTTCGCATCTTCCATTTCTTCAGCCTTTCAGGTCCACCAAGCTGCTCGGTCTGCACGAACACTCACTTTCACCTGGCGTCCGATGATGCGTCGGGTGGAGTTGTGGTGGCGGCCAAGGGGAATCTGTCGCCGGGTCTCCAGCAAAGACATGGTCCTATCAGAGATCCAATGTTTGGATGAGGTTGGCTGGGTTGTACCGCAAACAGACGTTCCGACTTTGGGTAACGCTTTGGATATCTTTTCCCAGTGGGCGTTTATACCAGACATCGTACCATCCTGCAGTTGTTCGAGGAGCCGGTTCTGATAGTTTCGTTTAACTTCTGGGTCCAGTAGTTTCCCAATGGCTAAGCGAGGTGTGTGCGTTTTGCCTACACCTGGAAAGCGCAATATAATGCAGCAACGTGCAAGTGCATGGTCGGAGGCCACGCTGGTGTTCCAGAAGGAGCGGCAGTTGGTGATCGACCCTCGCCACCGATAACTGACGGCGATGTGGTCTGTTTGGATTCGTGGCTGGTTTGTTGCTGGGCACCACGTTGTCAAGCGATTTCCGCTGTTCCCGAAATTTGTACTGCAAAGGAACAGTCCATGATCGGCACACATCTGGAGTAAGCGATCCCCGTTGTCCGTGCGTCTAGTGTCCAAACCAAGACGATCATCCCATCGGGCCTCAGAAGCGCTTAGTCTACCTACCTGGGCGTTCATGTAACCTGCGGAGAAAGTATTCATATTTGGGCTGGGGGTGTGGAGGATGGAAAACGTGAAAGTGTAAGAAGGGAGGCGTCAGCGGTAGCATTTTTTCGCTTACCCGCCCTGCTGTATGCAGCAAGTAAGGCTACCCAGCTGATGACACCACGCGACAGCCGAGAGAGAGTATTGTTGTCTGTAAATGTCATGATTGTACGATGGCTGGGATACTGCCAGGGCGCCCACACCTAGACAGGAGGACGATTAGGGTCCTCAACCAAAGCGTTTAGCTCAAAAGCCTAACCATGTCAGTCACAAAAAAGATTGCGTATTTTATACAAGAAAGCGTTTGCAACTGGGTGAAACGAACGACTACCCACTGGCCAAACAAAGTTACGTGGTTAAAACTGTGCTTCGTAGCCACAATGACGACGATGATTAGGGCTCAATCAGTAGACAGTTTCTCAATACTTCAGGTCTAAAATAGCACACAAGATAGTATTTCGAGTGTATCTGGTGAGATGCTTGCGGAATGAGCCTAGCATCCGAAATTGCTGGATTTTGATTTGTTCTCTAACCTTTTGGGTTATCTGTACCACTTCCGCGATGTTGTCCGTTGATGGACATCCTGCAACACGCTCTTGTAGTCGCTGAGTTGTTCCGCCTGGGTTGGTGCTTAAGAACTTGCAAGAAAATTCATGCATCACATGGGGCAAGAAAAGTCCGACGAACCAAGCCCGTGAACAATAAACGGACACACTATTTTGGATAATGCTATTGCATAAGCCCGTAAAATGAAAGGTTAGGTATATATCTTGGGACTGACTCTACTTTGGGGAGCAACCACAACCATCGGTTACCGAGTCATTGATAAGCAAGCATAGAGCCTTGAAGTCTGAAGTTTTCTGACGCTCTGCCCCAGTAATTATTGATTACTATCAAGCTACCTATCAACTTCATCCCTCCCGCCACCCAGGAACACAGTTTCTATTCTCGCATCGCATTCCAACACATTTCAAAATAACGAATAGTCCACTTAACGTAAGTTTAGACTGCATGCTAATGGTCTGCGCAGAGGCTCAGGCAAATAGTAATTAAGACATACCGACGGTCTTGCCCGTAACTGATGTGCATCAGCATCCGTTCGGACTGAGGTCGTTTCAGCTGATCGTGCAGATATTTGAACTGGACGCGCTCCTTAAGGCCATTTAATTTTGATGACATTAGCATGAACTTCAGATCATTACTAAGATTTACAGCCTCGGTTATGTAGAAATTTCATCTATTAGCTTGATGTTGTTTATATATATATATATATATATATATGTATATATATAAGGATTGTAAATGGGAGTAATGTATTAGGCGAGGGGACTAACCGATGTTCACTTCATTGTGACTTGCACGAGGGGAATTTTTGGCTTAGTAAGTGTCTCCAATATTGACCTGACGTTCTTTTTGTTTTCAGTAGTTTAGTTTTCTTCTAAGAACCCCGTTCATAAAACCTCAATCTGCATCAAGTATGCATGCAGGTGGATTATCCCGTTCAAGTGAAAAGACTAACAGCATTCTTGCCAACCTTGCTTAGCCAGTAGTATGGTCCCACCATGTTTACACTCACGTTTTGAGGTAGCGCTACTAAATTACATGGTCATAAGTCAACGATCCACTCGCCCCTCTGCGCTGATAAACTTGATCATTTCAACCTCAAAAACATCGACATGGTGCAGGACTAGGGCTTTTCCTGCTTTCGATGGATTTTCTGCCAGCAGTCTGCAACACACATTCAGTTAGGTCTCGGTCGTGACGGAAAATCATTCAGGTGTAGCACCCTTTCGGTGCCCAACTGCTACACCACCAGAAGGAAACACGAGGGCTGGGAGACTGCCAGGTTGCCGAAGCCCAGACAAAGGAAGTCGACAGGCAAAAGTCGGGCTCGAGCGAGGACCTTCCGGTCAGTAAATTCGCGCTCCAACCACTGAGCCATCTCGCTCTACTCGGTAGTAAGATCGATACATGAAGAACATCTGTCTGCTTTTGTTATGCCTCCCCTAAGTTCAATGCTCTAATTATTCGCTTCGGTCGTGGACGTGTACCGGTTTCTCTCCGTTTGCTGGGTTATAGCACCAGTGCTGCAGTTTTGTTTTCGACCAGAAGATACACTGACGTTTATGGTGCGAGGAGATTTAATGGCAGGTAGTGGAAAGCAAGAGAACGAAAGTATGGTGGAGCTCACAACAGCTTTTTTCGGTGGAAATCTACGGTTACTGAAAGGCTAGGGTGTAGCTATAGTGGTTGCCGGTATAATGGATATCTACTGCAGTCAACAGAGGAGACGTATGAAACGACGGCCTGGCAGTTCGGTGAACGCGAGAGTCACTCGGACATCTGATAGAGTCTATCGCAACCACTCACTCCTAAATTGTTGGTTATCTTCTTGCTATACAGTATCACGATTCTGTTGTCAGTTGCTTTTTTATCTATTTATCGGTGACTTGTCTCTGTTTTTTGTTTGTTTGCACGTTAGGTTGACTATTGCTTTCGTGTTTTCTCCAGGCCATGTCCTGTGCAGTATGGAGTGATCTTGCCGTTGGTATTTGTTACGGAACCTCATCTTCAGCACTACGGTGTGCAAGACAGACCTTCCATGATGCCGTGTGTGACCTGTGGTATGATTCACACGCGTCTGAAAAGAAGCACACGGTTCCATTTCCGAAGGGGAACTGTCTAGTCCAATGTTTGTGTGAATCACATATTGCTTGGCTTCTTGTTTCTGACCTTCCAAAGCAAGCTTCTGTCGAATGGCAGTTTGTGACTCGGTCGCCGTCATGCCTACAGGTTGACCGACCTCCAGTTCGTCGTGATTCTTACGACGCACTTACTGGTTCCGGTGCCTCGCTTATCTTCTGTCCGGTGGACTATTCGCCTAGACATTGTGATCTCAATGTGATACCAGTTGTGGGGATTTTGGACCAATCAGATGCGGCCGTCGGCTTATATCTTTAACACAGTTCGCTATCGTTGCACATATGATGTACATATATATCACACTGCCTTTTCCTTTTTCGTTTGTATTTTGACTCGTGATTTATGGGAGTTGGGGGAGTCTGTTTCTCATTTGCAGGTGGAGTTTGCCTTGAATGCAAAATTACTCTATCTCGAAGATTTTGTTGAGGAAGTTGAAAAAACAGGTTTATCGATTTTCGTAGACTGGAGTAGAGTATTTCTTCCTGAATCTTGCACTCATTTTTGAGAAGTAACACGTAGAAGAGCGATGGAATTTACCAGTGGGGGATAGCAGTCGTATGTAAAATTTAGACGCAAAAAACTATACTTAGGAGGTAGAACTTGGATGACCCAAATCGTGTCTGTCACAACTTCTTTGTACATTTGTGACATTATCCCAAGAGTTCTATTCCCTTTCCGGCCATTTTTTTCGGGATCGGCGAGGAAGCCACAAAGAATGCCGATACAGTTCAAATAGTTGCGTTGTTGGCTTTGTCTTCCATGTGTGACTTACTTCCAATGAGCCTAGCAGTTATGTGCAATGAACTTCAGCCGTTTCATTTGCACTAATGCCCTAACTAGATGACCAGCTGGATACAAGTTTTGACAGGGTGAATGTTGATGCCTGGTTTTAACGCCTCCAGAAGAGGAAGCCCGTTCACAAGTTGGGGGGGATTGAGCCGGCCAACTTAACCCGAACCAGAGTGCGAGGGAATAGGTGACGTCCTGCAAACATGATGTTTTATGCGTTACGCACAGTTATTGCGTCACCATCATCATCGACAGCATGACATCAGTGTTCAACACCGATGCTTCGCTGCCGTACAACCATGGTTTATTTGAAAGCCTTATTGTGAAGAGAAGAATAAAGCTGGACGGGGAGGGGACTTATTGCTGCCTTTCTACAATCATTCCGAGGTACCTACACCTCCAAACACTCATTCAGGCAATCTGGATAGAAACTGACAACAAGATCGCCACTGACATCGGTTGGCAGCCATATCTTGCAGCGTCCCCATCCAGGCGCAGTGAGGATCACGCGGTCCCCATCCTGGAAGGCGTCACGAGGACATTATCATGGTGCGACGGTTTGTGTACCCCAACAATCCACTGAGGTATACTGCAGAATGCCCCTCTCAACCTCCATATAGGCTCTTCTATTAATTTGACCGATAGATAAATGTCTAGCAAATACAGTCCCTTGGAAATCGGAAAGCTATGACAATTTATTCTCTAAAATTAGGGCTACTCAAGTAGCCTTATGCCGACTACTGTTGCCTCGCGATCAGGCTTTTGAACCGAAGACTATAATCACCCTCTCTAGGTCTAGGCAGCATGGCATTATCTCATCCAACGTACAACCACATTGGCCGTCGTGTGCTGATACCAACCGGATTGCGTTATTGACTGCATACAGCAGTGAATAAACGAAAACATGCGACTGTTGACGCATCCCGTCTTGCTTCATTGCTAGCTCAGCGGTTAGAGCGCGAGCGTACTGACCGGAAGGTCCGTGGTTCGAACCCTGCCTCTGCCTCTCGACTTCCCCTGTCTAGGCTTGGGCAACCTGGCAGTATCCCAGCCCTCGTGCTTCCTTCGGGTGGCATGGCAGCTAGGCACCGAAAGGGTGCTACAGCTGAACGATTTTTTTTTTCATTGCTATCTCTTCTGTTTGATAATCACTCTTATGCGGATGCTAGCTGTCAGGAATTTATGGGTTGACACGTTGCGCACCACCGCTCACATTTGTTGCTCTGCGCTCGCTATGCAGGCCTCGTTCTCCTATTTTTAATACTGTCAAAAACTGCACCGACAACTTACAAGGTGCAAATAACGCGTTAAATTAGTAAGCTACACTAATAATAATAATAATCGGCTAGCTGTAACATCTTTTCGCTGCCTAGCCGCCATGCCACCTGAAGGGATCGCGAGAGCTGAGACACTGCCAGGATGCCCAAGCCTAGACAGGAACAGTCAAGATTCCCGGGTTTGGTTCGAACCATGGAGCTTCAGATCAGCAAGTCCGAGCAATAGCTATTCAGCCATCTCAAGCTCTTAAGGTGCACTGTTTTGTCACCATGTTCCATGAGCTACTATGTCGAAGGATAGCTGAGCTCTTCCACCATTCATTCTACTGCTCCCTTTTGTAATTCTTAGTTTACCGGTTGGTGGCATTTTGAACACACCAGAGGATAAACAATATCTCCACAAATTCTCCTTCCCGGTCAGGTTCCTTGGTATGTCGTCGGGAACGCAGGTCGAAATCTCCCTGTTTATTTGGGGGTGACAACGGCCCGCCAACTGACGAATTTATCTCACAGTTAGATGAATTACGAGCCGGTAAAGTGATTTGCAGTAAATCGGTTTCGGTCCACTGAAAAACGAACGTTGCCGGTCCAATTACGAGTTCCGACTAGACAATCGTCAAGACAGACCTGGTCATGACTGACAGTACCGTAACGTGAACACTTGCATTTCATTAGAAAACCTTCCCTTATCTCATACAGCAGTGATTATTCCGGATAGCGTTTGGCGGCAGATAGGGAGACTTGAAATAAGCCACACACTGAACTTGGAATCTTTTATACACCACTTTCTGAACAAGATACGTAGCGCATCGTAGGCGAATACTTATTGATCGACCGTAATGTGCTCATAGAGATCGAGATGCAATTCGATAGTTCGTTCCAGTTAGTCATAACAGTGTGTAAATGAACTATTC